>OY978528.1:72333009-72933009 GCA_963854835.1 Megamerina dolium | reverse complement strand
TGTTGTGTTGGGGAATAAATATAACAAAAGAAACAAATAAACAATTCACTTTTAAACTTTTCTTTGATTTTAAAATAATAGACGCGCCACATAGTGCATGCTATTAATCTATTCAACTATAAAGAAGTGCATATCAACAATTTCAAAGGTACCAAAAAAATTTCGACTTAGTTCCTAAAAACATATTTTTAACAATGCCTGAAGCTAATCACTCTATTTTATATTTTAATACAACATTAGAAAGGAAAGATATGTACATACGTTTATAACGGCATACAAAATTTTATATTTCAATAAAAACAGAGAGAGTTATTACCCCTAACACATATAGCGAAAATAAAAAATGTTTACTCTGTCTTTTTGTGTTTAAAAGTATGAGAGTTATAGTAAATAGTAGGCGTGGCCCGACCCACGACTTTTACGAACTACGAACTAAATACTCTTATTCTATACGGAAAATTAAGTAAGTTATAATGAATTGAAATTTTTAAAATGTTTGTGACTTTGTATGGGAGCTCCATTTCCATTTTCAATAGCGCGTGAACCACTGGCCTTAGGTAGCTCATGTCAAATTTCATAGAAATATCTTAACATTGTTATCGCGGAAACCACACAGAAACAGACAGACGGATATCTTCAATTCGCCTGTGAAGGCGAGGCTAATCAAGAATGTATATACTATTGTACTATATAACATAAATGGTAAATAAAACACGCAGTGATAATGATCAAAAGCAGCCTGAAAACATATTTGAGCATTTATTGCTATAACGCATTTGTACCACTGCAAAAATTTATAGCAATAATAACAGTGACGAGTCCAATGGTTCAAAGAAACCACAAATAAAAAAGACACGTAGATGGTGTGCTTGAATTAATCAATTTTTACTATTAAGCGTGCATATTGCTCAATTAAAAAAAAACATTTTTTTGAGAAAAAATAGTTTGTAAAAGTTTATTGCCACGTTTCGGTATGCTGTTTACATACATAAGTATTCATCGTTTTTACATTTTTATTCGTTTTACAATTATTTACTTCATTGTATATCTACATATATGATCATATGTATATGCACATATATCTCTTTTTAAAATTTAAGATTTAAGGTCCCAAATTGAAAACACGAATGTGGACAACATGTTGGAACCAACAAGACGATGCCACATCTCATACAACAGGATTTGTATTTTCTCGTTTTGCATACAATATCCCAACCATACACTTTGAAAATGAATATTTGTCAAGTTATGTCGATGTTATTGCCCGACATGTGATGAAAAGTTATCGAACATTAACTAGTCAAGCAAGAATTCCCGTTAGAAATTTCAAGTACCGACAGGTAATAGTTCTTTGCGCCAGAGGTTGGTTGTTCCTCTTTTGCGCAATCCACCAGTGGGTTCCGAATAAAATACCCTTTTAGCTGGAGCATGTGTTTCTATTCGCTCAACATGACCTAGCCAGCTGACCTAACCCACTGAATTTTGATGGGCTTTACCATGACAACGTTGGTATACAGCTCGTACAACTCATGGTTGTCCCTTATTCGATACTCGCCACGAACGCAAAGAGGGTTCGGCTTCTCAATTGCTAACTTAACCCAAAATAGCACCTGTTTGAAAGAGCGATTCAGAGTGGAGTTACAGCTGATTCCAAGATAGACAAAGCCTTTACTACTTCAAACCCCATTCGACGCAACTCTCTTTCCAACTCTGAGGATGCTGCACTGACTGCTCGCGTGTTCATGCCGATTATATTAATATCGTAGGCATATGTTAACAGCATAGCACTTTTAATCGTAAATCAGCAGCTCGTATTATTTTCTTCATAATAAGGTTGAAGAATTCGTACGATAGCAAATAATATTGTTCTTTCGAATTTTCACTATACAATGAGTCTTACGCAAGGTCATCCTACTCTGCGAAAGTGCTCAAACGGCAGACACACTGAAGGCGAAATGCAGAAGGAAGTAACTTCAATCAGTGTAGGTTCAGGCGGCTGTCCGCTTTTGATCAAATGAGGCCCATTGTGATCAGTGTAATGGAGAATAATGGTCGAGATGGCCATTAATTTTTACGTAATGATACGCTGTTGCTCGAGTACCCCACAGACAGAGGAAACAACAGAATTCGTGAAGCCATTCTGCATGCCAATAATCTGAAATACAATTGGATTCTGCAATCATTTAGTTTAAATTAATATGATACTTTGAAATGCTCAAAAACTTTTAGAATGCCGCAAATTTTCCATTTATGTTCTTTTACTTGATCAATCTAAACATTTCTTTCATCAATTCCAATTCCATTTCTTTTTATTTCCAATATGGAGGAGAGCGGCCTTCAAAATGTGATCTCAGTATTTCAGCATTTCCTTTAGATAAATGTAAATCGTGTTACTATGTGTTTTTCGTCGAACACCATTTCGAATGGATCAATGTAGTCGTTCAACTGGCTTCGATATTGATGTAACGTCGGAAATCTTTATATTTCGTACAGTTCTTGGACTAATACCAAAGATATTTGTCGAACAAAAATAACAGTCATGGTCGTGGTTTTTCTGTTGCCTCCAAAGCATTGGCGTTTTGAACGGCAAATATATTTTCTTGTCTATCGTTATACAGATGATTTTGTTCTACACGCATTACAAAATAAATTATGTATGGTAGGTGTCATGGCCTTTCTCAGTCTCCCACAGGGAAGCCAAAGTATTGCAGATACGCAGTTTTTAGCGAATCTGTTATAATTTTGTCATTTTTTACAAAAGTAGTAGTTCCTGTCGACCTTGCACGATTTTTTCGTTATTTATGTATGTTATTTTTCTATTACAAATACTTATTGCATCAAATAGAAGTGAACATGCTACTGATTGAACCAGCTAATAGCCCTTGTAACAGCACGATGCTGCCAACATGTAAAATCTAAAAATTTGACGACCTTGCGAAAATACATATTTGAATTCAGCGCGCAAAAATTCATTAGGAAATGCTCTTTTCTTCTGGCATATAAATGTTTACCCGAATTTGTAATCCTGTGTTACAGTTAGATATTTACAACAGTACTGCGGCATATTTGGTATGCGTAATTATTCTAAACGACCTTATTCTCTTTAAAATTGTTTGTCGTTAGTCGTTTTTTGTATATGGATAATTATCAGTTATTTTGTATATTGATAATTCCCCGTCCCTTCGATAGGAAAATTATTGCGAGCTCTTATTTCGAAATATATAACAGGTGTGTGTTTATTTTTAAATTTGTCGTTTCCAGTTAAAGTGCAAAGCAGAAAATAGATATTTATCCACAATTTAGATGGAAAAATAAATAACATCTTGAAAAAATATAAAATATAAATTTTTTCTTTGCCATATCGACCAAAAAATCAGTTTATTTTAAATATACTTGCTATCGAATCCAACAACGATAGAAAGTGGGTTCATAAATGTATGTAATCCAATGATATACCAAACAAATTATAAACGCTATGTATCAATAAGTATTAATGGGTGTTATGTATAATCAAAAGGTACATATGAGTAATAATAGAACCTCACACCATTTATGCTACTATAATAATAATAATGAGAATATTCAAAATTGAATCTTGAAAAAAAATTTTAACTCCAAACTGCTTTACATATATATTATGTTTACATTACAATTTCCATTACGTTATACTATTGTATGTAAAAGTAATAAAACATTGTATTCCATATTCAATACGGTATTGTTATGACGTTTGTGATGTCATTGATGTATTGGTATAATATACATAATTTATATTACTCAAAAGTTAGGTCAAAATGTGGCGTGCGATGGCTACTCGTACGCATGATATCATATAAAAACGCGTTTTATGCAGCAACTAAAAGTGGCGTAGTATAGTATGTATACTTATATTTTGTATATCTGCCAGACAGCGTACACATATATGTGTACATTAAGGTGGAGTGAAACCTGTATTTTTCGAAAATTGTTTGGTAATTCTTCTAGAAAGTTGGCCTCTTAGCACTCTCTCGTCGTAAGTTAAGAGGTGCCAAATCTAAGGAAATTAGTGAATTTCCAATCCCAATATTTACATTTATCTTAAATCAAAATTAATATCACGAATTCTTTATTTTACTTAATGTTGGAGATAAATTTGTATCTTTTCTTGTACTCATCTTTAGAAACGCAATTTTATAAAAAGAAGAAAAAACATTCAATAATTAAAAAAATTTTGTGGTAAGCCCCATATACAATATTTATGTATATTTTACTTTATTACTGTATTTAAAAACCAGTCCTTAACAATACGAAAAATTCTCGTCCACAAATATAGAGCTTATGGATGTATGAAATAGTCTATAGTCAGTATAGAATTTAACTTATTTTTTTTTTTAATTAGATTAGGCTGGGATATCTCAAAATGCCATATTTTATAAGGTTTATTAACTCATATAAGTAAAAGAAATATTTGGTAATATTCCATTAAAAAAAATAATAACAAATCATTCCACGTTAATGTACATATTTGAGTTTGAGTTTAAGCTCAAAACCGACGGCAATTGCTTAACTATCGTATATGTATACGTATGTACATATGTACATTTATATACAACGATTACAAGTAAAATGGTAAATAATTACAATTGTTGCTGCTGTCGTTGTTGTGCTCTTTAATTTCAAGCTTACTATGCGCTGACAGCCGCTGATTGCCGATATGAGTATGTATAGAGGTTTTAAATAAATTTTCATTTCACCAAAAACTTTAGTTTGGTTCGGATCGTCTCCAAATTAACGTCTCAAAAATAAAAAAGCAGATACTATTGATGAACGGTTGCCGCAAGCTTTAAAATAACGCGACAATAAAAAAAAAAACGATAATAATTACCTTATACGTACCTAATATATAATTTAAGTTTTTGGTGAAAATTAGGAAAGTGAGTTTGTGATTATTCTCTAACTTATTTATGTTTGATGGTTCCATTTTTTGTTGCAAAATGTACCAGAAACAGTAACATAAACAACAATCATTTTATCAAGTAAAGTGACAAGCTATTACGAAAAAATTTCACTTTCACTTTTAGTAACCTTCAATTGCATTTCCTCCTATTGTACTTTTCCTTTTGAGTTTGTTTGTTTATTTTTTTCTCTTGCTTTGCTGCACTATTTATTCAAGAAATTATTATTTATTTTTCGGTGGTTTGTGATTCCTGTTTGTGAGAAGGCGCTATAAAATCAACGAAAAGTTTACCAACAATATGTATAATCAATACACTAGTACACTTTTGTAAAATTGCCGAATATAATTATTCCTTATAAGAAGTTTACCTAACTGCAGATTAGAGTTTCGTGCGAAGCTAATTTTAATGTCATTAACATATTATGTAAATTGTGGGGTCTATGTCAAATACATCTTTTTTTGTATTTGATCATTTTGTTTATTTCCAGCATAAATTACAATCTGTAACTATAAGTAATTTTTTGAGCAGACTTGGGTTCGTTTAATTCTTTTACCAATGCTACACTATCTAAATCGCCGTGTAAGCTCAGCGGGTACAATTCGTTTTAATTGAGTTGAGTCTTTTCTCCTGTGGAAGCAATTTTACGCAATTCAAAATTTTGATCGATTTACAATCGTTTCATGTTTGGTGCTGCACTTTCTAATTGTTTCAATACTCAGATCATGGTGGATGACCTTATTTGGAATGTACCAGTCAGCGTTAGTAATTTTTCGTAATATTTTTGATTGCATTCTTTGTATTAGTTGTGCAAGTTTGTTTTGCTAACATATCCCCAAATCCTGATCTCATTTTTCCAGATAGGCGTTATAATTGATATGTATACATCTGTTTTGTTATAAAGGGATATTTTAGATTCTCGCTCTAGGAGCCAGCTAAGTTGTTGATATTTATTTTTCATTTTATTTCTTATGTTAACGTTTATCTGCGTTTACTCTTATTCTCCATTTGTCGAACCATTCCACAGCCTTGTTTGTAATTTGTTGAAGCGTGCTTGTTGCTAATTTTTCATCCTCATTTGATACCATTAAAACCGCGTCGTCTGCGAATACTTTTATCATATCATTACGAGTTGTAGAAATTAAGAGATCTGCTGTGAATACTAAGTATAGAAGAGGCCCTATTGCAGTGCCTTGTGGAGCTCCAACAGTCATTGATAGAATATCTCGACTCGTGCGATGCAGTTAATCGTACTGGACTCTAGTCTATACGAGTTAATTCTAGTGTCATATTTTCCTGGTTTAGGTATAGCAGTTATTTGTGCAACTTTCCACATATTGAATAAATTTTTTCCATACAATGTTCTTTAGATTGGGTAGATTTTTAATTCGACCTGCATTGCACCCATATCCATATATATGTAATATTGCCTCAATCGATCATCAACATTACAGTACAGGTATAGATAGTGTTGTTATGTGAGTGAAAAAACCGATTATCCATATATCACAAATAACCTTTAATTTAAATAAAATCCAGGAGCTTTTGAAAAAATTTTTTCAAAAGAAATATATTGAAAAACAAAATCGATGAAATTCATAGAATTTTGTTTCCAATTATTATTATGTGTGGTAAGAAAAAATATACATAAATAAAGTCATACAAATATTTTTAATATTCTGCAAGGCGAGATGAAACAAAAAGCAATGTTTGGAATCATTTGACAGTATGAATTGAATGTCGAAAACACACATTTACATGCGCACGCAAAAAAAAACTCGTTTTAAAAGTTATTTGCACATTTATGTTGTTGTTGCCATTAGAAAAACTCTATTTCAGACTTACTTGGACAGTTCTATCATATATAGAACAATTTATGATAGCCGCTTCTGACTTTTATTACTTTATGTAAGAGAGAAAGCGATATTTATTGAATGTTAGTTCTTTTCCATTGTAAAATAATTTAATCGTCAATTTAAAATTAATTTTAAATTCTTTAAGTCAAAAGTTTAACTTAATGTCAAATAATTTTATCGCAGCTTAACTATTCTATGCGAACGTTGTGAGCGTGCAAACTAAGCTAATTTTCCTTTGGTGAAGTAACTTTTTATGAAAAAACGTTCACGTGTAGTAAGCAAGCAAAGTGGGTGCCGTAGCTCAGTGGCTAGTGCATTGGCCTTCTGATCTGTAGGTTGTGGGTTCACTCCCCGCCTGAAGTATAACAAATTTAATATCGAAGAGATTTTTCTTTTGAACGGTACCTACCTGTTGGCAAATCTTGACAAAGTGACAAAGCTCAGAAAAGTGATGTCGCAAGAGTTCTGCCGTTTGGACCCGGATAAAATAAGTAGGTCCCTTCTAATACTGCCCAAAACTTAACACGCACAACAGTAATGGAAGAGAAGATCGGCCAAAGAGCTCTTTGGGTCTTACAAGTGCCATATATATATATATATATATATATATATATATATATGGCACTTGTAAGACCCAAAGAGCTCTTTGGCCGATCTTCTCTTCCATATATATATATATATATATATCAGGTCAATTGGGCTCTAATGCAGCAATTTTGTGATTGTCATTGAAATACAAACATATATGAAGGCTGATACTTTTAGTAGGCTACTCAATCATATTATTCTACATAAGTAAGTACTGTACAAATTTTATTTTCGGCGCACAGTGCCAACAATTTACATATTTTGGTCCGGCTCTGCATATTAATTAATATTGTAAGTAATACCACAATATGAACGCGTATATTTACGTTTTACATTGAAAATGCAGCCTTGAATGCATTTTGGAATATTCGTGAATTAAATTGAACAATTAAATGTTATTTTATTTGACTATTTTATTTATTTAACTTGAGCTTTTATTTTTATTTTGCGTCTCTTCCACAATATATCGTTATTTATATTTAACAAGGTCTAATTGAAAACTCAAAGTATAGGAATAATTACATATCCACATACTACCTAAAGTATGTATGCTTATGAATTAATATGTACTAACTATATACAAAACATACATTTATTGTGTAATTGGTTTATTGGCCAATTGATTGGCTGCAATTAATTTATGCAGAACGTTTTGCGACGTTGTATACATTGAACTGCTACACAAACAACACTGCGTTCAATGTTTGAATTCCTGCCTATTGAAATTAATCAAGTGACATTTCATACTGTAATTTAAAATTCAATATTTGACATGGAATTAATATACTACATTTGTAACTACTGTAAATAAAAATTGTGACGTAGTGGAGCAGAAAGAGAATAGGGTTTTTGTTATTGAAGTCAAATACTATCGTTTGAGACTGGTTTGGTTCACCCCCGAGACAATGAACCAAATTGTGGTATAGAATTAGAACGATTAGAATTTTAATACTTACTGGCTAATATAAATTTATATATGATTTCCTTATATTATTGTTAATGATACATTTTGTTTATTTTGCTGTTTAGTACAAAATTATTAATTAATGCAATGTTAGAACGTGACAAAAATGCATTTATACACATAGGCAAATATGTATATAGAAACACATATCGCTCATTTGCTGCAAGACCGGCATAAGTCAAAAAAATCGATTTTCCATAAAACGCGTTAGAAGTTTTCAACTGACTCCAACCGTACACGGAAAACACGGAAAAAATTCTCTTCTCAAGCGGAGCATATAAGAGGTATTCATATGAATTTTTCACTCAACATGAAGTATGATATAACGAACAATTCTGCAGCATTAACTCAAAAATCACGTTTTTTGATTTATGCCGGTCTTGCAGCAAATGAGCGATATGTGCATTACATATAGGTATTTTTGCTTTATGGGATATTATTATTACCATATAGTTTGAAATCTTTGTTGTGTTAAATTCAGAATGTATTTAGTTTGAGAATAAACTGCTACTTAGCAATGATAAAAAATGTAGAAAAATATAGTGTCGCTTATATACATGTGTAGACGTAGATGACCTTTTACGTGTGGCTTCTGTAAGTTTACATAAATATATGATTAAGGTTTTTACATATACCATATATGTATGGTATATGTAAGTATGTATATTGGAGCGTACCGATTATTCTTAGAATCCAGAAATAAATTTTCTACTTAGGGGGTGCTATAAAGGTCAGAAAAAACTCAACTCAAAAAAATTATGTTTAGGGTTATGTATTGGTTTAGTCACGAGGCGGCAACCCTAAGCATTATTTGATTGAGCTAATTTTCTCTGGTCCTATTTATATGACCCTCTACATAGGTTCTGTCTATATAGAAACTTTTTCTTTTTTGAAAATCAGTACATCCTATTGTATATACGCATATGTCCAAAATAGGGATGCCAATCCCGGGATCCCTGATCCCGACCATTTTAAGTTTGAAAAAAACCCGGGCCTATTTGTCAACAAGTCCGGATTTTCAAAATGTTTAATTTCTAACGAAGCATTTAAAATGAAGATAGAAAACAAAAAGGCAACATTGAAAAGCACTTTGTGTTTGTGGTAGAAATCAGCTGGGTTTTTCTTTCTCATCAGCAGATACTAGATCTAAACTTATTGCATATAGCAATAAGTTTAGATCTAGGTTGGAAGACAACACTTTAAATAGTTCAGTTCAGTTCAGAAGGCCAACGCCAACCACTGAGCTACTTTACTATATATTATTTCTGTAATGTGATATCAGAAGTCTATATAATAAGACTAAGTAATACCAAATATTTGTGGTTTATTTATGGAGCCTTTTACAATAAATTTGCAAGCTTTTTCCAAGTCTAAGGCTTGTATATGTTAGCTTACTGTAAGTTTTCTAAAAGTATGTTGGGTTTGCTGGGTGCTCACCCCACTGACTAATCCCAACAAACCAAACATGCTTGTTAAAAACTTACAGTAAGCTAACGTACGCTAGCTTTAGGCTTGGGAAAAGCTTGCGAAATTATTGTAATAGACTTCAAAATTATTATAGAATGAACAAAACGGAATCCCTGGAAAAATATTCCTTGCTGTAAGAGCTTCGCAATCGCTTGATTATTAATAGGTTGCAGCTATTGTAAATAGCTTACAATAACGATCATTTACAATTAATAAAATAACCGTTTGATAAGCTTAAGATTAACGTACTATGTTAGCTTCCTATTTTTCTTTTCTTCTAAATAATGCGTTTTTTTTATTAGGATTTCAAATATATTGCACGTATTCAATATTTTAACTTTACAGTGCGAATAAAAGTTTAATTTTTTTAATGTACTATATGTATTGCAAATATTGTAAATATATTACTTCATTCGACTACTGTGCACTTGTGTATGACTATGACTATGCTCTTTGATCCTTCGTGGACGACATTAGCTTATTTTTGTTTTCATTATCTTGTGAAATCGTAGTTGCCACATGAAACAATAACAAAAAAATGAGATGACGGTAACGAATTTCGTTACTTGTAAGTTTATTGTAAAATTATTCTTAAATGACTCTAAATAGAGCCTTAAGAAACATGATCAGTTGCTGCTGAACTATGAAACACGGATGACTGCCGTTCACTTAGCTGAGCTCTCTATTTTATGACTCAGGATAGAGTCTTTTTGGATCGACCAGGTTAGTAGAAAAATACGCTCTTTTCTGTGGATTTTCGGAGTGTTTATTAGTGTTTTTTTTTGTCATTATGAGGGCGAGCGCTCCGAAAAAGGGGTCTGAAAAGAGTCTTCGGATCCCTATGGTTTATTGGGAAGTAATCGAGCTTGTAATAGGTCGTGGGGCAAGAAACGAGGAAATGTTGTTTATTTGAAGCGGAATATCCTTTGTTCTTGTTCTTTTCCTTAATTCCTTAGTAAATATTTGTTTTGTTATCTCTGTCGCGATCTCGATAGCTCCAAGTTATGGGTTTGAATTCTTTTTTTTTATTTATACTCATTTAGTTTGTTTTAAGTATTTGAAGCAGTTGCAAATGAAACGGCATAAAATTTTATGCTTCTAATTTGTTTTTGATTTTAGTTTTAATGTAATTTAATATATTCTAAATTGAATTTCTTAATTTGTTGTTGTTTATTTTTACTATGTGAAATAAAAAAATAATAATATTTACATATATTATGAGTACAACTGATCAACTCGTATCCCTGGGTATATGAGTAGGTATGCATACAACTGAAAGATTCATATCCCTTTCAGTGATGAATTTCCTAAGACATCGCTGTGTTAAAATTCGTTGATGAATTCAGTGGTGATGCCTTCACTTAAGCTATGACTAACTCATATCCCATATATTACCCCTTGCTACTGGGGATTTATTTCAGTAAGTACAATAAACTCGAACTGAATTACATATAAAAATTTTTGAGAGAAACTCGTATCTATTTATATGTACTGTATATAAAGCAAAAACAAACAAAAACTCATAATGAACAAGTGAATAAAATGTTATCAGTTAGGTATTAAGAATACATTGATTACACTTTTAGGGCCTATGCAAAAGTAATACTATAAGTAGACGCAAAGTAATAAAGAAAAGAGACAATCAAGATACACCGACCAAACACTTTCGGTACCATTTTGATTTGTCACGATTTTTTTGGCATACAAATTTGACCCGCTCTAATATAAGTACATTTACTTACCTAATGTATGTACGTAAGTGTATTATATACATATAAAAACACTGCTTGAGTTATAATTTTAAAAACCAGTTTTGAGTTGTCTCTACCATTTATTACGACATATGTATATATACAATATTATTACTGTTGTTGTTATTGTTGATGTTTCTACTGCTGTCGCTTTGATGTAACGAGACAAATACCTAACTGAACAAAAATTCGCTTTTACCGACTATTGTAAAATCAGTAAAATTAAAAAGTTAGATCGGCTAAATAAGAAGCAAAAAAAGCTAAATAGCCAAAAAAAAAAAGAAGTGATTAAAAGAGCCAGCCTTTTCAACAGTTTATATATTTTTTTAATATGTATGCATTTGAGCTCAAGAATCGAAGCATACATTAGGTACAAATATATGTTTGACAAAATACATTCATAAAAACATTAATTATATTATTACAAAAATCATGCACAGGATATGCCAAAACATATTAAGGTAGTGTCAAAATTACTATGTGTCGAAATATCAATAAAAGAGGAATGTCAAAATCTGTTCTGCCAAAATTATTAGCCCTCTGGCTAAAAACTATATATACTGAGATCAATTTTTAAAATATAATAGAGTACAAAACTACTCACTAGGAGACCAAATATACCGTTCTTATTTATTTAGCGGTAACAAATGATTCGCTATTCGAGTTGGAGTTGGAGTTTATGAGCAAATGCGATTCTGATTCAAAAACTCTAATATGTATCATAGGATGCTCTTTTAGAGCAACCTTGTCCCGTCCATCGCATATCCTGAACTGTGGTGATGTCAGCTTTATATTTGTCAATGACATCAACCAGCTGGATAGAGGCACCGTCCCCTGATGGGGTTGTCAACAAAAGCGGTAGTCCTTATCCGAGTCATGGTTTGATTTTTCATTGGTGTAAGTTTTTATGTGGTGGATCCCAAGCCCAACGCAAAACTTCTAAATAACTCACTTTAGCTGCCTGCCAGCGGGCGTCAGGAAGACGTTGCCCGGTGGTCGCTACGAGGACGACCCCTATTGAGAAAGGAAGGTAGCAGCACGTGGTAAGCAAAACTAGCGATATGATGGCACCATCAATACAGAGTGAAGTTGCCATCACATAGTGCGCAAAACAAACTACATGACATCCAATGAGTTTACTTGGCATGAGTTTAACAAGGATTGCGCTAGCCCCACGCGGTTGAGACAGTTAGACACGTTACCTTGCGAACACACCACCAGACAACCAAAGGTAGATCTAGCCTTAAAAAAGTTAAGCTGGCAACACTGCGTAAAATATGAACAATTCTCTAACGAATTTAATCGCTTATTTTAAGTTTTGACAAAGTTCTCTCGATATATTGCTACTATCGTAAAAAATGAACAATTCTCGAAAGTTTTGCCGCTAGCGTAGCATACTTTTTAGCGAATGTTTCTCGAACTATCGCATATTATTCTTTTAATGGAATGTTTTAGGAAGTTTTCTTATTTGTTTATAAATGACTTTGACAACAAAAATTTTACGTTGCCGAAACTCAATTGGTTAGTTGAATTTGTTGATTAGGAAATTTTTTGCTGCTTTGGAAAATTACTAAAAGTTCATACCATAATTTTTAGTACGCTCGTTAAATATTCGAGAAATTGTTCGGTTTCTATATCGTTCTATAACGATCCTTTTTTGTGGTAAATTAAGAACGAAAACGCGTGCGTTCTTGAATCGTAAACGAGCTCGAAAACTACAGTTGTCTTCGATTAAAGCGAGGATTTACTACCGTTTACAATATCGTAAAAAGTTGCAACCTAAAAGCCGGGCTGTCATATGTGCAATTTAATCTGTTAATAATACGAAACAATTACAATTTTAGTTTAACCTAAATTCGCAACATTACGTTTTAAAATTCAAATATGTCTAAAAGAAAATATAAGTGAAAAAAACATCCAAAATAAAATGAGGCAGACAATAAATTGTGTGAAGGCCAACTAAAAACAAAAATGTATGTTAATCATTTATTGGAACATCCAACAAGAAGACTGAATGACGACATTGACGACGACACTCACATGCATACATAGTGTGTATGTAATAATAATGTGTAACCAACCAAAATTAATGCCAAAAAATAAATTATACCGCTGTGACCAAAAAGTGACGTGAATTTTGAAATAAAATACAAATGGTTACACGATATAAATACACAGGTAGTTCCACTCGCTCTTTTTGTCGGCTATGTTAACTAGTTGACGTTGAATAGAAAACATAAATTTTGTACCAGAATTTTTTTTAATTTTTAAATTTAAATTTAAATTAAAAATTTTAAAGTTTCAGTTCAAATTTGATGACCCTTCAGTGTGATATTGCCTATTGCTATTTAAAAGTATTTAGAGTAATATATATCGCAAAAGATATTATAGATCGGAATACTTGACTTTTGGGTCAATACTTTTTTAATAATACCACAATTTTAAAATAAAAATTTTAATTAATTTGAATTTTGAAGTGTACGGGCACAATAAGTGACTGACGGCAGCAGAAAATTCCCTTTGTATGCCCATTTCCCCATTTTGTGTCTAGTGACATGCCAATAGGCAAAAATACGTAACTTTGTGTAAATTTTATTTAAAACCGTAAATGTGAATTTAAACGGAAAAATTATAGTGATTTTTTTTTTGGAAGAATATTCTTTCGTTTTCGTTATTTTAATAATCATATAAAATTAATTAAATTTTCGAATGGTAAAAAAAAAAAATGAGAAAAACCATCACTTGATAAAAGAAATATACAACTTAGAGATATGTTGTAACCCCATAATACCAACTTCACATTTGAAGTTGATTAACGTGGCAACGTTTGTTAAAATATTGACAAAACATTTCTTATTATCTGTCTGAAATTTTGTGAGAGAATGAAAGCGGGACTACCTGTAGTTCTTATATCATGTATTCATTCATCTAATTTATTTTGTATTTATTTTGTCTCCTTCGAAGTATTCCCCTCCCACTTCCCTTTGCCGCAGATCAGGGCGGTTTTTACGAATTGATTCACTGTTTGACCAGTTGGAAGAAATTCTTTATGAATAACATTTATTTGTTGACGTCGAAGGTCTTCCTAGACTATGTTCATCTTGAACTGCTTCTCTACCTTCACTGACAATTTTGTAAAAATGTATCAACACCATAACATTTTTTTGACATTATTATTGTTTCGGCACACTGCATTCCGTATTTTCAACAGAATTTAATACAAATCCTTTACTTTATCAATTTTTCCATTTTAAAAACTCGCAAAAATAATTTTTTTACATTCACAAAACGCGTTGTAGTTTGTAAACAAACAAAGAACATTTTTACCAGATATCAAATACACAAATTTTTTCGCGCATATTTCAAGAAAATGAATTTGAAGATATTAGTACAGCAACAACAACACCAACACTTTATTTATGCTAATTAAATGAATTTCTAGGTGTGGAAATTGGGTGATATTTACTAGTGTTATTTGTTGCTTTTGCTAATTCAATTTTCATGACGTGGATGTGTATGTATGCAACTTTCGAAGCACTAAAGATGGCTTTATCATTAAATCGGCGCTTTAAAATATTTCATGTTTTTTTTGTTCGATAAGTTGATTTGAAATTACTCATGCTTTGCATATATAATTTCTATATCATCGGCGGTGCTACCAAACAAACAAAATATACCCTTGATATAGAGTCTGCGATAATAAGAGCAAAGTGTATATATGCATATGTTTCATCATAAAGTCGATTGGCCATGCCAACAAGCATTTTAAGTATTCCACGACGCTCCTGGTACTTTTAATTATTAAAACAATATGAAATTTGTTTAAATTATTATATGTAGGAAGTAGATTTCAGCCAAATAGGTTGGTAACCGTAGTAATAGTTATGGCAATACTGTTTACAAAATCATCAAACGAGTTTTTATCTTTTTTTTTGTGTTTGTTTTTTTAATATTTAGGTTTATTGAATGCAAACAATAACATGTATCAAATCTAATTGCCCAACGCTGATAGATGCTATGCAAGGTCAGACGTATATTAAATGAACTGTACTGGTAACACATAGAAGTGGTACATATTAACGATATTGGTAATTTCCTAAAAAGATTAAACATTTTATAATAGAAAGTGGCTTCACGTATAATAAATTTTTGTTAAAATCATATTTTTCAAATAGGAAAATACTTTCCTAAAAATATTAAACTTTTTTATAATAAAGTATAGGAAAATTGGTTAAAATAATATCTTTCAAAGTGGATGGTGAGAATGACTTAATACTGTGATTTGATCACACTCAGCTTGAATATTATAATTCCAAAACTAATAATTTAGAATGTTCTGCCTTATATAGTTTCTGTTTTGAAAATACCAATTTTATAAAACTTAATCACATCTTATCGGGGATTATTTGGCATGCTTTGAGCTTAAATTTAGATAACTGGGTCTCTAAATTGAATTATATTCTGTATCATAGTTTTAAGCACTCTATGCCAAAACAAAAGAACTTTCCTAAATTAGATAGTTCTGATTGGTCTACAAGGTAACTGCAGAAGTCGAAGAACTTGAAGACTCGATCGTTCAAGGCCTACAAAGGGTCTGGTAATTCGTCTGATTGTGCTAAATACACTGTCCGTAGAAGTAATTATCAAATCCTAAACAAGAATTGCCATAGAAATTATTTATGTAAGTTGAAACCTGAAATTCATAGAAATTCAAAAGTTTGCTATGATTTTGCTAATATTATATTCCTATCCAATTTCGAACCTTAATTTGATTTGCGTGCCCTTTGTTACTCCTACAGATGTCTTATTTCATCTTTATTCATTTACCTGGTATGATAATATCCCTAGCTGCATTTTGAAAAATTGTGCAGAGTGCCTATATTTGCCGTTGTGTGAACTTTTCAACGTTTCACTCTAGCTTGGCTACTTCCATAATCATACTTTATTCCATTTCATAAAATGTGCCTATATTGATTTTAGCAAAGCTTTTGATAGAGGATATTACAATTTATTAATACAAAAGCTGGATTTAATTGGTGTTCCACAAATATTATTAAATGCATAAGATCCTATAAGGATTTCCCAAGACAGTAATTTACTATTCATAAATGATTTCCTTTATTCTATTAAATATTCATTATTAAATTTTTATTACACATTACTCACATATTTCACAGTATTTTTGCAATCTGACTTGAATGCACTTTCAGATTGGTGTTCTTCAAATTTGATGTCATTTAATTGAGAAAAATGTGAACCCTATAAAATTAAATAAACCTAAAACCAACTTTGCATCCTTTGATCCAGTCCATAGTATGTGCAAGGACTTGAATGATAACTTTTTGACCATTCTTTATCTTTGTAATTCTTGATCGTGTAGAGTCACTTTCCATCTTAACATTGCGGAGTTCAGAGCAGTCGGTCACCAGTACCGTGCGTTACACGTACGCGCAGCTCAGTCGGTTGGGCGAGTAAGTAAGCCCGTGGAAATTGTTGTTATAAAAAAAATGTTTCAACCCTTTTACAGCCCTGCTATTGACATTAACTTCCATGAATTAATTTTTAGTTTTATTTACAATAGTTTTAATTTTAATAACTTTTTGACCATTCGTTATCGTTGTAATTGTCGGTCGTGTAGAGTCACTTACCATCCTACCCTTGCGTAGTTTAGAACACTTCGTACTGTTGCACGTTATACGTTATACGGACGTGCCTCTCGGTCGGTTGGGCGGGTAAGTGAGCCCGTGGGACTCGCCGTTATAAAAAATATGGTTCAATGCACTTACAGACCTGATATTTACAATAACTTTTATCAATAAATTTTTACTTTAATTTATAATAGTGTTGGAAACAGAAGTTATGCAACAGCCAGACTTGTCCGGGCCAGCAAATGATGCAGACGATTTCGATCCTTATGTTTGTACGCTAAGTCCTGAAATGCGTATTGTTGCCAGAGAGGAGCTGCATGAAGATGACAACATCCGACGTCAGGCGCTTGCACAATTCCGCGAATGGATTGCCAAACATCCACATATTAAAAAGTGTCGCACAGATTCGTTATTCCTATTGCGTTTCCTACGTACAAAAAAATTTTCCGTACCAGCAGCATGCGAAATGCTTGAACGTTATCTCACAATTAGACAGCTCTTCCCCAATTGGTTTACCAAATTAGATATTGACGATCCTGCTATTAATGAGATCTTCGAAAATGGTTATCTAGTACCACTACCACAACGTGATGAACTCGGTCGACAAGTCATTTTTTCTGTAGCCGGTAAATTTGATCCATACAAATTCACCTCTGTACAAATGGCTCGCGTACATTCGCTCATTTGTGAGGCATTAATGGATGATGAAGATTCACAGGTAGCCGGTTATGTATACATAAATGATGAGAGTGGCATGAATATGGGTTTTGTCAGCTTATGGTCCCTAACAGATTTGAGAAGCATTCTGAAATGTATACAGGTAAGTATATATATACAAGATATATATATATATATAAATATATATATATATATATATATATATATATATATATATATATATAAATATATATATATATATATATATATATATATATATATATATATATATATATATATATATATATATATATGAAAATCTATTTTCAGAATTCTACACCAATGCGTCATAAGGAGACACACTTTATTAATATACCCCACTATGCGAATCGCGTGATTGAATTGGGTGTTTCGATGTTGAGTGAAAAACTAAAAAAACGTATAATTGTGAGCTCAAATTCAATATTCATTATTATTGGTATTATATTTACATAATTTTTCTTCATATATATTCTCACACAGTTGCACAAATCGTTAGATGCGTTGAAAGAGAAATTTAATCCTGAAATCCTTCCGAAAGAGTACGGTGGCAATGTGCCAATTGCTGATATGATTAATGAATTCAAAGTGAAACTGCAACAGAGACGTGATGCAATTTTAGCTTTAGACGATATGTACATAGAGGTTACTAAGAGCGCATCAAATTTCGCAGGTAATGATATTGGTGAAATTGATGCGGGTGTTGTTGGTAGTTTTAGGAAATTAGAAGTAGACTAAACAGATCAAAATATTTATCTCAAGTTTTAGTATTTTATCTAACTACCTACGTATACGTATGGACACATTCTACCTAAATATTATATGTACATTTGTTTTTATTATTAATATTATTATTAATATTATTCTTATTAGTATTATTAAAAATTTTGTTTTTGTTTGCAAAAGCACCTACATTGGCAGTAACAAGATACATATGTTTTTCTGCGTTTATAATTATTGTACTTATACACACGTCTATTAATTTATATTCAATATTGAAAAAAGGACCATATTACATAAGACAAAGAACAATAGGTTTGATCAGAAACATTTAATCAATTATTGTATATGTAAATGATTTACAATTAAACGTACTTGTATGCAACACTATTTTCATGTAATAATGAAAAAAGAGTAAATGTTTATTTGGCAAATAAAGAAAATCAAAACTGAACGAATTGCTATAAATAGTAATATGGTTGAAATTTCTCCCATATATCATTCTTCCTCTTTAATATACGAGTTTATGTTTCTAATTCCTAAAACATCGGACATATGGAAATTAAATGATTTTAAATACTTAGTGGTTTACTTGTTGTGCTTTCATCTAGTTGACTGTGTTCTCTAGGCGTGGATGTATAAATGTGCTTCAGATACAAATTAAAATAATCAGTGTAATTCATGGGCGTTGAAATGCGATGTTTACGTACAGGTAGTCTTGGTGAAAGTGATAACATACTGGCCCATTGTCCATCACAGAGATCATCATAGCGTAGTAGACCGACTTCGTGACCACCAAGATCACCAGGTCCACGACACACTGGCTTGCTATCCCATAGTTTCGAAACGAATTCTCGTATCCAACGGGCCAGGTACAGTGAGCGACAATCACAGTGCCACGGATTCTTGTCTAGTTTAACAGCAACTAACTTATTTAGACCACTCAAAGCCCCATGTGGAAGATACTGTAGCTTATTGGAATCGAATCGACTTTATGTTTTGTTTTTTATAAAGTACAAAATGTTATATTTAATTAATATTGTACAATTTTTTAACAATTTTTTAAACTTACACCTTTTCTAGATTGTATAATGGAGCAAGCGCTTGAGCATCGAAGTATTTCAAAATGTTATTGTTCAGCATTAGATATTTGAGATTTACAAGTCCTTGAAAATCATTGACTTCCAGGGAAGTTAAATTATTTGAAAATAGTGCCAATCTTGTAACAGCTGATGCATTTATGAAGAGATTATCCGGTATACTTGATAAAGCATTTTGCCCCAAAAAGAGTTCTCGTAAATTAACAAGCTCGCGAAAGGCGTTCTCATCGATCTGCAGACGAAAACAGAAATGACGGAATGAAATGCGATCGCGTTGCACTATCATTTTATGATCACACCTTTGAAATACGATTCATAGTTAAATCCAATGTGAATAGGTGTGTAAGAGTTTTAAAGAGGCTATGTGAAATTACGGTGATACGATTATTATGTAAAAAAAGCACACGTAAACTTTTAAACCCGGCAAAGAAGTCATCAGATATTGAGGCTGTAATGAGGTTTAATAAAGTACAGTGCTTACGTACATATATATGTAGGTACGTTATCTGACCAATGAATTATGTATGTTCCCAATCGTACTTAATTTTTAGCTCAATTAACGTAATTTATAAACATAATTAACGTAATGTAGAAACATAATTACTCTCTACTAAATGCGATGTTAAAACAGGTGGAAAATCTAAGTGCTTGCCAAATTTTTTAACAGTAATCATCAAAACATTATTTGGGAGCTCTCTGACATTACAATGTACCATCGCAGGCAATGTTAAAAGATTAAATGATATTGAATGGATATGTCGTTCAGAATATCGCGATGACACTTCAGAATAATATGTAGTCTATAAGCGCCCAGGCTAAATAAAATAAAACTTATCACAATAATCTGCCAATGTAGATTATATTTTAACTACATAAAAAACTACATACTAAAACATGTTAATTTTTGAAGATATAATAAATATCTTATTGCATAATGCAGGAAGAAACAATTGCCTAAAGTCAATATGTACAAATGCTAATAATGTTCCATATAACACTTATGGGAATAAAATTGGGAGTTTTGCAATTTAATAAACATAAAACTTTATTTACAATTTACAATATCGAGAGCGCGATTGTCAAATAAATTTCTGTTCTATTTGTTACACCTCGCTGTTTACAATGACGCGAAACTTGTGAATAATATAATACTATTCCAACTCTTCCCGCATTATCCTTATTATTGCAATTCCTCGCGCTATTGTAAATGAGCATGCGATATATCGCAGCAAGTGTTCCCGACTTCTAATTCGTATGCGAGTCTCGCCTCGCCCTGACCAAATATTATCTAGAGGCGTTAATTATACTTTCTTGTCGTTTATAATTCAATGACCATATACTGTACTATGTAGATATATGTACCCTTACTTACAAATTGCATTCCATGAAAAATCTAAAACTTTCAACTCATCCAGATATCGCATGGTACCTGATTTAAGCGCTGTAATTTCATTACGTGATATATCGAATTCTTCCAACAACAGTTGATCATGTAAGATATTGGGCGGGAAGGATTTGATTTTGTTATCGCTCAAATTTATAACTGTTAGACGCTGTGCGTGATTAAATATGGTCTCCGGTAAATCAGTGATGGCATTTTTACTTAAATCCAGGAGGTTTAAATTACGTAGTTTCCAAAATAGTCGCGCATCTAATTCTTCAAGTTTATTATTTTGGATACGTCTAAATTAAATTAATTACTTATGCAGTTACTGAAAATTATGCCTTTTGTGCGTACCTACTATATATAGAGCAAATTAAAAGTAAAACTAATACTTACAATTGTACTAGACTATCTAAATCACGAAATATATCAAACGGCAAAAAATCCAACACATTATTTGCAAGATCCAATTCTTTTAACAGTGTCAAACCACGAAATGTGTCTTTATGTAGTGTGGATAATAAATTTCGTGAAAGATCACTTTTACGTTAAAGAAGTTATTATACGACATTTTGGAAACACTATAATTTACTATACGTAATACTTACATGGCAACCATATCCATTGGAATTATTTGTGCAGCTGGCACTGATTTCAAATTTGTGCTCCAACATGTAAAACGCTTTGTATCTGGATTACAACGGCAAACTCCTGATGTACAATGATTCCATTCAATACGGGAACCCGAGACTAAACGCCAAACTGGTTGCTCGACGGAACGTAAACGACTCTCGATTTGACGTACATTTTTATTTAAATTGAAAACCATTTCAGTTGATGTACCGAAATTTTGGTGATCATTTGTTCTATCGTGGCTAGAGGACATCGTTGCTAATGAGGATTTCATAAGCAACAACAATTGTGAAACGATTTTCAATGTATCACATGCGCTTATTGTACAATTATGCGAATCATTTGTTATAATTGGTAATAGGTAACGTTTACGAAATTCTTCAATGCTCTCATTCGTAAGAAATGGTTGAGGCAACGCCTGCTGTAAGAATATTACAAAAATTATGCTGCGATAAAGATGCATAGAAGGCGATATAAACATCTTTGTTAAAAGTTCTACAAAAACTAAAGCATTTTTTACCTCCAATATTGACTTTTATATGAAATATACTTGCATACTCGCATTTAATCTATGTAAATAGATCTATTAATTATGATGATGAGGTACTCAAGATAATTGAGTAATTGTAGGTTAATTTAAAAATAAGAAGAAAACACGTTGGCATCTCAATTTGTATGGTAAGAATTGTCGGTTCGTTGGACAATTGCAGGCAATGCATCATCTTGAATATCAATAGAGTAAGTGAGCTGCATATAACTACCAAATTAATATATACGAGTTTATGTGCAATGGTATGTGTGCCAATTCAATTGTCGAATTATATTGGGAGCGCAAATTAAAAATGCGGGATTTTCAACAGATGGCGTAGTTCGGGGTATAAGCATCAGACAATACTGAAACTATATTCATGTCATAACCTCATTCCATAGCTTTCATTTTCAGTATGTGTCATTTGCCCGGAGTGTAAACAATATAGTTTTTTTTGGCTCTCAATATGTCAAGTTTTGTGCCCACAAAACAGCATTTGCGGGAAGTTTTGATTTACTTCTTTAATTTGGAGAAAAGTGCAGCTGAATTTTTTCGCTTGGGATTGTCGTAGTGGATCCACTTTTCATCACCAGTAACGATGCGATGCAAAAAACCTTTCCTTTGTTGCCTTTGGAGCAGCTGTTCGCAAGTGAAAAATCGCCTTTCGACGTCTCGGCTTTAACTCGTACGGTACCCAATTTCCTTGCTTTTGAATCATTCCCAATAGATTCAATCGATGGGAAATGGCTTGGCGTGTAACTTCGAACAATTTGGCAAGTTCTTTTTGCGCTTGACACGAGTCCTCATCGAGTAATGCCTCCAATTCAGCATCTTCAAACTTCATCGGCTGTCCTGGACGTTCTTTGTCTTCCACATCAAAATCACCACTTCTGAAACGCACAAACCACCTCTCGCATGTTGAAACTGAAAGAGCACACTCCGGATAAACTTCGGAGAGTAATCGATGCGATTCAGCTGCACTTTTCTCCAAATTAAAGAAGTAAATCAAAACTTCCCGCAAATGCTGTTTTGTGGGCACAAAACTTGACATATTGAGAGCCAAAAAAAAACTATGTTGTTTACACTCCGGGCAAATGACACATACTGAAAATGAAAGCTATGGAATGAGGTTATGACATGAATATATGCCCCTATTGCCGTTCACCACTCAACCCAGTTTGGTCGTCTTAGAGTCGACCCGACTTCAACAAGACCAAACTATTTTTTGGTATTGTGGTACACCACTGTTTTCGGTTGAAATTGTTATGGCGTTACCAGCTTAAAATATCACTTATGACAGAAAAGCGGTCGATTAAGTAAAAATTAAGGAAATATACAATTGTGTTTTGCTGTGAAAATTATTTAAAATGGATATTAGTGTAGATTTGTTTTATGAAGATGAAAACGAAGTCGCGAAAATTGATTTGCTACGCTTACGGAGAAAAATTCGTGATGACTCTAACCCTCTTGAACTACCTAGCGAAAAGTATAAATATTGTTCAAAATAAATAAAAGCAAATAATAAATTTTTTTATAGATTTATTAGCTATTTTCGACTGAGCAAAGAGGCGTTTTGCTTTTTGCTGGATGACGTAAAAGACCATTTCAAGAAATCTGTGCGTGTCATATCTATACCACCAATATTGAAATTGTGTGCTGCTCTTAGATTTTTCGCTGATGGAAGCTACCAGAAGAGCAGCGGCAATGACTTCAATATAGGAGTGGCTCAATCTACAATGTCACTTGTTTTAAAAGAAGTATTAGATGTATTGGAGCAGCGCATTTGCGGCAAATGGATTAAAACGCAAATGAGTGAAGAAGAAAAAAATGCGTCAAAGATCTCATTTTTTGCAGAAAGTGGGTTTCCCGGCGTGCTGGGCTACAGTACAGTATTCCTTTTATTGTTAGCAAGTTTTTTTTTTATATTGGCCTTGTAATGGATCCAAACCTGTATGAAGTAAATTATTAAAAAAATATGTATACCCTTTCACAGTTTATTCATACACGTTGCCATTCGTTAAACGTTCTACTTGGTGGTCCCAAACTATTTAATTCCAGAGCAAATCCTTCCCACAATTGTTTTATTTCATTTTTCGTCACACCGAATTGTGGTTTTCCCCGTGCAATGCTTGGATTCTGGTCCATTAGTTGAACAAGCCTCTCAAATTGAGCTTTGGTTGTAATTTTTAAACTTCTGAAAATGTATAAAATGTTGAGAAATTACAATGTGAAGCCAAGCTAATTATTACTTACGATCTCTCCATTATTTTTGGCTTTATTAGTTTAAAGTAAAGTTCAACTGATGCAAACCCAACTGCTTATGAGCAGTCGTGTATATTTAACGTGCTTGTCGACCAAACTGTAACAGAGTTGCAAACGGTAATACCACAAAAATAATGAACACAACCAAAAAAATCAGCCGCCAGTCGAGTTGAGAACGGCAATATGAATTTCTCGACGGCGACCAAACTGTTACAAAAGTTGTGAACCGCAATAGGGGCAATAGTTTCAGTATTGTCTGATGCTTATATCCCGAACTACGCCATCTGTTGTAAATCCCGCATTTTTAATTTGCGCTCCCAATAATTGATTTTTAGGAACTTCTACGTGATTACATATTCATGTAATTAGCATGAATTTACATAGAGAAAGTGATTGTAAATATTTAATTTGAAAGAGTATCTTGGAACAAAGTAGTTACATTTGAAATTACAATATTCTTTTAGAAATGGACCAAAATACTGTTTTTTGGCAATATATTATAAATACAAATTTTAGCGAGAAAAACCTTTGTTAAAAAAAATTACTTTCGATTGAGTTTTTTTAGCGGAATATTAGTTTGTCACGATGCTATGGGTCCCAATGTGACTGTAAAACATTAAATAATACACTTTGAAAAATTTATTCAATTTGAAAATCATCTTTTACTTCAACAAAACTACATTTCTTAGAACAAATTTCAACATTTTTAAAATTCAAAGCGTTGGTACGCAAACATTTTATGTCCAATTGCCATTAAATTCAATGATGTAGGCTTTATCTATCTTCTTTATTGTAATAAAATTTCAATGTGATTAAATAAAAATTTGCAAAATGGTACCAAAATCATCCACACATGTCAAAAATTAATAGATATTTGAATTTTAGATATTGGCGGACCTATGGCTCGCTAAATGAATTCTGTACACAGGGTAATGAATCATAATATGTATTTATTACAGTTTCAATTGCGTGCTATTACATAACTGTAACAAATACGGTTCCATCGATATTTATCAGGACATTCTACTATAAACACCTGGATCCAGATCTCTGATTAAGCTCCAACATTAGTCAGCCGTCATATTTTACGTTTTTATTTTGTGAATTTTAACTAATCAACACTGTTCGATCACTATAATTACACACCTTTTATTTTGTACTAGCTATATGCAACAACAATTTATTCAATACTTTTATTTACACTTTTTAATGTACTTCAAATTTAACTTGCTACTCTGCCTTATCTATCAATGTTTGCACTATTAATTTCGGGATTGAATTGATTATTTGTCAACATATTCTTTTATCGTTATATACTATAGTTTCTTTTCTTTCTTTCTTATTGGCTTGCTCTGGTTATCGCCTATTCCTTTTGTTGATATTCGTTTCGGTGCTACCATTATTCGTGCTATTCAGAATTAGTTATGAATAACTATCGATACTCGTTACACTGCTCTCCTCTTAATCTTATTCATCCCGAATATGCCGTAAGTCGCTACAAGTGTACTGCTTTTGTTCTCCAATGAGCCACCATTCGTTATTGAGCAACATATGACAAAAACAAAATCATCGGGTTTGCTTGCCAGAGAGGTCTGTTGAAGATTTGGAGCGTCGGGTGGACACCAGAAAACAAGCGGCGCCGATGGTGATGGTGTGGACCGCCGTAACAGTCGATGGGCGCTATGCCTTTGTACTTATCGACCGTTGGGTGAAAATAAATGCTAAAAATTATCGGGAAACTGTTTTAGAGGGAGCACTAAAGCCCTGGGCAGACAAACATTTCGGTCGCAGACTTTGCTCATTTCAACAGCACCCTCACACAAAACACGCGTTTTGGCTGAAAAACAAAATTCCATGCTTCATTTCGTCATCACAATGGCTAAATCTAGGGGATGCAAATCTGTTAGATCCTTGTGTCTGGGGTATTTTGAAGAGTAAGGTTGGCTATCAGCACCTGCAGCTTTGTTGAATTTCAACCAAGAAATGGCCTCTCTGACTTCGTCATGGTCGGGTGTTGGAACATCTACACCACCATCCGTGATTGGAGAATTCGAGAGATCTCCTCCATAGGCGGGTTTGTTCGAAGCGTCGGCATTCAGCAACGTAGAGAAGTGTTCCCTCCATAAGCTCAGTACACTCTGGACATCTGTAACCAGATTCCCATTGTTGTCACAACAGGAAGAAGCTGCGGGATTTAAACCGCCACTCAGGCGCTTGATCTCGAAGATTTTTCGCATTCCTGTCTCCACACATTTCCATCTCCTTACACTCACGTTTTCCTAGCTCTCTGTTCTTACGCCTGAAAACAGCTCTTAAACAGCTTGGACGCAGGGTTTTTCTGTAGACGGCGTCTTTCTCTGCGATAGCATCGTGACACTCCTGATCATAACACTCAATCCTTAGAGGCCGGTAGAAAGCGATTACCTCCTCAGCAGCAGTAGTCATGGAGTGAGATATATGTGTCCACTGTGCCCATGTATCATCAAGAGAGGAAATGTTCTGCATAAGCAGATCTCATAGTCGAGTGATAAAAGCATATGCTGTTTCTGGTGATTGCACTTTATTGACATCAAGCTTTCTTAGTGCGGGATTTCGTTTGTTCTTTGCGACACATAAACGTGTTCGCACCTTAGCTGTTCGCGCTTAGCTCAGGTAATGATCTGAGTCGATGTTGGCACCACGGATCTATTTAACGTCCATCACACAGGAAGCATGCCGTCCGTCAATTATCTCGAGATCAATTTGGTTTCTCGTTCGCTGACCTGGAGACAATCATGTCGCATTGTGGATATCGAGATGCTGGAATCTGGTACTACCAATTATCATGTTTCGTGCTGCGGCGAAGTCGATCAGCCTCATTCCGTTATCGGAGGTGTTCTTGTGGAGGCTGAATTTTCCGTCAGTAGGACCATAGGTACCCTCCTTACCTACCCTGGCATTCAAATCGCCAAGCACGATTTTGATATCGTGGCGGGGCAGCGGACATAAGCTTCTTCGAGGCGCTGAAGGAAGCTCTCTTTGGTCGCATCGTCCTTCTCATCCGTCGGAGCGTGGGCACAGATTAGGCTGATGTTAAAAAATTTGGCCCTGATTCGGCTGTTCGTTCACAGGCGTGAACTGTGAGACTAGGTGTTGAAGTCTCTTGCTGACCAAAAATCCACATCCTAGTTCGTGCCTCTCCGCATGGCAACTATAGTGTATGTCACAAGATGTTCTTTTGCCCTGTCCCGTCCATCGCATTTCCTGGAGAGCGGTGATGTCAGCCTTGTACTTCTCGAGGACATCAACCAGCTGGATAGAGGCACCTTCCCTATAGAGGGTTCGGACATTCCAGGTGCATATCCGTAAATCGTGGTCCTTTTTCCGTTTGCGGGGGTCATCATCAAAAGCGGTAGTCCTTATCCGAGGCACTGTTGTGTTCTTCACTGGGGTAAGGTTTTTATGTGGTGGGTCCTAAGCTCAACGCACAAACTCGAATTGAAGGATGTTTTCGCCACTCACTTCAGCCGCCGCCCAGCGGGTGCTGCAACGACATTGCCCTGTGGTCGGCGCATGGAGGCTCCACATTAAAATGAAGGTCGTCACAAGGAGGACCCCCATTTAGAATGAAGACGCCATCACATAGTAAACAGTACAATAATATTAAAAATATAAATTTTAAATACATAAATTTAAATATCACCTCATTTACGCCTTTTCACTGATGAAAGATAAGGAATGATTTATTTCATGGAAAATATATGTAAAAGCAGTAACAAATTGGCACAGGTGATTTTATTAATGAAAAACATTACTTAATTTACTTACTTTTATTAATGAAAAGTAAGTAAATGATTTATTAAATGATACATTGTACCATATATGGTATACATAATTCATTTATCTTTGGTAATGCATAAATAATATCGCTGTGTTAGGAATCATTAATACTTTCTTACATAAACGGTGCATGTTTTCGATTACCCTCTCCATTACCATGCTTTATGTTTTCCCACTGGGAAGTATCTACTTTCTTTAGATACCTTTTTGCAATTTTAGATTGTTCATGCTTATGGTATAGTTATAAAGACAGAGCATTAAGAGGGAGTTCTCACGAATGAAAAAAATGACTAAACAAAACAATATCAAACACACAAGTAAAGAAGAAAACAACAAACACACGAGGATGACACTATTAAGAAACAGTTTCTGACATTATAAGTCGCAGCCAAGAGAATCTTTTACAATTGCTCTACCTTTCATTTCATTTTAGATGCTCTTTCTCTGCTCTGGGGATTTACGAAAATAATTTTTAAAATTTAGATGTATTGAATCATCAAGAGTGAATAAGTAAGCGACAACACATCGGAATACTTATTTACTTAGTAATGAATTCGCACGTTATCAAAACACACGATTCGTTGACACGTATTCGTCACGGTGATTACGAGTAATTTTGTGCACTACAAAATAATAAGAAGAATATATATTGTATTATACAAACATTTTTATTTATAATATAAATAAATAAACTGGTATGTAGGTACATTTTGTTGAGGCCTTCACTGTTGCTTCATTTGTAAATCAATAAAATCATATACCTACCTACTATATGTTTATACGAGTATATGTACTGTATTGTACTTATGCATAAAAGGCAGGGAGATGTTAGTCTTTTTGTAGAAGTTATTTTTGAATAAAAATTGATTGTGAGTGTACTCAGTATGCAACTATAAATTTTTCAAACATAATAAAAAAACATAGTTCAGAACTTTACACGTACATATGAATGAACATACTGACGTGCGATCAATTATACGATCGTAGCTTTTTGCAATAATTTCCAGTCTACAATTGTTTTCAGATGGATTATAATATATGTATCTACATTCGTATATGTTTGCGTGCGTGTGTTGTATACGAATATTGCGACAATAAGTAATAACTGAATTGCGCTAACAGCTGATGAGGTTCTTATGTGCTTTCTTTCACTTTAGTTTGCATTCTGATGTCTGTAGAGTTTGAGCGATCGTGTTAGTGATCGTAAGCGCGCGTACACGGTTATCACCATATGATCTACACATTAGTAATTACGAGTAGTATAAGTATACGCGAGAGAGAGTGTGTAAGACTATTTATGGTAGTGGTTGAATGAAGGTAATGTTAATTATACTTATAATAATTCTGATGACGAAGAATAACTTTCAAAGGTTTCAAGAATAACTAATTTATATTAAGAAGTATCATCAAGCCGTACACATTTCTTCGTAAAGCGCTAATCAGTTTACGATTATAGTGCCTTTCAACGTTACTTTTGCAAATTCGATACTCTAATTATTCTTCTTAAATTAAATTCAATTTCATTATTGACTTTATTTATGAACAATACATTAAGATGTCTCATCAGAAAAACAATTTGCATTGGAAAAGCTTCTAAAAGAACTCTGTGATAAAGCTCAAAAAAGTCTTGTCACAAGCGTACTAGCCAAATTTAACACGATCAGCAGTTCTGGAAGCGAAGATAGGTGGTATCACTACGGGCATTTCTGTCTTTAGAGATAGGTTAGATTGATATCTTATGGATATAGCAATAATCTGACCTATTTAAATATATACCAACATACATTGAAGTAAATTGAACATTCGCGCGTCTGGTAATTCTAATTTTGTTTATAAACTTGCGGAAGTGGTTTCAGTACCATCTGAGTGCCTACATACTCTCGTACATATAGCTAGTTGATGGAAATCGAATGTTCAATTTAAAGATACAAACATGCATGGACTAATTTGTATTCCTTAAATTTTGTTGATGTACTTACGATATATTGTAGGGGAGAGGTGTGAAAGCCCGACATAATTTAGAATTATGGGTACCAAAGGCTTATACTATAGAAAAAAATAAAAGTCTGTAAATCTGTTTTAAAAGAAAACTCAAAAAAAAACTTTTGCTTAAGAATTTTTTAAATTTCATTCATCTTTATAAGATGTACATACATATGTTTGATCATAGCAAATATCCAAATGTCGGAACTATCACGACTAGTAGTGAAAATTCTGTTAGTTTTATTAACATAGCAATTAGGTTAAAACACAAAAATAAAAAAATTGGTTTATGTTTTATTAATGAAAATATATACAAACATATGTTACATTGGCAATTAATGCAAGTATGAATACCATTTTCAAATGAATTGCTGTACCACCAAAACATTTGATAGAATTATTGTTCCGATTTCGGAGTGTTTTTCATTATATTTGTACAGGTTAAACGTTTTAGAAATGTCAAAATTATTTTTTACTAACAAAATGCTGTCTCAGAAATTTCAGGTATGTAATCATTTTGATGTTTATAACACACATAAAACATAAACGAAAATTAGAAGATAATAAAACGGCAAATATTTTTCATTTTCATATTTACCGCAAGAAGAACAAATAGAAAAAACCTTCTTAATGACTAACCGGTAATAAGAATGACGTGTGTGACTGATAGTATTATAACTAATAACAGCTTACTTTTGACTTTAATTGTAGTAGTATATAAAAATGGAGCAAATTTATTGGTCATACTTTCACGCCTTTCCCCTAGTTGTTATGTACCACATGCTTATGAATATGCACATGATATATGTGCCGAGTATTGGATGTCATCGTGTTTGTTTTTGCTGTTTTTTTCTAGCTGTTGTACTTGATATAGTTATGTTAAAATAATATTTGATGCGATATACATATAATATTAATTAACATGATTAAAATGTGTTAAATGCTATCTTTTTGAAGTCTGACAAAATGTATAACATAGAGAGGTACAACACTTTTAAGTAAGAAACTTGTCGGGGTACCTATGTACGTATATGAAAAGCAAGACCTTTAACAAAAAGTATTAATTTTACTGATTGTCAATTACACTATTGTAGTCGATAAATTTATCAACCTTCTAGTAAATTGATCGGTACCCAAAAGTTTATCGGTACCGATTAATTCAGTAGACTTGCCCCTAACCGACGGAAATTACTAGAACGTTAGTAAAACAAGTTTCATGCTAAAAATTATAACAGTGCTATCCATACAAAAATGCAAGAAACAAATTTATAATCAGTATTTGTATATTATATTATACATATACAGGGTGAGGTGCTCAGTGGTTAGTGCGTTGGCCTTCTGATCTATAGGTCGTGGGTTCAATCCCCGGCTGAAGCATAACAAAATTTAATGTCGAAAGATTTTTCTTTCGAACGGTACCCACCTATCGGGAAGAATTAGCAATTTTTCCAGCAGTAACAATTGTGCTCTGTGACAAAACTAAGTTAAAGTGATGTTACAAGGGTTCTGCCGTTCGGAACCGGCTACTATAAGTAGATCCTTTCTAATGCTGTCCGAATTTAACACGCACTACAGTATTGGAAGAGAAGCTTGGTGGTATCACAATGGGCCTTTCCGACCTAAGTTGGTCCTCTCAGAGAGAGAGGGCAGCCACAACATCCCATCCTAACAACCTATACATATACAGGTCGCTTGAATAATTCTAGCCTGACACAGAGAGGCTAGTGCTGTGTAATAGTGAATTTATCTTCAATGTAACATCTAATCTTTAGTATGAACACGTGTAAAGTTTCAAATTAATCTGGCAACTCATTCTTTGTTTCACAGCTGCTTGAAGTTGACTTGCAGTGCTTTTTAAAATGGAAAAATTGAAAAATCGTGCCATTATGTAGTATTTATTTTAAAAAGGTTTATATGGACATAAAATGCATACGCAAATGGTAGTTGTGTTAGGCGAATGTGCTCCTTCATATGCAACAGTAAACAATTGGTTTGCTGAATTCAAACGTGGTCGTACAAGTATTGAAAATGAACCACGCATTGAACGTCCAAAAATTGTATCGACACCAAAAACCATTGAAAAAGTACATGTTGTTGCATGTGAAAATTCAAGTGCGACTATGTGTGAAATAGCATTCAGTACCTCAGACGAATGAAAACACCATATTTTGCATGAAGAATTACGTATGAGAAAGCTGTTTGGAAAACTGGTGCCGCATTCGTTACAATTCAACAAAAACGGAATCGAAAACAAATTTCTCAGCGTAGTTTGAAGCATTTTAAGCAGAATAAAACCGATTGCTTGGTCGTTTTATAATTATGGATGAGACTTGGATCTATCACCATGATCCTAAATTGAAACAAGAACGATTACAGTGGACTGAAGCTGACGGTTCAGCTCCAAAGCAGGTGAAGATCACACGATCAGCAAAAACGTTATGGCATCAGTTTTTTTAGGCTGCGAAATGGATCTTGTTGTTGTTTATCTTGAGTAAGGTAAAAAAATTAACTCAGAATACCCTTAAAACCGTTTGGATAAACTGGATGCAGTAATTTGCGAAAAAAAGACCCGGTTTAAAGAAGAAAAAAATCATTTCTCATAAAGACAAAGCACGTCCTCACTTGTTTTCACAATGGCTAAATTCAATGAAGTAAAGTACGAATTGCTTGACCATCCACCGTATTCACCAGGTTTGGCACCCAACAACTATTACCTGTTCCGACACCTGAAACAGTTCCTTCACGGAAAGCGTTTTTCGTCGAATGAAGAAGCTATAGCAGCCGTAAAGGCATATTTTGCAGACCTTCCGGAATCGTACTTTAATGATAGGATAGATTTATTGGAGGAGCGCTGGACTAAGTGTATTGAATTGTTAGGAGATTATACTGAGTAAAAAAAAAACTTAAACCAAAACAACTGTGTTTCTAATGCGCATCCAATGCGCTCGCAGTATGTGGTAAAGCGCTCCACTCTCGCTTCAGATAGCGCGTTTATTAACATTATCATGTCATTGGATGTAGGCGCTTTGCTCTCGGTGTAAGAAATAGGAAATCGTGTTCAGCGACGAAGCTCATTTCTGGTTGAATGGATACGCGAACAATCAAAACAACAATGGCCCAATTGAGAGGCGGGTTCGGTGAACAGTTTATTTCACGTTTGGGGTCGGTCAATTTGCCGCCTAGATCGTGCGATTTAACGCCTTTAGACTATTTTTTGTGGGGCTATGTTAAGGCTTATGTCTATAGCGACAAGCCCGCAACGGTTGACGCACTGGAAGCCAATATTGAAGAATTTATTCGTGACATACCGGCCGATATGTTGGACAGAGTATGCAAAAATTGGACCCAACGTATGAACCATTTGAGGCACAGCCGCGGTCAACGTTTACATGAAACTATCTTTAAACATTGAATTATATAGATCGTGCTATCGACTCAAATAAAGATTTCATACACTTCTTTAAATTTTTTTTTAATCAAATCCGAAGGCTCTTAAAAAATCACCCTGTATATATAGTATTAGGCTATTTTTTGAACGACTATATTATCATGCCGTGCCATAGCGTGCCGTAACTCAATGGTTAGTGCGCTGGCTTTCTGAACTGTAGGTCGTGGATTCATTCCCCGGCTGAAGCGTAACAAAGTTGATATCGAAAAATATTTCTTTTTTGAACGATACCCACCTGTCGGCAAGCAATTAGCAATCCTTCAGGTGGTAACAATTTGCCATGGAAAAGCTTCTGAAAGAACTCTGTGACTCAGAAAAAGTGATGTCACAAGGATTCTGCCGTTTGAAACCGGCTACAATAAGTAGGTTCCTTCTAATACTGTTCAAAATTTAACACGCACAACAGTAGCAGAAGAGAAGTTCGGCCAAAGAGTTCTTCGGGGCTTATAAGTACCACATATTTATTTTATTTTTTATATCACAATATCATACTCGTATAGGTATTTTGTTTCTCTTTAGCGCAACATAATGATGATATACTAATATTACCACTACTGTAAACGAAAATAAGCAAGAAGAAATACGCAAAATTCCTTAAAATTTATGCAGTGACATCAGTAGATATATGTCTTTCTCAATGCAACGACTACGCTCACTCTTGCCAGGCGGTAACCATCATGGCTCAACATCATCAACGATTGCACCACAACGTCATTCAGTATGTTTGGAACCTGAAATTGGTTTTCAAATAAGTATCAATGCAGTAAATTTACAAAATACAACAACTGTTAGTAACTGTGAAGGTGGTACTTTTGTGGCTTATCATAAAACCACAGTACCCGAATTGAATGTTCATCTCATAGCTGCACGACATCTACCGACATTATTTGGCTTTAAAATAGTACAGGGTTATCTGATCAAAGTAAGTTTCTGAACGAATCTACGTTTCATATTGGCAAAGACACAAACCGAGATGATCATGTGCTCAAAGAAGATAAATAGATTAAGAAGTCTTATCTACTAATCTACATGAAATTCGACGGGAAAACAAAGCAAGTGAGATGAGTAGCACCAAAACAATAGACAAATCACATATACAAATTTATATGTGAATTAGTATATTTTTTTATGAATGAATTCCATATTTTTGGAATAGAATGTCATGTAGAATTTTTACTATTTTTCTATATTGGTGTAGGTATGTCTCTGCAGTATATATAGGTATACAAATTCAATATTTATAAATACATGCTCTTACTATATCTAAGATTTTTTACAAAATATCATTTTCAATATTTAAGATTTGAATAATTTACAATATTTTGACAAGGAGCAAGGGCATAATGCATTTTCCCATATATCCAGTGCATGTCCTGTACCAGGCAATCAGAAATATCAGCAAGAAATGTCACTGGTTCAAACTCAATGTAAAGTAAAGGAAAAGCAGTGTGCAAACACACGAAGAGGTTGTTGTTGCTCCTTTAGTAATTACGTTTATTTTTCTACTTTCTCTGCATTGGCTCTGCTGTCACACAAAGGAATAAGCCACGTATGTCTATTTTTGTAATATTGTAAATTAATCAAATCTTAAATATTGAAAATGATATTTTGTAAAAAATCTTAGATATAGTAAGAGCATATATTTATAAATATGGAATTTGTATACCTACATATATATACTGCAGAGACATACCTACACCAATATAGAAAAATATTAAAAATTCTACATGACATTCTATTCCAAAAATATGGAATTCATTCATAAAAACATATACTAATTCACATATAAATTAGTACATGTGATTTGTCTATTGTTTTGGTGCTACCCATCTCACTTGCTTTGTTTTCCCGTCGAATTTCATGTAGATTAGTAATCTATTTATCTATTATCTTCTTTGCTAGGCAGTAGAATATACAAACAATAATATTTAACTCAAAAAATAGCTGTGTGGCACCTTTATTTATATACAGTTTTATTCAAAAATCTCACCTGAAATCAGATATAATAAATTCCTTGCTTTTGTAATCAATATTAAAGTAATTATAAAAAAACTGATAAAATAGTTTCAAAAAGAAATCAACATATACAAAATATATTGTATATGAAAAATATTATATGACCAGCAATGCCATATGGCATAACGAAAAATAGTACGTTGTGTCAAGTAATACCGTAATTTAGTTATTAATTTTGATATAAAACACATATGACAAGCGCAAAATTAATTTTATTTTCTTGTAAAGGTTAAATTATTTCCCGGTTCGAAACGTTTGGACAGTAGTGTACAAACAAATTCGTGGCCAAAATTTAATGAGACTTTTAAATTCCCATTGGCTCCCGACATTAAGTAAGTTTATCAAACTAACATAATTTTAAATCTTACTCACCAGAAAAAGTTGGATAATATTTATGTGAATATAATAATTAGTAATACAACTAAATTGCAGACCTACCTTGAAACATTCCTTACGATGTGGCAGTAAAGGTGCGAGTGATGTTTCGCCCGAAGATCTCTTTGCTGGACAGTTCGTGGTTTTCACGGTTTATGCGCTTTTGGAGCTACCGCCAGCGGTGCGTGACAATATAGTATATACAAAGTGATGACGATGACGGTGACTCTATACGTTGAGCTCACATTAAAAAAGAGCGGAACAGCCTATGAGCTGCTCATAGAAACTTACATTGTTCCTTTCGTTTTTCTTCTGAGTGCAACATATACAAATTTGTATATACATATTAAATATTACGTCCTTATGATATGTATAAAAGTTACTACAATATGAGATACTTTTATGTGATTTCTTTTTTCCCCAACAATTTTTTTCAGAGTTTCAATCGTGTTAATAAAACTTATCGCTCGTTACGCGATAAAGGATCGAATTTAGTGCAAAAAGTAGTGGAAAGTTCCAGTGTTGGTGCAAAATCAAAGGAGAGTACTAATGATACGAATAATGTTAGCAATGGAAAGTCAAATATTACTCAAAAAGCCAAAAGTAAATCGAGTGGCTTGAACCCAAAAGACTCTATGCCGCCTTTAACAATCAGTGAATCACGAAGAAATATTGGTGGGTAGCTATCTACACCAAAATCTATAATTAATTTTAATTAATTATTATTGATGTAGGTTCTGTGACATGTTATCTAGAACCAAAACTTTTCAAACGCAGTTCACGAACAGGCCTATGGACCACTGAAGAGCTGTGGTTTCCAATAAAAGATATAGCTACTACCATTCCAAAAGGTGTAACTAGTAATGTGAGCATTAATTAGTATATTTATTAACAACACTCTTATAAAACATCATTCACGAGCGATAAGTCCATTTAAGACCATTTAATAACCATTTAATATAACATATTCGAAATGCCTGCAGTATATAGCTACAATTTTCCTCAGATTTTAAGGCGGCCGCTATTTCTGAAATTATCAATATTGTTCGGTACACCATTTATAAATATGAAGTTATAAAAAAAAAACACTAAATATAAAATTTTAAAGTAATCGGACTGAACTTCGAAATTCGAATTCTAAAAGTAAGATCACATAATGCAAAAAAATTAGTTACGACTGCGAAAGCGTCGTAATGCGTTAGATTTTTTCGTTTTCAAACCTTTATTGATTGTCAGAATCGTGGGAGAAATAACGATTTTAAATGTTTTGAAAAGTCAAAATTCTATAAAATTATACAACTAGAATTTATTTTACGTGAAATTGGTGCCACATGACAAACCATACAATTATTGAAGGAAGTTTTATATTCATTTGCAATTTTATTTTCTTTTTTGTCGCAAACTATTGCCTGCTTTATAAATATTATGAGATTGAAAATTAAAACTCACTTTCGCTTTCTTTTAATAAGTTTTTTATTTCTTCATACTTTATAAGCGACCTTATGTACTATATTTATATAAATACACATACACACGAATACGAATGTATGAATTACATAGATATACTTATTAATAGTTTTACATAACATAGTGCTAAGCAAGCATCTCACTGTACACACATTAAAAATTAAATTAATACAATTATTTTCACTTTTCCATCAACACAGTTAACGAATGCAACTAAAGGCATTGTTGAATTGGCATTGGAGATACACGATCTCAGTCAAAGTAGAAGTGAGACAACAGAAAGAGAAACCAAAAATCCAATGAATTCTATCAGTGTATTCAACGAAAACAATATGCAAACTAAACAAACAAACGGCGATCAGTCACCACCAACAACATCGTTTTCAACACCAAGTATACCAGTGATGTCAATAATAGCAAATGGTATTCACAAACAGCCACAATGGATTCGTATGACCTCTGAGGTGAAGCGTAAAATGGGCATCACATCTATTGGCAGCAGCGACGGTAAGGTGCGTCAACACGACTTTGTGTTGCGTGTAACAACGGCACGTATGCGCTGTAATAGCAAAGTCAAGGACGAGTTGGAGAGTACTGCGGGGAGTGTATATGTAAAAACGACAGTCTTTGATCATGGCATTTATGTTGATTCATGGAAGTCATGCAACTTTTATCCATCCCTATCGATTAAGTGGGATTTGGCTGGTACTGATGTTGCAACACTGTGTATACCAATGCAAAGTTTAGAGTGTTTAGAGAACATACTCATACGCACAACATTGGCGACTAAAACCAAAATGGGTAAAAAAATTGTGTTAGGTACAATACTTGTTGGGGCGCCTGTGAATGAAGGCAGTGGAGCTGAACATGTACAATTGTTGCGCGAAACGCCGGTGAATGAACGTGTGGCTATGTGGCATTGCTATCAATAAAGATACTGTTCTGATTGTTGTTATTACTTTACTATGTAAATGTTATTTAAGTTGTATGCAATTATTGTAAGAACTACGTTTCTATTGTCTACATATTTGTAGTTAGTGTATTTTGTATAGTCTAATGCCAATATACGAGTATATGAACGTACACTTATATTTTTACCAAATCATTGTTTAATTAAAAACAATTTTAATTATATTCGTTATCAATAATTAGTGACTACTTACATAAATATGTACAATACGTATTTAGCACAAGGAAACAAAAATAAAAATGAACATTATGCTGATGGTATTTTATGCAATCTTATTGGTTATCATCATTGTTTTCTATTTATGTTTTTATTCTTGTTCAGTATAAATGACACAAATTGTACTACTGCAACTTAGCAATTACTTAAAATGCACAAATAAGAAAACTTCTATATAAAATCTGTGATTAGATCCATACATACGTACATATGTACAGCACGGCCGACTACTGTATCGTACGAGGCGAGTAAAAATATTCATATTTGCGATGCCACGATATATTTAGAGAATCGTTTATTCTTTTATACATTTATGAGTAACTAGCTGGCGTAAGGCTGTAATGCGGTCGCAAAACGGCCGCTTTGCGGTCTTTCATCATAGGACCGCTTTGCTATTCACCGTTATATACAATTGCGTAAACTGCGATCATAAATAAATACTACAGCCCACAAGAAAAATTCCGCCATTGGCTTCAAAATTTTGAATTTTTCATCAGAGCCTGACACAAACGTACTCAATTGGATTGCAGTGTGTTAACTCCTGCGGCCAAATCGGTGCACAAAGGACTTTTGTGTTTTGTATCATTGTCTGATGGTGTCTGTGGGTGCCGTAGCTCAGTGGTTAGTGTGTTCGCCTTCTGATCTGTAGGTCGTGGTTCAATCCCCGGCTGATGCATAACAAATTTAATATCGATAAGATTTTTCTTTCGAATGGTACCCACCTGTCGGCAAGCAATTGGCAATTCTTCCGACAGTAACAACTTGCCATGAAAAAGCTTCTAAAAGAACTCTGTGACAAAGCTCAGAAAAAGTGATGTCACAAGAGTTCTGCCGTTCGGAACCGGTTAAAATAAGTAGGTCCCTTCTAATACTGCCCAAATATAAGACGCACAACAGTAATGGAAGAGAAGCTCGGTCAATGAGCCCTTTGGGGCTTTAAGTGCCACATATTTATTTTTATACCCTGCATAATGCAATATGCATGGTATATTCATTTCGGTCAGATGTTTGTGTCCACTTGAAGGAATCTCCGGAGATATAGACATGGATATATATTCGTGATCAGCGTCGATTAAATTTTCGATTTAACGATGTCCGTCCGTCCGTCCGTCCGTCTGTCTGTCACCTGGCTGGTTCGCACGATAACTTGAGTAAACATTGAGCTATTTCGATGAAATTTGGCATAAGTAATCTATGATCCAAGGGTACGGAGGGGATTGATATTGGGCATGATCGGTCAATAACCACGCCCACACCAAGCATTCAAAGCGACTAACCTCGAAATTTTCAAAATCTTTAACTTGCTATAACTCACATAATATACCACTTGGGACAACAATATTTGGCACATAGACTTATATTATACTACTATATAACCTCGCCAAAAGTGCTTGAGCCACGCCTACTTTTTAGCGTAGCTCTCATACAAAGTGTCTGTACTTCTTTTAAATTGAAACAGCTGTAACTTCCACAATCTTCTGTCCAGAATAACCATAATTGACACTTAGATTAATATGGTAGTCGGTAATAATATGGCAGAAAATCAGTGTGCCACACCCACTCCTTCATGAGTCTCCCATACAAAGTCAAGGGAATTAAACTAAAACTTTTAAGATCCATAACTTACAAACCATTTAGCGTAGGACAACGAGATTTAAGGTATGGATTAGTATTGTACGAGCAACTAGGTTCATAGGAAATGGGCGCACCACACCCACTGTTTATCGTAGCCCCCATACAAATTTTAAATTGAAACAGCTGTAACTTCGGCAATCTTCTGTCTAGAATAACCATAATTGACACTTAGATTAATATCGTAGTCGGTAATAATCTGGCAGAAAATCAGTGTGCCACACCCACTCCTTCATAGGTCTCCCATACAAAGTTGAGGGAATTAAACTAAAACTTTTAAGCTCCATAACATTTAAGGTGTGGATTGATATTGAAAAATTAATTAGATATACAAGAAAGAGATAAGTCACGCCCACTTTTTATATAGCTTCCGTACAAAGTCTCGGATTTATCTTAAACATTAAAACACCCATAACTTACTAATTAATACGCCTAGGTCAACCCATTGCAACCTATGTAGTTTAGTATTATAGGTAGAAATTGATCCTCCAAAATTGGTGAGGTACGCCTGCTTCTTAATGTAGGTCCTATACAAAGTAGTGGAAGAAAAGGATGGATATACGAGCAAACTTTTTATATATACCTCTACATATGCAGGGTATAATTTGGTCGGCCCCAGCCGACTGTAAGGAGATTTTTTTTTTATCATTGTCTGTACCGTAAAACCAACTCGCGGTGATTAATAGTGCACGTTGATAGAAATGGCACATACGTTCGGCAGTTAGTAGTCTTGTGAATACGATAAATGTACCAAAACTCGGTTTACAATAGGCACCGTAAACATGAAGTTTCTTTGGTTGTTTTACTGTGCGCACCATCATAATTATCTACATTAAAAAAACAACAGAATTTGTTTTAAATTACGGGCGACAGAGGGAAACAAACGCTTTTTATCACTTTATTTTGTATATACATATAGACCAGGGATAGACGGTTCATAGCACAATTGTGCAAGTTCACTTTACTCGTATTCTTATGCTCTTTCATGTAGTCGTTGGCGAGACAGCAACGAATGCAAATATTTTTTATTTGTTGCTATTGAAAACCCCAATTTCCTACTGGTTTGCTCATGAGAAGCAGTTCTCTTGTGCTCACCAACACAGTCACAGTTTAACTTTTAACTTGAATTTTCTGAGTTCGCTGAGAATAAACATTTAAGCGCATGCATATGTGTATGCGTACATTCTATGTTGCTCATACATAAGAGTGAGCTTATTTTTTTATTTAATTTCTCTCATGCTTTTTTAAAAATGATTTTGAATCTAACTATCTATCTATTTTTTTAGCCTATTACCTTCCACCGTAATTATATACGTTTTGAAAAAAAAAAAATTAGTTGAAAATTTGTTATCACTTTGTTATCATCACATCGTGACTACTACTCATTACATTATGTATACATTTATTTAATAGTTAAAATTGTTTTCAAAGAAGTTAGTTTTTGTCTAAAGTAGAAGATGTGAAGTATTGATATTGATATATTATAGACAACTATAAAGATTTACAAAAACTCAAGCATATAAACAAAACGATTGAAATCATAATTGAAAGAGAAGAATTTATAGATTTTGTTGCAATTGGACAAAAATGGCAATTCTCTTAGCCCGCGACAAGCTCGATGAATTACATATTTCAGCAACAGAGCGACACAACCCAAACTTATTAAAGGTTGAGAAGTTACTGATATCTAGGGATGGCAATGATTAATCACTTGATTAAAATAATCGATTATTTTCGTTCAATTTACGATTTAACTGTATCGTAACACTCCTTTTGAATTATCGATTGTTAATCGAGTAATAGTAAATAATCGTAAAAGACATTTTGAAGTTTGATAAGTTCTATTGTATAATTATCTAAGTTAGCTAACAACGGACAAAATTGTTGAATCAGTAGCAAATTATGGTAAACGGTGTAAAAAATTTAGATAATAACTCATATGTGAACGTAGTTAAATGTCCACAAAACTGATTGTTTGGAAGTGCTACATAGTTAAGTTGTAATCAGATTCACTGCGTCTGCAACATTGCAGCACAACTAAGCGTCTGCAGCAAAAGTTGAGACGATGATTGTACTCGGAGCGAACTGAACGCGGAGGCGACAACATCAAATTTTCATAAAAAAACATTTCCCGAAAATAAAACATTAAACGTTTCACAAATCAATTTATTTTTAGTAGTCCGAGCGAAAAAAACAAAAACTAAATGTAACCATTTCAGGGTGGCTATTGCTTATTTTTCATTTTGTTGGATGTCAAAATAGAAATGTAGGATTGGCAAGTAACTAAGTAGCTCCATTAAACGGGGTTGTTTTTTTACATTCGCTTAAATTTACGCACTGAAATAGCTTAAACTTACACAATTTGTGTAAAACTCTTCTCATACAAAATTTGATAGCTTTTTTACGAGCTCGTAAGTTTACGAGGTTTACGTAGTTTACGAGGCTCACGTGGTTTACGAGGATTACGTGGTTTACGAGCTTACTTCGGACGAATGATCATTGTAGATGACTAAAACGTAAAATGGTTGCAGACCTTATGGAAAGCGAGTAGCAGAAGTTTTATTTATGCTTTCCTTTAAAACTTAATTTTCTAAATCAAAATTCCTTGTTAGTATCATAGTATCGTACATAGTATCGTACACTAGTTGCAATAATATAACGACTGTTTGCTGTTTAAGATTTGTTAATAAAAAAATTATGTTTCTTTTAGTTACATGGTAGGCGTGGCTCCACAATTTTTGAGGAACAATATATTGGTACACATGCAGAGAAAATGGGTACTCCGCACAAGGGCCATTGCAGAAACTGTAACGACATAGCTGCTAAGGAGACTATGGAGCATTTTTTGTGTAAATGCCCGGCTTTAGCCAGAAACCAATTAACATCCTTAGGAAGCCCTTTCTTTGATAACCTAGGACAGTTATTTGAAATAGAGATCTCCCATGTCCTACAATTTATAAACAACTTCGGCTGGTTGTATCATATCCTTTAACACTCTGTAAGTCTCTTCGAGATTTATGGCTCAAAACGGCATTTTGTATGCTATTTGAGCGACCAGGGTCGTAGCCATTCTACCTACCTACGTACCATGGGAGCTGTATAAGAAGTGGGAGTGGCTTGTCTCCTTCTTATAAATCTAATTCCATTGCAATACTAATCCACACCTTGAATTACGCGGTTTAAATAATTTTTTGATTTTCACAAATTTGTATGGTAGCCCATTAAAAGTGGACGCGGCATGCTGCTTTCAAGCCACATATTTCCGACTACGATATTAATCTAAGTGTTAATTGTGATTGCTCTAGGCAAAAAACGACAGATGTTACAGCGATTTAAATTTAAAAGAAATTCGGTAATTTTTTATGAGGTCTACTAATTCTAGGTATCCTTACAATACTAATGATATGGTTGTTCTACGCTGCAATAGCAGGAATAGCAGGAATATTAGCTATATACAAAAAAATGTAAATACCTAGGTCTATCTGCCGAATTACACGATACATTTTTACACGATTTTACACGGTCTTATTACATATTTCAAAAAACTTGTAAAATTGCATATTCTACATCATATGTATTCAAGTCATTCTTTGATATTATTCCTTTGGTAAAACTGGTAATAACGTGGACGAGAATCTTTTATAACACTTGCAATCACCGAAGTATTTCACACTAGTAAAGCTACCTGGTTGAAGCGAAGTAGTTCATTATAATTTTAGCAGCAACAGTTCTCATCTTTGTGCCATCATTGAACATTTTAAAAATGAATTGAATATTTTACACATCCTAGAAAATGAGTGGACAAGAATCGAAGCAGTAGTTCCATTGTAATGAAATTTCAAATATTTCTGAATTTCGAATTACTGAATTCAAATAATTTCTAATGAAGATTTTAGTGTGGCCTCTAGCGTCCAATGATTGGAGTTTCAGTATTTTGTGCCCGTACATATGAAAAGATGTCCCCAATTTGTGGCAGTTACCGTGGAATATGTCTCATAAGCATCGCATTTTGTCTTACCCATGTCTTACCCCATAACTAATGAATTCACAATATTGACATAATCGGCATTGACGTAATCGATACTGACTAATAGGTATGAACACGCGATCAGCCAATGAATTTAATTCTCTGAATTTAAAAGAGGGTCACGTCGAATGTGTTTTACAATAACCAAGAGGAAGAATAAGTACCTAGTATAAACAAACAAGAAGCTCTGATGTCTTGGACAACACGTCATTGTTGACAACTGCGCTTTCGAAGTAGCAAGGGACTTTGTCTACCTTAAAAAAGCATTAACACTACTAAAGACGTCAACCTTTAGATCACTTCAGAAGGATCACTCTTGCAAATAGGTGCTACTTATGGAAACAAACAAGAAGCTCTGATGTCTTGGACAACACGTCATTGTTGACAACTGCGCTTTTGAAGTAGCAAGGGGCTTTGTCTACCTTAAAAAAGCATTAACACTACTAAAGACGTCAACCTTTAGATCACTTCAGAAGGATCACTCTTGCAAATAGGTGCTACTTGGGATTAAGTAAGCAATAGAGAAGTCAAGCCATCTCTCGAACATTGTAAGCTATGCTCTATAAGACGTTCATCATGTATGATGTCTGGCGAAGCATGACGAACAAACTCGGTTGTAATGGTGAGGTAACTAAGTAGCAAGTGTATGCTCGCGGTTCTCAACTTTAGAAGAATCCTTTTGTGCAATTTATGGCAAAAAAAACGTATAGGCAATGTTCGCATATACCATCAAGAAAATTATGAATTTACATTTATGCATTTAATAAAACATTAAGAATATGACAATTTTGCCCACTATCATGTACATACATTTATACTTATGCGTATATATGTGCTTCTAACGAGTGGCGGTTGAATGGCAGAAATATGAAAACAATTTATTGTATTCATTTTAATAAGTCATTCGATAACAAAATTATTTTTACTTTCTTCGCCCCTCTGAACATGTTGCTGCAAGACTACCCAGTGGGATTCTAGGTAATCGATTACTTTTATTATTGATGAGTTATCACATTATTACATACAAATGAACACATTAGTGTTGATAAAGTAGCGAGAGAAATGGTACGTTACGATGTCTATAAAAGATGTAATTCCTACTTTAGAATTTTTACGTTTTTATATGCCGAACTCATGTCGCCACAACATTCCAAATTGACAAAATAAATTCGTACAAACTGTTAGAAATAGGCACTTTACAGGCGTGATTGGGAAATAGAAATAATATATAAACAAATTTTTAAAATGGAAACACTGTAATATTAATAAATATAAATTTAAATATCACCTTTTTTACACCTTTTCACTAATGAAAGATCGGGAATGATTTAATTTATGAAAAATTTTTATAAAAACATTAACGAATTGGTACAAGTGATTTCATGAATGAAAAAAAATCATCAATAATGAATTCATTTACCTTTGGTAATGCATAAACGGATGCATTATTCTCCTACGACATCGCTGTGTTAGGGATCATTAATACTTTCCTGAATAAACGGTTGAATTTTTCGATAACTTTCTCCATTACCACACATTACGTTTTCCCATTGGGTTTATTTCCATGCAACACTAAATAAAATCATATAATCTCATCCATAAGTATCTACGAGTATGTACAGAGAGAACGCCGTGTAAACACTATGTAAATATTTAATAAGAATATTTATAGACGAGAAAATTTGTAATTGCAAACATATGTTGTACTTCTCTATAAATATATATAGTACAATACCAATGCTGAGTTGAGCACGCTTTAGATGGGTTAGTGGCTCTTGATCGCTGAATACTGATCACTGTGTCTGTGTATTGTGATCACTGCATGAATGAAATGAGATGAACAAAAAAAAAACAAAAACAAAGCAAAAGACCAAAACTAACTAACTACAAACTAAACTAAAAGAAAAGTCAAACATACCCTGCAATAAATGCGACTTATCCGGGATGCGTCCGGGATCAGTCGCAAAGAAATATGCGACTAATCGCAGTTTTCATATCTTCATATGGAATTCACTGTTCCCTTTTGTTCGAGCATGTCGTATGAACAGACTAATTGTACCCTTTTATAACCGAACGAGTATAAATGTAGATTAGTCGCACGGTTAGAAATTCTCATTCACTGCGTTATAATTTTTACCTACAATTTCATTTAAACTATTTGACAATTTACCCATTTTTGCTTATCGCAGCGATTCGAATCAAAATAATTTACTTTCTTCATAATTGCATTATAATTCTCATGTAAAAAATAATATTTTTTATACCCTGCATAATGCAATATGCATGGTATATTCATTTCGGTCAGATGTTTGTGTCCACTTGAAGGAATCTCCGGAGATATAGACATAGATATATATATTCGTGATCAGCGTCGATTAAATTTTCGATTTAACGATGTCCGTCCGTCCGTCCGTCTGTCTGTCACCTGGCTGGTTCGCACGATAACTTGAGTAAATATTGAGCTATTTCGACGAAATTTGGCACAAGTAACCTATGATCCAAGGATACGGAGGGGATTGATATTGGGCATGATCGGTCAATAGCCACGCTCACACCAAGCATTCAAAGCGACTAACCTCGGAATTTTCAAAATCTTTAACTTGCTATAACGCACATAATATACCACTTGGGACAACAATATTTTGCACATAGAGTTATATTATACTACTATATAACCTCGCCAAAAGTGGATGAGCCACGCCTACTTTCTAGCGTAGCTCCCATACAAAGTGTCTGTACTTCTTTTAAAATGAAACTGCTGTAACTTCTACAATCTTCTGTCCAGAATAACCATAATTGACACTTAGATTAACATGGTAGTCGGAAATAATATGGCAGAAAATCAGTGTGCCACGCCCACTCCTTTTTGGGTCTCCCATACAAAGTTGCGGAAATTAAAAAAAATGTTACCGCTTATAACTTGCAAACTATTCAGCGTAGAATTACGAGATTTAAGGTGTGGATTAGTATTATACGAGCAACTAGGCTCACAGGAAATGGGCGCACCACGCCCACTGTTTATCGTAGCCCCCATACAAATTTTAAATTGAAACAGCTGTAACTTCGGCAATCTTCTGTCTAGAATAACCATAATTCACACTTAAATTAATATCGTAGTCGGTAATAATCTGGCAGAAAATCAGTGTCCCACGCCCACTCCTTCATGGGTCTCCCATACAAAGTCGAGGGAATTAAACTAAAACTTTTAAGCTCCATAACTTACAAACCATTTAGCCTAGGACAACGAGATTTAAGGTATGGATTAGTATTGTACGAGCAACTAGGGTTACAGGAAATGGGCGCGCCATGCCCACTGATTATCGTAGCCCCTGTACAAAATGAGTGAAATTCTTTTAAATTGAAATAGCTGTAACTTCTGCATCCTTCTGTCTAGAACAATTATAATTCATACTTCGGCTAATATGGTAGTCGAAAATAATCTGACAAAAAATCAACATGCCATACCCACTTCATAATGGGGCTTCCATACAAAATTTGGAAAATTAAAAAAAATTTAAACCGCTATAACTTACGAACTATTCAGCGTAGGACAACCAAATTTAAGGAGTGGATTGATATTGAAAAATTAATTAGATATACAAGAAAGAGGTAAGCCACGTCCACTTTTTATATAGCTTCCCTTCAAAATCTCGGATTTATCTTAAACATTAAAACACCCATAACTTACTAAATAATAAGCCTAGGTCAACCCATTGCAACCTAGGTAGTTTAGTATTATAGGCAGAAATTATTCCTCAAAAATTGGTGAGGTAGCCTGGTTCTTAATGTAGCTCCTTTACAAAGTAGTGGAAGAAAAGGATGGATATACGAGCAAACTTTTTATATATACCTCTACATATGCAGGGTATAATTTGGTCGGCCCCAGCCGAATGTAAGGCCATTTTTTTAATTTCCCGTGATTCGAATCTGAGTACAATACAGCACAGATCAAATAATTTATTTTCATTCATTGCATTATAATTTCGATTCATATATTTCAACTTTAAATGTATTTCACAATTTACCTATTTTCTTTTACTCGCCGCGGATTCGAACCAGGGTACCCAACATCGCGTGTTTTGATATCGTATGTTCCATCACCGTCGCTCTACCACCTACGCTAACCTGAACATATTATTGCTAACTTAAAAGCGATTCACTTGTAAGTGTAGAAAACCTCTAAATATATTAAGTAATTTTGAAATTGCTCCCCAACTCATCTCTAAAGAGACCGATCGGAGGCTAATTAATATGTAAAGAGATTAATCCCGGACTACTCTCTATAGAGATTAGTCGCACAATTTTTTGCAGGGTATGTATACATAATCCATACCTACGTATGTATGTATACGTTAGAAGTCAACAAACATATTAAAGATATTTACTCACAATAATTCAGTTTGTTGAATTTTGTTGCCGGGTACGGATGTGAGTGCTCCCACTATACGCAGAATAAATGCAGAGAAATTACGTTAAATAAAAACAGAATAATATATATGTACCTGTGTATATACCTAATAGTTTTTGAAACTGTGAACTTGTGTTTTTGTTGTTGGTCTGTGGCTTATAAATTATTTGTATTATTAATATTATCGGTTTTGACAATGTGTGTTTTTGTTCAACTGTTATTGTAAAGTTTCATACCAGTATATAGAACATGAGTACTTCTTTTATATAACTAAAAATTAAAATCGGTTTATATTGGAAGAGAATAAATGTCGATTACGTATTTATTAGTACAAACAAATTATTGTCTAAATTTGATTTTTGATTTGATTTGATTTAATTTGATTTTGTATTTTGAGTAAATACATAAAACTCAATTTAACCCCATGTAGTAATCTCATGCATAACTCCAATGTATTTTTTTATTTATAAGCCTATATACTTTCTTAAAATGTTTGTTTTTTATTAATAATCAACTGTATAAATAAATATGGTTGGGATGTAAATAACAATCATATAAAATATTTATATGTTTCTATTCTAAAGTTGCACATTACTTCAGCTATATTGCCTTGAATATCGATGTACTATAAATGTAAATAGTATTTACTAAATATCTACCTAAATATATAGTGTTAATATCGAGTAGATATACGACTTTAAAATTGAAAAACTCATCCAACTCACCAGCACCGATCAACTTATTAATATTAACACCAACGTGAAAAAGCACAAAAAAAGGCGCGCTTATCTGTCGAACATTTGTATTTCGGATGCACAATAGTGATCTCAACTTCTTATGACTATTTACTGCTACTTGTATTAGTTACTAACAGTGTAATTACAGCCTCTAATAGACTGCCCACCGAAATCTTCAAACAAAAAATAAGTAAATACAAAAGCAGCAATACAAAAAATATCGTATATAAATAAACTCAACCTAAGCCACAGTCTCACCAAAATGCATTTATTGTCAAATCAACAATACTATCGTGAATAAATGTAAGTACCTACATTTAAATATACATATTGTATATGTACATTAAGGTTGTCCAATTTCATTTGGGGGAAAATAAATGTTGTCGTCACCGGGTCACCCCCTCTGTTTTTTCCTTTTAGTATTTATAATATCGATGCCAATTTTCAATTTTCTATTGTAACCAATATAGGGTGCTCAATGACCTTGAAATGTTAAAATATGGGAAAAGTTTGCTATATATATATATATATATATATATATATATATATATATATATATATATATATATATATATATATACCTTGAAATGTTAAAATATGGGAAAAGTTTGCTATATATATATATATATATATATATATATATATATATATATATATATATGGCACTTATAAGCCCTGAAGGGCTCTCTGGTCGAGCTTCTCTTCCATTACTGTTGTGGTTGTTTAAATTTTTGGACAGTATTAGAAGGGACAAGGCAGAACCCTTGTGACATCACTTTTTTCTGAGCTTTTAGTTCTTTAAGAAGCTTTTCCATGGCAAATTGTTACTGCCGGAAGAATTGCTAATTGCTTGCCGACAGATGGGTACCGTTCGAAAGAAAAATCTTGTCGATATCAAATTTGTTATGCTTCAGCCGGGGATTGAACTCATGACCTATAGATCAGAAGACCAACACAGTAACCACTGAGCTACGGCACCCATTTGTATAAACATAGAATTGGCAAAAAGAAAATATTCACTTGTTCACTTACTTTGATACTTGCTGCAAGGTAAGGTTATGGAAATGAAATGAAACTGGTTAAAAAATCACGTTCTGATAATTTCGACAGATCTAAAAAACATATTTGAATCTGTAACCTTTAAGTATGAATGAATGCTTACATATTATTATACAATACATGCATTTTCATTCTTAGTGGCACCTAATCATAAACATAAATCCCAGAAAAGTTTCAAATCGCGCATACCTCGACAATCTACTATTGTCTTTTTTGTTGTTGTCGTTGTTCTGGTTATTGGTTTTCTTGCAATCTTCTAGGTGCACAATGAACATTTTCATTTAGCCATATTTCGTCATTAGAAGTGCCCACTTAACGTGTGCACACACAAATGTACACCATAAATGGATATGTATAAATGTATAGGTATGTAGGTATATATTGTATGTAAAGGGTTATCCAGTTGGTAGTGTCAAAGGTTTGAAAACTGTAAAACACAAACAGAACATTCGTTTAGTCGAAACTCTGCCATTTTAAAATATGAACCGAAAATCGCTTTAAAATTGTAAAATTGTACATATTATATTTTCTTCAGCCAACAGGCACACCTCTCGCTCATTGAATAGGTAACGGCTTGAAAAAGTGTAATTGATATATCTCAAGAAGTGAGAACCGTCATGGCAACACAAATACATCATGAAAAAGCTAGTGCGTGGCCATAGCCGTAATATCGGTTCAGTCTTGAAGTAGCTTGAACAATCCTGAAACCCGTGTTACACACTTCACAATGGACGTCACTTTCGTAGTACGATCGCTTTATAAATAATTATTCTTTATGCAATGTTTTGTAAGGAACATTTGCACCACGTTATCCCGCCCGGGTTTGCAGTTCCAAAATCGTTCAAATTTGTTTCGCAATAGCCAAATTCATTTGTGCGGGACAGAAATGCGCAACCGGAGTGAGTAAATAAATATCAACAAGAAGTTGGTTTCTTTCTGTGGAGATAACGTGGAGTGTAATTTGACAGTTTTAACCATAGCAGCTCAAATAATGTGTTCTCTGATTGATTGGCGTCGAATATGCAGCGCACATAGCTCACAACACTTTGAGGAAAGCGTGCGACAAAATGCCTTTCATTGTGGAGATGATAGTCATCAAAATTTATTCACTTACTTTGAACAACACTTTTGCAATTTAACGGCAAGAATGTTAGAATATCTATTAATAAACCGCGTTAAAACTGTCTCCAAATTGGGTATCAAATTTTGCCGTGAATTAAAATGAACACTTTTGTGTATGTAAATGATCTCTTGGAAAAGCTGTGACTATAGGTATATTTATAGTAGCTGATTGCAGACGATTGAATTACTCAAAACTATCTACATGCATGCACATAAACGGATGTTACGAGCGCGTTGGCTTAAACGACATTAACAAATTTTGGTAATTTCATGCTTGTTGCAGTTGTTGATATTGTTATTGATGTGATTATTGTACATAAAGTTATAGTTGATTTTCTTGTTGGTTTCTTTTACTTATAGTTCTGTGTGTGTAAATTTCAGTGAATTTATAATCGTGACGTCCATTACAGTTAATATTGTTACTACCCATAGTGTGCTCGTTTACGTATAAGTATCTCGTATATATACTCTATGGCAACAGCAATAACAAGTTATACCACATCTTTATGTATAATTTTAATAGTGAATGGTTTAGGATTTAAAACCATTTCATTCATAAATTTTTCAAAACAGTCGATACTATTTTTAAGTTGGAACTTAATTTTGACTTTGAATACGCGCCATCATCATCATTTATCTAAATTTAAGATAAAATTAATTTCATTCTTGTGGTGCTAATGACACTCAAACCTTTATAATAGAAAATTTGAAAACGAAAAGTACAAAAGCCGTTCAATTCCACTTTTCAATATTATGTATGGACCAATGGCAAGATATAAATGTTGATATTTGTATAGGAACGCCAATCGCGTGGCAATAAGGTATTCATTGTCTTAATGAAACAAAAAATTTGACGCCTAAATATTTATTCAATATGAGACAAACATATCCTTTGGACACTGCCATAGCCTCCGCCATCTATCTCACTGTAATTGATATTCTAGAAATATCACGTTTAAATTCAGCTGACCAAAATTTCACGGTTGTAAATCGGTTATCTTTTAAAATCAAATATTTAATGACAATTCGATATTCGGTTTTTTCGACTTTCACAAAAATCCTCACATCGAATCATTCAACTGATTGTCAAACAACAACTGAGCGCCAAAATAGCTGAAGTTTTGTGCGTATCTTTCTAAAGACGCGCAAACACATTTCCTAGCTTTTGTTAACGAGTATTTTGTTTACTTAGATGAAAATTTAGAGTCGACCATCGTTTACATTCATATATACATATGTATACATGGAATAAGCTTACTTCTTAATTCAGCGCATGATATCATTTTTTTTATTCATACCTAGCTGATATAATTTTTTTTATTCATACCCAGCTGATGCCTAGCTGATGTTTTGTTTTCAATGTTACTATTTATTTTTTTTCTTACATTTAATTTACGGGAAATCTCAAAGATGATACTATGCTGATTATTTTTATTCTCTTAATTACTTTAAATTAGTGGGTGCCGTAGCTCAGTGGTTGGTGTGTTGGCTTTCTGAGTTGATCTCTCTGAACCCTTCCGGGCTTATAAGTGCCTCATATTTTATTTATTTTTTCTTAATTAGCACTAGTAATCTATTTATGAATATGTCTGAGTGGAAATATATGTAAGTTTGTTTTTATTTATACAGTGACTACGTTAAGAAATACTAAATTGATAAATTATGATTTCATTTGTTTTTATATAAAAAAACACATTTACGCAATGGATTAGTCATATTCATACTTCGTATAGCTGATATTAAATATACTAATAGTTTTATTGTTATCATTTCTACTTTGGTCCATAATTTTTGCGTATCATCAATGCTAAATTGGCAAATCTATTTATTTTAATTTTCCATTAAGTAGTTTTAAACTAATTTAATTTTTAATATGTTTCGTGTTATTGGCATAATGCCATAAAAATAAACAATGAATACTCAGAGCATTTGAAACACGTAGTATATACATATTTTAAAGTAAATCTACTTACTTAGACTGGTGGTGTTTCCATAAGGTAGCGTGTCTAACTGCCTGAACTAGGTGGGGCTAGCGCAATCCTTGTTTGAAGTCACCGCAAGTCAGTTCACTGGACGTCATGTAGTTTGTTCTGCGCGCTATGTGATAGCACTTTCACTCTGTAATGAGGGTGCCATCATGTAGCTGGCTCTGCTTGCTATGTGATGTCACCTTCATTTTTAATGGGGGTCCTCCACGTGGCGACCACCGGGCAACGGCTTCCTAGCACCCACTGGGAGGCGACTAAAGTGAGTGGCTAAAACCTCCTCGATTAGAGGTTGTGCGTTGGGCTTGGGACCCACACATAAAAACTCTCACCCAATGAAAAATCAAACCATGCCTCGGGTAAGGACTATCCCTTTTGTTGACGACCCCTGCAAACGAAATAAGGGCCAGGATTTACGGATATTCACTTAAAATGTACGGTCCCTCTATAGGGAAGGTGCGTCTATCCAGCTGGTTGATATCCTCGAAAAATACAAGGCTGACATCACCGCACTCCAGAAATGCGATGGTCGGGACAGGGTTGTTCTAAAAGAGCATCCTGTGAAATATATTACAGATTTGTTGTCAGTAAAAGAGACTGCGACATCTTGTCTTGCAGTTCACACCTGTGAACGAGCGGCTGGCAACAATCCGCATTATGGCAAATTTTTTAAACATCAGCCTCTTATGTGCCCACTCCCCAACGGATAAGAAAAACGATGCGACCAAGGAGAGCTTCTTTCAGCGCCCTGAAGAAGTTTATGACCGCTGCGCCCGCCACGATATCGAAATCGTGCTTGGCGACTTTAATGTCATGGTGGGCAAGGAAGGTACCTTTGGTCCAACTGTCTACATCTTGTGTTTATTATGTTATATACTCGTATATAAATAAGTATTATACTAATGCAAATGTACTCCCTACATAAATAATGTACATATGTATGTATTTATGCATGCAGTCACTTTAATGATGTGAAACTCAATGAAATATTATAAATTGGGTAGAATAAAATGATAAATAAAATTTGTAATTTATGCGTTTTGTAGGTGTATCATTATATTTACAATCCACATATCATATCGTCATACATACACACATTTGTCTATAAATACATAAATATAATCTACATGTGGAATTATTGGTGTTTATGTTCTCTATTGTATGTACATACTTTGCAGTTCTGTTTTTGAATTATTATTTCTATAAATATCGACGTGCCATTATGATATTACGACGAATTAATGAAATATAGCTCTTTTTATTTTTTTTTTACACTTACATAAAATTTTAACATAAACACGATAACGATTTTCAATTTTTAGTCAAAACATCGCGATGTATCTTTTATAATATTCACTCAAATAAAAAAATTTACGAGGCACTCGCACTCAAGTCAAAGTAAAACTGATTACAAACTTCACTGACATATCACGACTAAATTAAATGCTAGCGGTTAAATCAGCAACTTTTGCAGCTCTGCAATTTTCGAAAATCATGTTAATGCATTGACAAATTTCAAAATTAACGGTTGGTTACTGTAGGAACCACTAGTCGTTCAAAAGTTAAGAGGTTAAATTTCTTCGAATTAAGACAAAAAACCCATAGTGTCCTCTGGTTTTGTGTACTTAAGCGGGCTAGGCGCTTAAGCGGGGAGGTACAATACTAAAGCGGGATTCACTGCAGTCATGTTATATAAAGCAACGTCAATTTTTACATACAATGCTTCATATATCTGGAAATATTTTAAAGATTTTAATTTATATTATATAATTATATAATTTTATAGAAATACATAAAATGCTGAAGGTTATTGTGACCCAATCATTTTATTTGTGAATCAATAGAACTCATTGTTTTATTTTCTTGATTCGCATTCTACTTAATTTTCTTCTTACAAAAAACTTTGAATATACCTAATTGAAATTGGATGAACTCGAAAACATTAATAAAATAATACAGAAAAAAGAACACGATAGACTCGCAGATGAAAATGAGCCTTTAATACTATTTTGGGAAGATGAATCGAGTTTTACTATGAATTACGCGCACACATTTATGCAAAAACAAACGAAAATTGAAAAATCAAAAACTAAATAAATTTTAATTAACGCATCTCGTATATTGTTTGTTTAATTAAAAACAATTTTTTTCTTTATCTTTGGTTTTTTGATTGAAAATATTTCGTCAAACTTTCATAGACAGACATATATAACAGAGATACAAAAACAACAACAAGTGCATAAGATCATAGGATATATATATATATATATATATATATATATATATATATATATATATATATATATATATATATATATATATATATATATATATATATATATATATATATATATATATATATATATATATATATATATATATATATATATATATATATATATATATATATATATATATATATATATTAATTATTTATTATATTGTTGTGGAATGGTAAGCGGCAGAATGAAGTCGTTTAGTTGCAAAATATTGCATCATCGTTGCTGCTAATTGCTTACGAAATTGTATACATACCCAGTAGCAAAGGAAATTCATGAATGAACGATTCGCATACCCAGGGATAGGAATAGTTCAGTTATGTGCATTACCTACTCATATATAGAGGGATATGAGTCGACCAGTTGTACGCATTACGACTCATATACCCAGGAATATCAATCATTCAGTTGTATGAATTATCTACTCATATCCTCAGGAATATGTGTCGTTCAGTTGTGTGCATTTTCTACTTATATTCAATTTATATTAAATTACATTAAAACTAAAATCAAAAATAAATTCTTGTTATTGTTCTTGCATTTTCTACTTATATTCAATTTATATTAAATTACATTAAAACTAAAATCAAAAATAAATTCTTGTTATAAAAACTTATGCCGCTTTATTTGTAGCTGCTTAAATACTTAAAACATATTTTAAAAATTATAAAGAGATAACAAAACTAAACAAAACAAAAATCTTACTTTTTAGGAAAAGAACAAGAACAAACAATATTTCCATATAAATAAACACAGTTTCCTCGTTTCTTTCTCCACGACATATTACCAGATCGCTTACTTTTTTCAGTAGTGATTTCCATTGCCAGTGGGTATCTACCAGCTACCAGGTACCGGCACATCGATATTCACAATGCTACGAAGGTTAAAATATTCAACCAGTTTGCATTAAGACCCTTAGCTAAAGCGACTGTTAGCGATCGCACATGTTCTCTTTTTCTTGATTTTACATTGTCTTGGTCAATCATTCGACCGATATGACGACGATTTAATGTCGTATGTTGGCTATAGATTGTGCTAAAGTCCTTGACTTATTTGCGTATCTAAACAATGCGTTGATAAGCGCGTAGGACTAGAAGGATTTTAGCCCTACGATACCAACTGGGTCAGAATGAATGTGTTGGCAACATTGGTTTTACCAACTCTCTGTTGCCATGTTAACTTCATTTTTTATTAGTGTTCTCAAGTTACATCTCAAAGTAAATAGACAACCAATACGCGCGAAAATTTGAATCCCTCTCTCTCTCTCTCTGTTTAGTTAAAACGATAACATCAAATAAATATAGTACATTTAAAAACAGTAAAAATCGCGTGTTATCATTCATATATTAAGTAAACAACACCATCGTTAGCATCAGCGGCATTGCACAAACAAACTCCCCACACTCACACACACCACGATCATCTGGAGGAAGCAACCATGGCACCCCATCCCTCACACAACCATTTTTTGGTCTTTCGAGCCGGATCGGCCCGTAGCTTACGTGTATGGTCTATACTTCGTATACATTACATAGGTGTATATATGTTACATACATTTAAGTTCAAATCTTATGCAACAAATATATCGCAACTGCAGAGGGTAGTAACCACAATTTCAATCGAACTGTGGTCAGTAACCCCCACCCTCCATTAACACACAATTGGAAACTAAGCGTTCTACATGCTGCATCATTCACCATGTCACGTGAATGTCACTCACATCACACGGTCCATTGAAAGTATACCATTCACACGGTTCATTCAATACATGCATACTCTTAGAAACTATAAATTCAATCAGAACGATTCCTCGACTATGGTTCTGATATCCAAACGATTGCCGGGACATCTTACTGACATATCGAAGAAGCGGCGTTCGCTTCCACACCAATGATAACTGGCGTGCTGCTCTTTAGAAGCAGCACCGTATAAATATAACGTAATAAGTCAAAAACAAAAACAAAATATAACTTAATAAGGTTCAATCAGATCACTAAACTTACAAGCTAGCACCAAACGAAACTTACACTCTTACGCACACTCCCCGCTTAGTCGCATTCACCATTAAACACTCAATGTCGACGCTGTTCATTACGATTGCAGCACCGCACTTAAGGTCAGGTAATACCCACGTTGCGCTAGGTAGTCACCGAACCTCCCCATTGTTGGAGAACGGTTCTTGAATCATCGCGACGCTGCAATCGTCAGCGAGCATCGCCGCACACAATGCGGACAAAACGGAAAAAGACCCTTGGCAATTTAGCTGAAAAAAATTCACAGACATTTATGCCTGGCATTTGCATGAGCAACAATGGCCGCATACACCGGACAATCCAGTGACATCATGAGATGATCAGCTGGCTTGCCCTTGACAATAACATCGTGACTTTCTACGTTTGTAATGAAGTGTTACTCTATTAATTATATTTCCGGCCCACAAATGACACCACACAGTGAATTTTACGAGTTGCATCGGAAATTGATAAGCCAGCTACCGAATGTAATTTGACAGTAAAACAGCATATCGACTTCCAATTGTGCAAGCGCTCAATTAACGAAATCGCATCGAAACCGATTTTCCATTGGCCACAATTCTTGCAATAATTGTCTCTTGCCAAGATCCTTGAAAATTCTCAGATAAATTCGATTGGTTATAGGTCAAATTCTTTCCCGTGATGACAAATCGATGAATTTAAATCATCCTGGATTGTTCTCTGGATTTAAGAGTGACGATAGATGAGAGTAAATTAAGTTTAAGTGTTTAATTGTGTTGTGAATGGTCGTCTCAGTTAGTTGATGATGTACACCGTAAACTGTGCAAAGTGCTTTGTGAACATTTATTACCGAAGACTGATTTGGAAATAAATGTCAACAATTTGTAAATGCTGTTTTGGTGAAAGTCTTTGCGAGATGAAATGTTAAACAATACTGAATAAAAGACGATCTAACCAACAGAGAATATATTACTTATATATAGGGTAATAATATATAATTCACTGCAAAACATAACCCTTTAAGAGCCTATTTCCACCGTGCGCTTAACTGCAGTTAAGCAGCTTACGGTATTATGATCTGTAAAAACAGATTATTGCTGTGGGGGCTGTGGATTTTACTGCTGTTAACTTAACATTCTCTGTTACGTAGTATGTTATCGACAAAATTTCAGTTAACTAGTTGTTTCAAAGAGAGTTAACTCACTTTGAAACCACAATAGTTGTATTGGATTTTACGCATTTAAATGCTATGTTCACTGTAGTTAAGCGCTCGGTGGAAATAAGCTATAAAACTTGCATTGTAAAGTATAGGCTCTGTATTTTGAAATTTCTATATAGAAATAAAGTATTTAAAGTATTAATTCTTAATTAAATTTTATTGTTTTCATTTATAGAATAAATATGGAATGGGAGTTCTACAAATTACCACTCAACCATTTCTAATTCACTTACAACTATTTTAAATTTGGAATATGAATTTGAAATCAACGTCAATTTTCTACGTCAATTTTCTAACACTCATACAATTTACTACTTTTATTCAGGTGAGTAAAGAGCATTTAATTTACAAATTTAGTTATATCAAAAACAAATAACACAATAGGTCTTGTAGTCAAAAAAATTAAATATAATAACAAATTATTAAAATTATTAGGAAAGGGTGGACTCAAAAGTCAAAGACTGAAACTTAAAAGTACGAGAAGTAACCTGTGTGCAATTTTAGGTTAGGTCTTAAGAACCAATGATCCGGAAACTGTGTGAGGTTTGGTTTTTATGGCCAAAATTGAATGAATTGAATGCTAATGATATGTAGTTCCAACAAGACGGAGCGACATGCCACACCAACCATCAAATACTTCACTTATTGGTAACCAAATTCGATGATCGCATAATTTCAGGAAATTTCGAAGTTGCATATAACAACTTTGGATTATTTTTATGGGGCGATTTGAAAAGTAAAGCAAGTACGCCAAAAATCCACAAACAATTCCAGATCTTAAAAAAAAACATTCGAGCTGAAATTGAGATCATTGATCCGCTTTTATTACATTAGTGGCATAGACCACTAATCAATAAAATCAATAAAGCTTCCATCACAAAAAGCGTGTTTTTTATGAATAAAAAAAGATCAACATATGGCTTACCCTTTACAAGTTGCAATGTTAAGTCTTGTTCACGTAAAATTAATCTTGGCCCATGTGCATGTTCTTCAGAACTTTAAACATGGCATTTATATCATAAAGATTGTACAAAGTAGCTTCACACTTGTCTGATAGAACAGTGGCCGAGCAAAATATTAAATACGCCAAACGATGGCAACGACAAAAAGCTAGATGTCTAGTGTAATAGCCAATATATAGAGAGATAAAACTCAACATTGCCAAATTTTGTTGAAGAAATATATAATTTTAGTTTCTAACAAGCCAAGAAAACAAATAACTTAAATTAACGATTTCTTTCGTTTTACCATTTTTTTTTAAGTTTAAAAACAGGCTTCTTCGAATCGACGAACGTTAGCTTTAGTGTACGTAAACTAACGTTAATTCTCCAGGGTTAAAAGTCGTTAAGACCGAAGAAGACTTCTTCCATTCAAATGTGTTTCGTAAAACCCTATTTTTAATAACAAATTCAATCAATATATGAACGAAAATAGATCAGAAAAATGCAGAGCAGCGGATCGAGGTTAAACAAATTATATATACAACAATATTACATATATAGATATTATCATTGCCAGTATAAGAATAGAAAGACGAAAAGAGCAATTGTTAAATTGTGCGAAAAAAAATCACATTTTTTCGTTTTTATCGTTAATAATATAAACAAATTAATTCTTTCCATGAATGCAGTAATTGAATTTATAACAAACTAATAAATTTAAAGCAATTCCCATACACCATGAATTCCGTCATCAAAAAGCAATTTTCACAAATTAGCAATATCGAACGAAAAATTACAATACGAAGTGCTCAATAAATGTAAAATAAAAGCATTTTCAAATGTATAAACAATCGACATAAAATAGACATTGAAATTCAAAATAATGACATTGGAATGTGTACTATAAACAATAATGTCATTAATATGTATAAATGTGTATATAGTATTTTAGTTTGGCGGCAATTATTTCCGCTTGAATTCCAAACAATTAGAGACTTACCTAAAAGTATTTAGCAAATGTTTGTTTGAAAAGAAATCGAAATTAAATCAAAAATATAATTAGACAAAATTAACAAAAAAAATGTTTACCAAAATATCTCAATATTGTTCTGGGAAAAATGAAAAAGGATACTTGCATTAAATTATTAAGCTTTAATTATTTATTTGATTTCAAAAATATCACATATATATATATATATACATATATATATATATATATATATATATATATATATATATATATATATATATATATATATATATATATATATATATATATATGTTATACCAAGTACATGTGTTGCTAACATATACAAATATGTCTAAATTGGACATTTCTCATAAATATTTTTAAAAAGATTTATTAAGTGTGATATCTGTTCACATTTATTATATTTGTTTGTCATATTATATTTGCTGACATATCTACTAAAAGCAGTTGGAATAGCCAGATGCCAAGATTATTATGTCGTATATACGAATATTTATGCTATGGAGGAGATTTTAGACAAATCGCAGATGTGCTGTATAAAATATGAATGTTAAAAAAAAAATAAGATGACAATTTTTTATATGTAGAAATAACTAATAATAAGTTGTGCCTACTCAAAAAACTACTTAAAAGGCACCAAATCGGGAATAATTTACTAATTAATTGCTTACATCAGAAAAGTTCATAATTGTACTTAACCATTTTTAAGGTATTCAAAGTAATTACATTTTGGGCGAGTACAACCCAACAAACCAGATTCTGGGCCTTTTGAAATATGAATCCAAATATAATATGGTTATATTTCTGAATGTTGTACATATAAGCGTCAATATACTACATACAGGGTGGACCACATACAAGTTTCTTTTTATGCTAATGCTCTTACTTTTGAAAAATTTTTTAGCGTTCTTATATAAAGCTCCAAAACGAATCTTAATTTTGTATAAAGAGCAATCACTTATGTTACGAAAAAAAAATATTGTAAAAACCACATCATCGAAACAAAATTAATGAAATCGCACGTTTTATTCATATTTATAATAAAGCAGTTACACCATACATTGCTCTTAATTAAAAAAATACAATAGCATCGTTTGTACGCTGTAACGATTACAGCACTATGATATCGCATCACATAAGTGGATTATGGATATACAACAAATAGATGGATAGTAGGCTGCCGACATTGAATGTAATACACAAACAAAAATTAAGGCAAAACGATGAGGTAGCAGACGAAAATGCAATTGAAATGCAACGTTTTGTAGTGTTTCAAATTAATTTCATTTTTTGCCCAGGTTTTTTTACTTAGTTGGTTTTCTATGTTTATTTTTGCGCAAATCGTATATTAGGTACTTACATTCAATCTGCAACAGTGGGAAATGAATCCAAATATGTACATTGGAGAAGCTCTAAATGAATAAAATTAAAAGCAAATGCTAAAAATATTGTATATAGCAGTACTTATTCAATTTGACTCGGTCTGAATTCTGTGGAAATGAAGTTGGAACATCAAACTCCTAAAATATATTTTACGAATAATCGCACAGAGTTTTTATAGAATTTAAAGTTCATTTAACGTCTAAATATTATTCCAACGATTAAGCGAATTTCAAACCCCCACCCATTTTCTTGAGAGAACGCAACTCAGATAAGTTGATTTCTAGAATTACAAGTCTTATAGGACCAAAGAATTTCCATGTTGTTCCTATTCGCAAAGGCCAAATTGAGGAAACAAAAGTGCAAATCTACAGCGAAACTCATTATCGCAAAGTAATAGCGGAATTTGATGCTGTAAAAAAGAATTACTACACATATCAGCTAAAAAGTAGTAAGGGCTTAATCGTTGTACTCAAAGGCGTCGAACCCAACGTTGATATTAATGAAATCAAACTTGCCCTCCAGGAAGAAGGGTTTCAAGCCAAAACAGTATTCAACATTCTCAACAAGAGCAATATACCTCAACCGTTATATCGTATTGAGCTTCAGCCTGAAACAAAACCCCTAAAAAAAGGTGAAGTACACCCCATATATAAAATTCGATATTTATTGCATCGCAAAATCACAATCGAAGAACCCCATAAGAGAACTGGACCTCCTCAGTGCAGCAACTGCCAAGAATATGGACATACTAAGACATATTGTACCCTGCCAGCTGTTTGTGTGATTTGTGGAGATCTCCATAAATCAAACATATGCCCAAAATCTAAAGGCGATGCTAGCATGAAAAAATGCAGCAATTGTGGAGGTAATCACACCGCAAATTATAGAGGTTGCCCAGTATATACAACCCTAAAGCTAAATTTCTCCGCTAGCAATCAACCTCTAAAACCAGTTGAGCAAACTCAGATAGCCAACTCAAGTAAGAGACAAAATATTGATGCAACACAATTCTTCTCTGCAATCCCAAACAAGAATCAAACCAATTCATACGCTAGCGTGTTAAAACAAAACCCACACCAACAAAGCAATGTAAATAATGAGCAGAAACACTCACTGCCCACCCAACAGCCAAGTACCCTTGAACATTTGCTTCAAACATTGATTCAGAATATGAACCAATTCATGAACTCAATGCAAACAATGATGCAAGAAATGATGAAAAATCAATCGATGTTACTCCAAACATTGCTATCCAGACCATGAGTTGTCTCAAGATATGCCACTGGAACGCCAACGGCTTAAGCCAGCACCGTTTGGAGCTAATTCAATTCCTTGAATCCAGCCAAATCGACATAATGATGATATCTGAGACCCATTTCACTGACAAAAATTGCTACCAAATACCATATTACAAACTGTACACCACAAATCATCCGCATGGTAAGGCACGCGGAGGAACTGCCATATTGATAAAAAGCAGAATAAAACATCATGTTCTTGAAGATTTTAGTAGCGTCTACTTGCAAGCAACATCTATATGTCTGGAAGAATACATCTCTAAGCTAGTAATATCTGCGATATACTGTCCCCCAAGATACAGTATTACCGAACAGCAATATAAAGAATTTTTCTCAACTCTTGGTAGCAAATTCTTGGTTGCTGGCGATTTCAACGCCAAACACACTCACTGGGGCTCCCGATTAATAACTCCAAAAGGCAAAAGACTATGTTCAATCATCACTAACCACGGCTACGATGTTATTTTAAATGGTCAACCGACATATTGGCCGACGGACAAGAGGAAAATACCCGATCTCATAGACTTTGGAGTCGCCAAAGGTTTGCAGATGGAAAATATCTCCACAGAGTGTAATTATGATCTATCATCTGACCACTCACCCACGGTAATATCTATAAAATCACCAAGCCCCCAAAGCAATTGCGTTAGAAAGAAAATAGACTGGTTAAAATTCAAGAAATATATAAATTCCCATCTTCCTCTGAGTACTGTATTAAGAAATGGACACGATGTAGACTCAGCACTCGAAAAATTCAACCAGCTGCTCTCATTAGCTCTCAGCTCAGCCACCTGCACAAAGGTATGCAAGCAATCAAACTATAGCCCATACACACCAGCCGATATTGAATTGCTAGTAAGACAAAAAAGAAGACTCCGAAGACAATGGCAAGAATTCAGATCACCGAATCTGAAAACACAGCTACAGCACTGCACTCGAAAGTTAAAGCAAGCCTTAAAAAATAAAAACAACAAAGAGTTAGAAGAGCACATAGCGAAATTAACACCTGGTGAAGCGTCAGACTACTCTTTGTGGAAATCAGCAAAAAAATCAAATCGGCCAATTCTCACTGATTCCCCCATCCGTTTGAGTGACGGTAATTGGGCTAGAAGCAACTGTGAGAAGGGTTTGGCTTTTGCAAACCACCTAAAAAGTGTGTTTACACCCAATCCACCCTCTTCACAGTCCTCATTACCAATATTAACTTCTCAACCTTGCTCAATAACGCTCAAAATTAAAAAAAAGGACATATTCAAAGCAATTTATAAAGATTTAAACCCAAAAAAATCACCTGGTCCAGATAAAATTACCGGTAAAATGATAAAAGAGCTACCTCCGGCTTCAGTAATTCATCTGATGCACATTTTCAATGCTATCCTTCGTATTAAACACTATCCCAAATGCTGGAAAACTTCAAAAATTATTATGATAGCAAAACCAGGAAAAGACCCTACAAAAGTTGCATCGTACAGACCTATCAGCCTCCTGCCTCTACTTTCTAAAGTATTCGAAAAGCTACTTGTCATGAATATAACTCCATTTATTAATCTCAACCAACTGATTCCTCAACATCAGTTTGGATTTAGAAAACAGCACGGCACAATAGAACAAGTCCACCGCATTGTAACTCTGATAAGGAACACTTTTGAAGAAAAAAATAACTATACATTCATATCGACCTTTGCTGATGATACGGCAATATTGTGCTCTCGCTCTAACCCCATAGAAGCTACTAAACTCCTGCAGACTCATATCGATTCTCTCGAAATCTGGCTAGCAAAATGGCGTATAAAAGTCAATGAATCAAAGAGCGTACATGTAACCTTCACGCTAAGGCTAGATACATGTCCCCCACTTAAAATTAATGGCCAATCAGTTCCACAATGTTCCTCAACAAAGTACTTGGGTATTCACCTCGACAGAAGGCTGACATGGAAAAATCACATAGAGGCAAAGAAAACTCAGATCAAGCTTAAAATGAATCAGTTATGGTGGCTGTTACACAAAAGATCAAAGTTGAATCTTGAATACAAAGTGCTATTATATAAAGCAATCCTGAAACCAATCTGGACTTATGGCATTCAGTTTTGGGGCACCGCATCTCCCTCTAATATCGAAAAATTACAGCGAATACAATCCAAGTGTCTGCGAATTATTGTAAACGCGCCTTGGTATATGAGGAACGTTAACATCCATCGAGATTTAAATGTATCCACAATTTCTGAGGAAGTTGCAATGTCCTGCAGAAGCTACATTCAAAAATTACACAATCATCCGAATCCCCTTGCTAGGCAATTGTTGCTGAGCAAGGGGCATCGTCGATTAAAAAGAAAAGACACACTGAATATGCTGTAAAATTGCTACATCTCGCGACTCACCAAATTGTGATGGAACGTAGGGGATATCACATAGTTTTATTTAGTTTGTAAGATTTTAATACTTATTGTTAGTTTCTTGTATTTAAGAAAGATTCAATAAAAAAAAAATAAGCTAAAAAAAAAAAAAAAAAAAAAAAAAAAAAAAAGATTAAGCGATGAGGTAGCAGACGAAAATGCAATTGAAATGCAACGTTTTGTAATTTTTTTACTTTGTTGGTTTTCTATGTTTATTTTTGCGCAAATTGTACATTAGGTACTTACATTCAACCTGCAGTAGTGGGAACAGAATCGAAATATTTACATTAGAGAAGCTCTTGATGAAATGAATAAAATTAAAAGCAAATGCTAAAAATATTGTATATAGCAGTACTTATTCAATTTGACTCGCTCTGACTGCTGTGGAAATGAAGTTGGAACATCAAACTCTTAAAATATATTTTTCGAATAATCGCACACAGAGTTTATTTGAAGTTCATTTAACGTCCAAATATGATCTCAACATTTCCACTAGCATCCATGTGCCACCTTTTTGCTTTTATTGGCCTATAAATAGTGCCGACGAAGAAAATGAAAACTGTTCTTCGGTTTGCTTCATTGCTGTTGCATCTACTGATGCGAAACAATTTATAACAAGCTTGCTGCAACACACCATATATTGAAAGTTCATTGGAAATTTTATGTTATACTCTTACGTATAACATAACATCATTATTGTTGTTCATTGTGTGTACCAGATGGTGTGTGCGTGGATCATCACAAAACTATAAACAGAAAAGAAACTGTGTGCTGCACTAATTATAAATATAATAAAATCAACCAACAAAACGTTCTTTTATTTTCATAGTTAAAGATCGACGTCAAGCCTCTTAAAGTCCCTGTTACATGCTCATAAGCTCCTCTGCAAGTTGAAAAGGAAAATTAATCTTAAAGTTCAAGTAGAGATCATATATTTGCTCGTAATTTACGATGTTACTGATAGGATTCGTGCTTTAAATTATAGCCATTTAACACTACTTTCAGCTTCTCATATATTCATATATTCGTATATGTAGGTATAAGGCATATTTGTAGTATTTTAAATAATAGCTAATGCGTATTGAGTATCACAAAAAATGCCCAAATTATTTGTCATTTTCTTATAGACTTTGTCTAACATGCAGCCATGTTGTATGACTTACATTTTGAGTAATATCATTTTCTCGGTATATAATTATCCATGTTTATTTTAGAATATACGTTTTTAAATCCCAATGAACAAACATGAACATTTCTTGTATGCTGTATGCTACAATTTGCGAATGGAGTGGTTTAAAGGCTTGTATTAATTGTAAAATTCTGCGAAAATGCCATAGTGATGTGTTTTCGTCTCGTTTACGCCTTTATTTATCTTAATTTTAACCCTCCAGTTTGTAAAATAAAGTTAACCCAACTCAAGCCAGTGTCAATAACCTCAACAACCACAAATCGCATTCGTTTTTAATGCATCGCAAAAAGTAAATCAACGGCTTCAACAATCACACATGGAAAAACTCATCTGTGGTGACAAGATTTCCAATGGCATCAATATTATAATCATTATAATAATCATCATCATTATCAATGTTGTCATTATGTATTACCAAATACATAACGAAACCACCACATCAAGCATAGAACACTACTATGATGCGTGACTCGTAAATAGCACAAATGCCACATACCACAACTAAACCACAAATGTAACCACAATTACATTAACCACTATAATAATAAGAAATATTCTTGGTTTCAAAATTGAAAATTGTCGCTTTTAACCAATTTTAAATGCATCTCTCATTCTGCCTCTCATGTTCTTATATTCTATTCCTTTTAGAGTAGTCATGTTCAAGAAGCAAAACATCGTATTCGTGCGGAAGTAAGAAACGCTCTTGGTACACCACCTCAATCTAATCATCATAATCGTCAACGTCATCATTATCATCATCTTAACGACCATCAACCATTTTATCCGCGGCCTCACCACCACTATAACCACCATGACTCACACTGGCAAAATGGAGCACGTGTACATCGCTTGCATACACATAGAAATCGTTGGAGTGGTCGTCGTGGATTAATTGAACATCAGCATTTCACCAGCTGGACAGCGTGGACAGCTTGTAGTGATGAATGCGTGAAGCGAAGGGAGCGCCATTGTAAATTGAAACGGAAATGTGGCTTTACGAAGCATATTGAGGAGAGGAAATGTAAAGGGTAAGTGAAATGGCCCTATGCTGATTTAAAGTAATAGATCAATTATTGAGTGGGCAGCAAACACTACCTGTGAACTTCTTGCGAATTTTATCTGACCCAGCAATTAAATAATAAATTTGCCATGAAGATACTTAGTCATTATAAATGCTAACAAATCTCTTAAACTTGTTACTAACTTACTTAAACACGTAATCACACACACACACACATAGATGTCATTATCATGCGAACGTTGTACGGCACTATGATGGATTTCCACCACAACTCCAACTACAACCACAACCGATTATAATAAATGCAGCGGCCGCAGCAGCAAGTGGAGCACAACAACAACATCCATTGCCTGCACAAACTGTGACACCCGCTGTGTCGGGCATTCATCAGTCGCATTACCCCACATGGCAAGAAATCCCGAACGGTCACAATACTCAACACCTTGAAAACATATATCACGATGACACTGTCGTGGCGAATTCACCACAACATCGTAATCAATCTCATCAACATGCTACTGATTTAGAAGAAGACGAAGAAGAATACGATCAGAGTGATTTTTATGTATTGAACGATGAACAGCATAGAAATAATGATGAATTCGATGCTTTGGCCTCATTTGAAGCCGAAGCAGCTATTACAAAAATAGGTACAATTCAACCAATACGTACTGGTAAGCAGCAACATCAATATCATCACAAAAAACACAGTGTAAGAGAACGACATTATCATCAACATAATCAAAATGATAATCGCGGTCATCATAGTCATCATAGTAGTAGTGATATAAAGTCGCGAAATCTTGATTATGGTGATAACAACAACGATGGCATTGAGGGTGATACATTTCAATATGATGATTTCGATTTTGACCAAACTGATGTGGATTCGTCGGACAAAAGCACTGACAATCAGTATATTGATTTGTATGAGGATTCAAATGATGATGGCACTGGCTGGAAAAATACCACTTCTTCACAACTACTGGCGAAAGAGAAAGCTACACCCGATGACATGGTGCCGAGACATCGAAGAATCTATTCCAAATGGAGTCGTTGGACTAAATGTTCACCGAAATGTACAACCAGGCGATACAAGTAAGTAAATTGTTTCACTCAGGTTCGTCTAGAGCTTCTTTTATAGAAATTCAAACTATACTTATTTGATCAGATTGATTTGAACAAAAAGTATGTAAAAAAGATATTGAAATTGTCTCAATTATGGTTGAGAAATAATTGATAATTATCAATATAATGACACACCGCGTAAGTTATAGTTGGGGAAACAATTAAGTGTATGTGTTTATTTTTAGAAAATGTCGCGTTCGAGAGCAATGTGGGCGTGAAGTACTTCGCGAAATTGCATATTGCTATACTGAAGGTAGCTTCTGTCAGCAATGGCTGCAAGCTCAAGTACAAAAATTGCCTGCATATAATATGCGGCCTATAGCAGCATCACGTCGTCGTGGAATTTCTGATGACACACAATCCAACGCAATTGGATCAAACGACTACATTATGAATGGCAGAGGCTATCGTGGTCCCGAGTATACGCCATTGAAGTTAAAGTGTGGCATTGCACCGATACGTAGAAATAAACGCAATATGTACAATATGTTGAAGATAATTGGTGGGAAGGCGGCACGTAAAGGTGAATGGCCCTGGCAAGTTGCAATATTCAATCGTTTTAAGGTTAGTGATATACATATAATAGCAAATACTACGTTCTAGTGTATTACCGCAAAGTGGTTTACCCATTTCATTTTTGCGTAGGAGGCATTTTGTGGTGGCACACTTATCGCACCACAATGGGTCTTGACAGCAGCACACTGTGTACGCAAAGTGTTATATGTTCGATTCGGTGAACATAATCTTGACTACGAAGATGGCACTGAACTGCAATTGCGTGTGTTAAGGAGCTACAAACATCCCAATTTCGATAAGAAAACTGTCGACAGTGATGTTGCCCTATTGAGGTAAATGCATAATAAGATATGATATGAAAGAAATTTTCGTCAACAAATGAACTTTCACAAAAACGTCATCACCACAGTTGTTTTTTCGTACGTCAATTAACAACAATAACTAGACCGTTGCATTTCAATCAGATTTAGCTCGTAGTTTGTTTTAGTTTTTTTCTAATAAATAGCGAGATAATTCAATGTAGCATAGAAAAAGTTATAGAGTGCAAGTAATATCAACTTTTTGGTGATATTCAATAAAAATGAGATTTGCTTTTCAAATATGCGAAAATCATTTCGTGCAGACATGGCATTATACAATTTTTTGTTGCTACTTTTAGACTTCCAAAACCTGTCAACGCAACAACTTGGATCGGGCTTTCCTGTTTACCGCGTCCGTTTCAACCATTACCAAGGAATGTCGATTGCACTGTTATTGGTTGGGGTAAACGGCGTAGTCGTGATATGGCTGGCACGAGTGTGCTGCATCAAGCTGATGTTCCTATCATACCAATGGAAAACTGTCGTTCGGTCTATTACGATTACACCATAACGAAAAACATGTTTTGTGCTGGCCACAAGCGAGGTCGTGTTGATACTTGTGCTGGTGATTCGGGTGGTCCATTACTGTGTCGCGACACAACAAAACCAAATCATCCGTGGACCATATTTGGCATCACTTCCTTTGGAGATGGATGTGCTAAACGCAATAAGTTCGGTATCTATGCGAAAGTGCCAAACTATGTGGACTGGGTTTGGTCGGTGATTAATTGTAATGGAAATTGTAAGTTGCATCAACGAATGTAATGGTAACTAACTTCAACTAAATGTGTGCAGTATGTGTGTATGGTGAGTGGAAATGCCCATCCTGTAAGATTTCTGCATATGTACATATCATGCTACACTTTCTACTTAACCGCAACCAAATACTCACACACATTGACGCCTGCTGGCTAAGAAATATGGTTTATACCAAGTTGAGGTTATGTTTACTTTGATAGGCACAACAGCGTGATTACGCATATGTATATGTATAGCAGGTACTCGTACAAGCTCCAAAGTCTATTTTAGTTTATCGGCAATTGCAATCGTAACGAATAAAATGATGCTGCCCCTTATTGTTATTTATGTTTGCCCACATATGATATAAATTGAGAGCAGCACATATAGTATATATTTCATGAATTTCATGCTACAATTAATTTTCCTAAATTAATTTATTACAATTTTTTATTAAAATTAATTAATAATTTAGAGTCGTCATTTAAATACATAGGCGCGAATTCTTTGTCAAAATTAAGTTCCAACTTAAAAATAGTGTCGTCTTTTTTGACGAATTTCCCATACAAAAATCTGTCAAAAAGTTTATAGTGAATTTAAGTTAGAACTTAAATTTGACTATAAATACGCGCCATAGTTATTTATTTGCTTAAGAGGCTGTGAAATATTTTGAATTCATTATATTGTATGTAGTAAAAGGAGAGGTTTACTGCCTCATCCAACATACTTATTTAAATAAATTTGTAGAAATTTTAGATGAATACTAGTTGTTTTAAATGCAAATTACAATTGAATATGGTTAAATTCGACTTTATATGTGTAAGTACAAGTATTCGTAATTAATTCAATATCATTGGTTCTATAATCCACTAAATTAAATCTTCATATTTTTGATATATATATATATATATATATATATATATATATATATATATATATATATATATACATATACATATATATATGTATATACATATATATATATATATACATATATATACATATATACATATATATATATATACATATATATATATATACATATATATATATATACATATACATATATATATATATACATATATATATCCATACATATACATACATATATATATGTATATATATATATACATATACACATATATATATATATATATATATACATACACCTATATATATATATTTTTTTTTATTTTATTTTCATATCAAGTCAGCCCATAAGTTCATGCGTTTTTCTTAGGTGGTTTTAAAATAAATAAAAAATAAGCTTTTAGTATTTATTAATTAATAATATATTTTCCTGCATTATTCACAATATGTTCCCAACGTTTAGGCAAATTTTTAATTCCCTGCTAAAATAAATTGTTTGTCCTTGGAGCCAAAAAACGCGTTGATATCCCTATTTATAGCTTCTTTTGAGGTGTAGTTCTTATTACTTAAATGAGACTGAAGTCCGCGAAAAAGATAATAATCGCAAGGTCCAATATCCGGAGAGTATAGTGGATGCGGCATTAGTTCCCATCCGAGCTCGTTCAGCTTGCCTAAAATCTGTCTTGCGGTATGCGGTCTTGCGTTGTCGTGGTGAAACAAAACATTGCGTCTATTGACTAAAGACGGTCGATTCTTTTCAAGTGCTTCATTCAGTTTGAATAGTTGATAGCAATAATAATCAGCTGTGATCGTCTTGTTTGGTTCCAGCAGATCAAAATAAACGATACCAGACATATCCTACCAAATAGGCAGGAGAATCTTCTTGAGGTGAGGGCCATCCTTGGGGATTGGTTCTGGTGTTTCATCTTTATCTAGCCATTGGCGTTTGCAAACAGGATTATTGTAAAGGAGCCATTTTTCGTCCCCAGTTCAAAAAACTCTCATTTTCAAGCCGCTGCAACACTGAGAACACACATTCACTCTCTGGTGAAGGTTTGCGACGGAAAGTTTATGCGGAACCCATTTTCCCAGCTTTGAAACATTGCCCAATTAAAGCAGTTGTCTGTAAACTGTTCCATGTGATGAATTTAACCGTTCAGCCATCATATCGACTGTCAAATTTGGCTCAGCATCCACGAGTTCCAGCAAGGCGTCGGAGTTAAAGACATTGCCCAATTAAAGCAGTTGTCTGTAAACTGTTCCATGTGATGAATTTAACCTTTCAGCCATCATATCGACTGTCAAATTTGGCTCAGCTTCCACAAGTTCCAGCAAGGCGTCGGAGTTAAAGACCTCAGGACGACCAGAGCGTGGGGCATCCCATTTGAGGCATTTGAAAAACCACTTTTGCGCAATCCTTACACTTACGGTATTCTCCCCATGAGCTACGTTTATTTCTGCAGCAGCAGTTGCGGCATTTTTTTCACTTTAAAAAAAAAGGACAAAATATGCCACTTATACTCATTCGAAGATTCAATTTTATATTTTAGCAACGCGTGCTTCTATCCGCGATTAAAATATCACTTGTTGAATGCACAATAGACCAGAGAAAATAAAAATAGTTCGTTATCCCCCACGAATCATTTTCTTATACGCAAAAAGCTCCTACTGTGAATCTATTGAAAAAATAACGCACGAACTTATGGACTGAGCTGATATTAATGAAGTTGTACACAATCTAATTTAATATAACGAATTTTAAGGTTTTCTATCCATAACATATTTTCGTATATTTCGTATGTTTCTTTACTATTTTGCAATGTGGTATAAATTAAACAAACACATATTAAAAGCGTTTTATATTTAGTACTTATTTTAGATTCGTCTTTTTAATTATCATGTTTTCTCTCATAAATTCCATCACGGTATTAAATGCGCACATCAAATATAAATAAATATAAATACATAATACATGAAAATAATACATATAATAAATGAACTAAGGAAATGTTAGTGTTGTTGTTTACGTTCCAAAATTAGCATGTCCCGCCACTAGATAGAAGACAAAACAATAATTTTAAGAAAACCGCAATCAAATGAAAAACACACAAACGAAAAATGCAGTTTTTGCTGAATGTTCGTCTTTTAGTGCTTTTTATTGTTTTACTTCTGTTTCCACATCGGTAATGTTGATGTTGAAATGAAAATAGAAACGATGGCGACCACTAACCCATAAGCGGACAATATCATACTTAAAGGACACGAAACCGAATCATTTACATGGAGTTGCATTTCCGATAAAATGTTCGATTATATTGTGTCTTTTTTATATTACTATATTTATAAGACCCAATTTAAATCACTTAGCAAGCAGTAATCGAAAAGATTGGAGTATAACCGTATAAGGTCAGTTTTCGTTTTATATGGAAGACATCATAATAGTGCAAAACAATATAAGTGGTATTATTATATAATCTATTTAGTCTTATGTTGTGGTTTGAATTGATTATTTCCGATTCTGATTGCTCAAACGATATATTTGTTGTTGTAAAAAAAAATGATCTCTAAAATGAACAATTGCAGTCAACAGTCAGTACAGGTTGCTATTCGCTATAGCAATCACGCCGTTCTGCTCAACAAAATCTTGTAGCCACCCAACAATTGGTGAAATGGCTACAATCTTCAGCAAATAAAATATTTGATGAATGATTCCATATCTTTTTAAGGTCTGCTGAAATACGTTATGGGTGTATCCTCTTCCATTATCACTCCTTAAAATTTTAGTTTTTCTCCAGTTTGATTTTCAACCATTTTCTTGAACATCTCGTATCACTACAAAATGAGTTTCATTGTTGAGGTCCACGTCCATATCTACATACCCCTTTTGATGTCACCTTCAGAAAGTTATCATCCGCAACTTTCACACTTCCAGTATATGGTTTCGGATCTTTAATCAACCTTCCATCTTTCTTCATGTGTGCAGATGCCCCACTGTCCACATGCCAAATTTTGCTTGATGAATTTTGAAAAAAATCAAGCTGCATACAGTGAAAAATGTTGCTTCGAGATCTTCTTATTAGACTTGTTACGGTTGGGACATTCAGCCATAAAGTTCCCAATATCGCCACATGCAAAACATCTACGATTTGCAGCATTATTTCCTTTATTTTTTTGTCAGACTTTTTGCTTGCTAATACATGCGATGATAACTCCATTCTATCGTCTTGCAAATCTTCATTTTAATAGAATCTGCACTTTTTTTTTCGAAACTAGAACAAGAACAAACCTTATATTTTAGTGGTGGGCATAGCAAATTATGCTATCGTCATTTTGAAAATGTCGTCAAGCAAACTAGTACGGTATGCCCGCGTTCCTGATCCTTTGAAATCTTCTTTGCTACTGTGAGCGGCACGAAAAAAATGAGAAATAGCTATTAAACAAACAAACAATTTATAACTTGAAATATCTCAAAATATAAATTGCCAACTTTGTGCAATTTGCTGTCTCGATTGGCAATTTACTTGAAAATGGAAATTGGAAGCAATAAAAAATTGCTTGCCGAGACGACGGGTTGTACAAGTACTAGACAACATGCAATTTGGAACTCGCCTTTGGTATATTTTCATCAGATCCCCGTATACTAATAATCATTGAATTAAAAGAATACAAACATATTTATTTTTGTATACAAGTTTCAAGTTTTCTTCTTTTTTTATTATTATTATTATGAATATTGCAGCTTTTTCTGGGTGGCAAAAATGTCATTCAGTTTGATTTTTTTTAAATAAATCATTGAAAATTATTTATATACGAAAAATAAAACAAATAATGAAAACATCATGTCATTCAAAATTTGCATTTTCATACTCTCTAACGGAGATAGGTACCATAATATATTATCATCTACACAATTATTATACTAGATTATTCCTTTTGCACAAAATTAAATATGCATTGAAAATAGACACAAGTCGAGTTAACAGTTCCTTGAATAGTTGCCAACATATCCCGTTCACCAAAAACGTTCAACCATCCAAAAGATACGTTTCACTGCCGCAGCAAGTAATGCAATACTACTGATATAAGCAGCACCAACAATGATACTGTAATGCCTAACATATACATGGTACGTGTTAAATCGCGTGCAGACGCTCTTGTGGGTTCTGACATTACCGTTTGCAATTCTGATGACACATCACTAAGTGCTTCGTCATCTGGCAGTCCCTCCAAATCGTCGACTATACTTTCCGTATTAATGTCTAAATCGAGTATTTGTTTTGCTTGCGCCACAGCCACGGTTGGAGCCTCACCACGGAAAATGTACTCGGAAAATTGTATAGGACTCTGCGCATTACCAGCTGTAGGTACGTTAAAGTAAACACGCCGCGGTGGCTCACTAATGAATATTGCATCGTTACTAACGTTTGGCTCAGTCAGACCGTCACAGTAGACTTGTATGCGAGCCGCTAATGAACGTAATATATCGTCACGCACAAAACGTTTAACATCGCCCATAGTATTCTTTGGATTGCACCAGACGCGTGAAGATATCACACCTGAGAAACGTATTGTACCGTTGAATTTGCTCACCTTAACGGTTTGATCATTGAATGTTTGGCACTTGAGAGGTAAAAAAATGGTCGCTTTGAAAATCTCTTCCGATTGTCCACCTCCTCTTCTATGGGAATTTTTCTTCTTTATATAAGCATCCAGCTGTAGCTGATCGTCCACATTTTCATTGTGTATGAAAATCTCACTCACCGATAGACTTTTCTTTACTGCTTCTATTGCCAGTTGAAATTGATGTTCAATATTAATCTTTTGTGATACATCGATTATAGGAAATATATCGTCTAATTCATAACTGCATTCGAAAGTGTGCCATTCGAAAGGCTTTTCAATGAATCGATATTCCAGTGGAGTAAATGTACCGCCACTGCAAAAAATCCATAAAATACAACATTCAAATCAATAATTAATATATTATCATTACAGAAAACTTAGCAATCAGAAAATATAGCTCGAATATTCTTAAGTTTCCTTCATTTTATTGTATATGTAATAATTATAATGATATAAAATGCAGCTAATTCAATTAGATATACGGTAATTGAGTAGAAAACATTTAAGAAAATTTACATTCAGCAGTTGGAATGAATAAAGAATAATTGTCAATAGCTGACACAGAAGTAGGGAAGGACGTACTTAAGTAAAAATTATAAAGTAAGTATTGTATTGTAAATGATGTGATAAAAAAACCAAATTTGAACCACCATTAACACTTGTTAACTATTATTATTAAATTTATTGGTATTTACCATAGAACACATTTTATATTTGCCGTAAAGTAGGTTTTCTTGCACTCCCTGGCATATGGTTTCGTTAGTTTGATTTAAAATTAGAAAAAGGCATGAAAAAATGTATTGGGCTATTAATGATATTAAATTATTTATGTGAGCTGGTATTTATATGGAAGAATGCTTGAAGTTCTAAGAACCAAAAACAAAGTCTCATGCAAAAATAATGTTTTTAAAGGCATATATGTACAATACGTGAGTATGTTCCTATTATATATATGGAGATGTGTATTTATTTATGAAAAAATAAACAAACAAAAGAATCGTTTAAATTATCTAAAAATTCTATTTCGAAATGCAGGTCTAACAAAAGTTCCTTAATATGAGCATTGATTTATTATGTTTAAGCCTCAATCAAAGCTAAATAGGTATATGAACCTTTTTTGAATCTGGATGGAAAAAGATCTACAAGACTGGTTTTATTATGTACCTCATACAATTTATATATATATATATATATATATATATATATATATATATATATATATATATATGTATATATATATATATATATATATATGTATATATATATATATATATATATATGTATGTATATATATATATATATATATATATTTACATATATTTATATATATATATATATATATATATATATATATATGTATATATATATATTTACATATATATATATATATATATGTATATATATATATATGTATTTGTACATATATATATGTATATGTATATATATATGTATATATATGTATGTGTATATATATATATGTATATATATATATATGTGTGTATATATATATGTATATATATATATATGTGTGTGTATACAGTATTGTGCAAAACTTAAGCAACTGGCATAGTGCTCTCATTGATTTCAAATTTACTAAAAAATAAAAGCGCTTAGATTGAATGTTTTAATATTTAATTGTTCCTTCATTAAATACATAAAAAACAACAACAACAAAAGTTCGGTATTCTTACGAAATTAACTGTAAACAACAAAAAACAAATTATACTCATATTTCATCTGTGCAAAACTTAAGCAACTCGGAGTGCAAAGGTGTTCGATATTTCTTTGTTCAGAAAATAACGGATCTTTTTCGGAGTTTTTTCTGCTTTGTGCATTAACATTGATCAAACTCAGTACAAAAAAAGTCTTTCTTAGCGCACAGTTCTTTCAAACATATTGAAATCCAAAATGCAACGTGTCCGTTATAGTCATCAATTTAAGATGAAGGTTATATCGTTATTTAAGGAAGGAAAACCACAGAATGACATTGCAAAATCATTAAATATCAACAAATCTATGATATCAAGATGGATACGATTATTTGAAAAAACTGGTAGCGTTACAGATCGAAATTCAGGAGGAAGACCTCAAAAAATTTCTTATAGGGAAGCTATTCAAATTAAAAAATTGATTAAAAAAATCCGTTCATGTCTTCAAAAGATATAGTAAATACTCTTAATTTAAATGTCGATTCAAGCACAGTAAGAAGGCATTTGATTAAAGTTGGTTTAAAAAGCTACAAAGCGGTAAAGAAACCAATGCTTACACCAAAACATGTAAAAAAAAGGTATGTTTGGTTTAATGCCTTCAAAACAAAAACAACAACATATATTTTTTTTCCAGACTTGAATTTGCTAAGAAGTACGTGGGCTGGTCCATAAAAAAGTGGTTTGGCGTACTGTTCAATGATGAAGTTAAAATAAATTTATTTAATTCAGACGGAATAATAAGAGTTCGACATGCGAAAGGTGAAGGCCTCAATCCGCGATACTGTAAAATGACTGTAAAGCATGGAGGAGGGAACGTCATGGTGTGGGCGTGTTTTTCGGGGAGTGGACTTGGTCCGTTGCATAGGATTGACCACAAAATGGACAGATTTATGTATAAGGACATCTTAGAAACTGCAATGTTGCCTTTTGCGGAATGGAATATGCCACTTCGATGGGTGTTTCAGCACGACAATGATCCGAAACACACATCGAAGTTTGTGAAGGATTGGCTACAGTCAAATAAGATTCAAGTGCTTGATTGGCCGGCACAATCGCCCGACTTGAATCCTATTGAAAATTTGTTTTCAATTTTAAAACGAGGCTTGCGTTCAAAGCGCTTTAAAAATAAAGACGAACTATTTTTAGGCCTCAAAACTGAATGGGAAAATATAAATAAATCATATTTAACGAAATTAGTAGCTTCTATGCCCAAAAGGTGTGCTGCAGTAATTAAAAATAAGGTTTACTACACAAAATATTAAAAGTTGCTTAAGTTTTGCACAGATGAAATATGAGTATAATTTGTTTTTTGTTGTTTACAGTTAATTTCGTAAGAATACCGAACTTTTGTTGTTGTTGTTTTTTATGTATTTAATGAAGGAACAAATAAATATTAAAACATTCAATCTAAGCGCTTTTATTTTTTAGTAAATTTGAAATCAATGAGAGCACTATGCCAGTTGCTTAAGTTTTGCACAATACTGTATATATATGTATATATATATATTGGTATATATATATATATATATATGTATATATATATATATATATATGTATATATATATATATATGTATATATATATATATGTGTATATATATATATATGTATATATATATATATATATATGTATGTATATATATATATATGTATATATATATATATATATATATATATATATATATATATATTATATATATTATATATATATATTATATATATATTATATATATATATATATATACAGTTGTCCACATAAAAATAGGAGTGCGTTCATAAGAATTATATTTTAAGGCATAACTTTTTAGAAGCAACTGCAAATAAAGCGAAAATATAACGGGACTTGTAACGGGATGTAAGTTGTGAAATAAGAATGTGAAATTGATCATTGGGTTTTTGATTCTAGTGCAGTTTCAATATTTGGTAAGTGAACTTCGATTTCTTGTGCTCAAAAAAATAGGAGTGCCGTCTACTTTTTTTACTAACGGGCTGTTTAAGTGAAAAATTGTTTAAAAAAAGTAAAAGTAAGTACAAAGAGTTGCTTTAAAGTTATTTCATGAAGTTTTGACAAACATTTTTTTTTAAAGTGGGGCGTGGTAAGCACTGCACAGAGGAAAAGCGAAAAATTATTATAAACCTTAGGAAACACGGAAAAACTTACAAAGAAATTCAAAATTTAGTTGGATGTTCTCCTCAAATGATAGTCAATGCCTTATCTTATAAAGAGAAAGCCGAAACTCGTGGACGAAAGCGTAAAACTTCTGTTGTGGACGATCGGAGTATTGTGCGGTATTGCAAAACCAACCCATTTGACTCCACTAAAATGATAAAAAATGTGCTAAATCTGAAAGTCAGTGCTGAAACTGTTCGAAGACGTTTGGTGGAGCACGAATTATTTGCTCGAAGCCCCAGAAAAGTGCCGTTATTAACAAAAAAGCATGTAGCCGCACTATTACGATTTGCTAAAGAGCACATTTCTTGGCCAAAGGAAAAATGGCGGAATATACTTTGGACTGATGAAAGCAAAATCGTCTTGTTTGGTGGAACTGGATCCAGGAGTTATGTCCGGCGGCCACCTAATATGGAATATCGTCCGCATTATACAAGAAAAACAGTGAAGCACGGCGGAGCAAAAGTTGTAGTTTGGGGCAGCTTCTCATATAATGGAGCTGGTCCAATACATTTGATAGAAGGCATCATGGACCAAAAGGTTTATGTGGAAATTTTAGATAAGGTGATGTATCCTTATGCTGAATGGAATATGCCACTGAAATGGATATTCCAACAAGATAATGACCCTAAACACACCAGTAAGGCTGCAAAGGAGTGGTTTAGGGTCAATGAGGTTGAGGTCATATCGTGGCCTGCTCAATCTCCCGACCTCAATCCCATAGAAAACTTGTGGGCAGATATCAAAAAAGGTGTTGCAGATCAAAAGCCTTCAAATTCTCGAGACCTATGGACAGTGGTAAAAGAATTGTGGGAGAGAATCCCTCTAAAGCGTTGCCAGGACCTCGTCGATTCAATGCCGCGTAGATGTGCTGCTGTCTTGAAAAATGGAGGTTATACAACCAAATATTAATATGAATTTTAGTTTTAAACATTTTTATAACATTTCTAATTAGTTAAGATCCAAATTTTTTGTTTTACAGGAAATACTCCTATTTTTTTGTGCAATGAATTTCTAGTTTTCATTCTGAATGTGAAATATTTATTTTGTTAAGATACTTTAAAAGGCTTTAAATGCACTTGAGAGATGAGTTCAATGTCCATACATTATTTAGGACCAAAAAAGAATTTGAAATAAAGAATATTTTTTGTGAAAATAAGCGATTTTGAATTTTTGTGAGCTCACTCCTATTATTTTGTGGACAGCTGTATATATATATATATAAGCTTGTGTGTATATATATACATATATATATGTATATATATTGATATATAAAATAATATGTAAATATGAAAATGTCCATGCAAAAGGTTAATTCATTTTTCTTCTCTAGTAAGGACACTTTTGACTTACTTCAGGGAATGCGAGTAGGACTTGCATATTGCCTTTTTGGCAGTTGTTGAGTACGCCATAAGGATGTAATCATTATGTGCAACATCATCAACAGAACCACAATAATTATTGCCTTCTATAAGTAAACTGTAAAAAATATTAATGTAATTTATATCTTCAATTAAACACAAACAAGCTCCAACTTACTTATGTACATCGTAAAGTATTTTTTTAGCACTTGTAAATGACTGGTTATCAATAATGTCTACACTGACGCCCGTCACAAATACACCTATTATCGATGGAATAGTTTTCAGATGGGTCGTTAGTAAATAAATTAGTAAATAAATATGCCAGGGAAATACACACCTAAAACCATAAAGGAACCTGGAACCATTTTGCAAGCACTTATCCATTGATTTGTCAATGCTTGCGTGTCAATATCCTCAACTTTTTGTGGTCCTTGATTTGATGGTCCAATATCTTCGTGTACGTCATCCTCTTCGCCGTTCTTAGCTAAATGTACAACAACAAATTTTTCGGGTTCTGCATGCTGTACATATAAAAATTATAAAGAAAACAATTCACTTGATACGTTGCATGAATCTGCACACACACAAACACATGATATTTTTTTTTACCTGGCCGATGATGACACCGTATGCGAAACCAAGTTCAGCTGCACACTTTTGTAAGTAATTTTCATCTGATTTGCTCAATAATATTGTGGGCATTTCGAGTACACTTTGGGAACACTTTGATAATGGATGGGGTTTTGTAGTGCACTCCTTAGCAAATTGCGACTAAATACAACAAGTTTATAGTACAATATACGAAACAGAAGAAGACCGAATAGGGGGACAACAATTCTCTCCCATCTGACAGTTGACAGTTGATATTAAAAACAGCAGCCACACTTTCACCATGAACTGTCTATACCAGATTTTCGTAAAAAATTTGACCCAAATTAAGCAAATAGTGGTAAAAATAACTATATCTATCTTTAGCAAATTCAATTTACAATAATAAATTTGCATATTTTAAATTACTTGCATTGTAATAAAGTAAAGAAAAGCGGTTTTCATTAAAAAAATACAATAAATACAATATTAATGAATTTATGAACCAGATAAATTGAGTGGAAATATTTTAAACTTCACCATACTAGATCGACTTTACAACACAGCATGTAATGGTTACTAAATTCAAAAGGTAAGGCAATCGATAAATCCTCCCCTTTGCAAATAATTGGTCCGTTCGCTGCGTAATAGCTTTTGCGAATTATTACAAATTTTACTATTTCTTACTGGAAATGCTTGCGCGTACACCAAAAATCAGTAAAAAAAGGGGAAATTGAGAGAGCAAATTATTATGTCTCTGTTATAGTTCTTGCAAACAGTTACTGCTAATATTTGTACTAGTAAGAATTCGTAAGATAGAGAAAACACCTCTATCTGTGAGTTTTCAAGTGCACACTGGAATTCTATGTTTGCGGTAGGTAATGCATTATAGCCTAGACAGACAGCAGCCTTATAGCCTAGACAGACGGCAGTCTAATTCCGTATTACCGGCGCACTTAATCCGAATAAAATAATAACCTGATAGACGGCAGTATTGCGGATTAACTAAACCGCTGATTGCTGTTTTATTAGATGTCCTCACTTACATTACTATCACTATCAATTTCTGTCATCTATCACTCTCGATATGAGAAAATCTACAAGAAGTACGTGAACTGAAAACTATCAGAAACTTGTAAATTGACATTCACCGTTCATAATTGACAGCTGTATTTATTTGTTCGCCAACACTTTTCATGTTGAAAACTGTTAACAATTGTTGAAAGTTTTTTGTTAGCGAACACACCTAATATTTTGTAAAATGGATGGAGAAAAATTCACAATAGACAATTTTAAGCAGTGTTGCCATCGCAAATTGCCCTAATCCTCGTTTATTTTAAGAATTAACTCATATAGTTTATGCGGATTAGCTGCAGTTAATGCCCGAGTTAATTGGAATTAAACCGTAAATCCAGATTAACGCTGCCGTCTATCAGGGCTATTAGTCGTATTTCAGCGAAGTTGCGATAGGAGATAACATATGTTTAATGCACTGCTATAAAGCTAATGCTAATGAAGCAGAAAATATTTTATAACTAATAATTTTTTTGCTACTAGTTTTTGCATATTTAGCATATGTGTATTTATAATTTATTTTAGTTATTTTTCTTAGGCTTTTATATAATTGTGAAATAATTAACAAGAACATTGATATCAGTAATTTTACCTTAACACGCGTTTTTCTCAAAACTAAATTTATTACATTTGCTGCAGCTGTAACTTGATAACAAATCATCCGATCGACTTGGGTCTTCTTTTAGCTTATTTTGTATTTGTTTTTCCATACAATGACCCTCCAGTTTTATGATTGGATGAAAAATATAATTATGCCAGACCAGAAACCATCAGATTTTTCAGGAAGATTTTAATTTTTTTTTCAAAAAACCGCCATTTTGTTGCATTTCATTTTTTTTACAATCGAGGGTCATTGTATAGAAAATATAACCTAGTTTAATAAAATTTTTGGTTTTTTTGATTTCAGGCACTGCGAAGGATTGTAGCCTTCGCAGCAGTAAGAAAACTTTTTTTTTAACACTCAGGATATATGGTGGATAACTTGCTGAAAATCGAATATTTTCATTTGAAAAAATTACCTTGTATTCATTATTTATGACAAATATATCTGCATAATTTTAAAACATTCGATACAATACTTTTTTTTTAAACAATTCACAAAAATCACCTTTTTTCAGGCGGTCAAACTAGTTGTGCCCCTTAAAATACAGACGCACTCACACTTTTCTCATAGAATCTGCAAATTTCTATTCAACAAGTAAAATTTTCTCATTCATCAGACAGTGTACACTTTGGTTTAAAGAATCGCATGAAAACAAAAAGTGCAAACTTGTTGTGAATTTGAGTTTTGTGATCAGTGTGTACTTGTCATTTTCTCACTTGTCTATAGAATCTAGCCCCTGCTCTTATTGGCAAGTGAGAGACTAAAGAATAAAACAGCTGGTTTGACCTTTGATGTAGTTTACTAGTAAATCCTACACATTTTCCGTTCGCGTACTTGTTTACTTTTTTCTCGTTTCTAGAGAAGATTTTCTTACGCTTTTGAACTGTGTTGACAGAGATATTTTAGTAGTAAAGTATGGGAACGAAGCTATTTTAATGTAAAAATGTTTGCAAATAGGATTAGCCCACTTAAAGGGGAAAAAATAATAATTTTCTTCGTATAGAGCCTATTTTTGTGAATATAAAAAATCATAATATTTGAGCCGGGAACGCTTGGTGGCTTCCTGTTGGCTTGTTCTGGTTATTGCTTATTCCTTTCTGTTGACATTCGTTTCGATGCTGCCATTACACAGTGCAACAATTTGAAAGTTGTTGAAAACTGGAATAGTAAGAATTTGAAATATACGTCTAAGTGGTTTGTTACTATTCCTTTTTTAAAATGGTAGTTTTTTCGTTATTTTTCTTTTTTTTTTTAATTTATAATTTGTTACAATTGTTACAATTTACACATTCACATTATCTATAAAAATTTTAAAAATAAAAAATAAAAAATTACTTACTAATCTATTGATTTTAGTTTGATTGTTTGTTGTGTTTTTTCATATGTATTTTCAATATGAATATATGTATGTACATAATATATATTTGTACATATATTAGCATACAATTAACCCAATGACCAATCTTTAGACCATGAAATTCTCATTCTTATTTTGTTGATTCTACTGCTGTTAATCATTATTATAACAAATAAAATAATGTTTGTTGATGGCGTATTTAAAATAAGTTCATCATACATGCTCACGTACATATGTATAAAGTAGCATTGTACCCATATATATATTGTGGTGAACATTTTTTTTGAAAATTTGCGTACATTAGTAGAATATTTATGTAGATCTTAAAATAATAATAATAATAATGCTATTATTAAAAAATTCAATTAACATAATAAAACTATTTATAAAAAACTAGGAATGTATGTAGTTACTGCTTACACATATCCATCAAGGTTACTTGTCTCAATTAAATATGTATTATGCAATACAATCTACGTACACATATACGTAAATACTTACCCATTTAGGTACTTATAGTAAATATACAGTAAAACCTACCTACTACCTACCGAAGACCTGCTGTCGCTATGAGTACCTTCCCGCTTAAGTACCTCAATTTTTCTACATTAAATAAAAATTTACGTACATTTTCCCTGGTGAAAGTACCTTTCTAAATACAATATGTTATATTAATTTTTTAACACACCAACAACTCTTTATAATCGATTATTTATTTGAACATAACTCATACTGTAGTATGTATATTCGGTAGAGAAATTGAAAAAGCTTTCTCTTCGATACGGCTTATAAGGTCAAAAACTATTTCCTTAGTATCAAAATCGTGTTAGCTGTTTTCTTCAGTTTTGTTTACTTTTTGTCTATTTCTTGTTTAATAAAAGTTTTGTTTGTGTTCAAATACATTTTTTAATAATCTTAAGGATATTGAATAAAATAGGACGCTTGTTTAACTACCCAGCAAGAGTCACTAAAGCGCGTTCGCGTAAGTACACAGCCAGCTTAAATACTTTAAAATGCTAGCATTTTTAGGTTAGGCACTTAAGCGGGTTTTACTGTATGTATATATGCGTATATAAAAAAAAAAAGTAATTGGTATGCACGTTAACATACGAGATTATACAGTATAAAACATACTTCCTAAGTTCACTAGGTCATTTCGTTCTTAAATACATTAAATAGAAGGGGCAAGAAAAATATGTATAAAATTAATTTGAAGAATCGCTATATTACAACTGTTCTCAGTTATACTTTGAAAATACCCCAAAATTTGCCTTTCACATAAACTTGATTTAAGCTAAGCTTGAGATATCCCAATAGAAGAAGGCGCATTGTGATAACACACGGATGGTTTCTCCTGCCGCTTAATTACTAACCAACCTGTGCTATTGATATGATTGAGGAATATCTGACAATGGGGCTAGGTCATCCAGTTAATAGTGTCCCAGGTGAAGTGTTCGTTTTATGCACAAACCAGAGCAGATTAGTGACTGTCTTTAGTTCTTCCACGTCCCTTCAGCTCTTGCAATAGTCAAACGCGAAGTGGCCTAGACCCATTCTCAATGCATGACTGCCAATAAGCTAGTGTCCAGTAACCACCCCTAAAATAGTTGAGAAGTTTAACTTGTTAAGGTCAGTCAGAGTGTCTGTTCGTTTCCTACTGTATTTGGGCCACCAAATTTTTGTCGTTCTGCATATGGGTGTTTCATTCCATCTGGTTGGCAAAATCCTCCACTGAACCCTGCTCGAGAGTGCCGACTGGTAATAAAGAAGATAACACTGTACAAGCCTATACGTTGTCAGGAGGAATATAAAGCGGAATTATACCGAGCCCGAAAGGGCCAATACTTCTGGAGGTGGTAGAGCACGACAGGCTAAGTAAGCGATTGTCACCTGATGCGACAATGATGCTGTGGCCAGAATAATTGCTCATGCGTTGGATGTTGCCGACCAAGAGAGTAAAATCCTCAGGACTGAGTGGAAATGGGTACAACGCGCACTTACCAATGTTGCCCTGGATGCGCTAGCTAGCAATCCAGGTCCTCCATCGTCTTGTATTGATGCAGAGTGGTATCAGGGCCAAATTGTTATAATTGCAAGGAGAGCTTTACCTCGGAGCTAGGCTAGTCGATAAATGGGATATTCCGTCTCAATCTATGCGAACAGCGGTGCAAACACCGACGCTGATGATGCCGTAGGGAAAAGAGTAATGATGGAAATGCTCTTATTAGTGACAAACGGCTCGCTAAAGCTACCAGCAAAATGCAGGTCACAATTAAAGCGTACATGAGTGTTGTTAATGTGGCTGAACACTTTACTTGCAGCGATCGAGCCTAAGGCAACCGAAGCAGATATTAGTTACGACGACCGCGTCAGTAATAAAGGTGCGCACACTACCTCTGGTTCAGAACTTGCATCTGGATTTAAAGATTTGTAGACAAAACAAGAGAATGCCGTCATTTGACGGATGGTCCATCTTCTTCAAATAAAACACCATTACAGTAAGGTTGCACAAAAACTTCTTAAAAAAAACTGTGGCAAAACTTAGAAAAGGTGGGTCACAAGAGTTCTGCAATTCATAACCGACTAAAATAAATTCCTTCTAATACAAAGCACAACAGTACTGGAAGAGAAGTCGGCCAAAGAGCCCTTCGGGGCTTATAAGTGCCATCTATTTACTTTTTTTAGTTGCACAAATGCATGAAATTAATATTCTTCAAAAAATGTATAATAATATGTGCAAGAATTGTATTGTATTGCAAATATTTGTGTTAAATAAAATAGCATGATATTCATCAAAGAGAATGTCCCGCCAATTTATAATCTAAACTTAACATCATTTTCTCCAGCACTATTAATAACACTAATGCGTTTCACATAAACTCATTGGTGTTGATATTTTTTATTTATTTATTTATTTATTTTGACAAATCGCCTCAAACGGAACAAGTTCGTGTATAAGAGGCACAATGAATTTTGTTAATGAATTTATTTCACATTATTGTTGCTGCTGTTCTTTTGCTATTCATTTGGTTTAATATTTACGAAATTTGTTTTTATTTAATAAATGAGTATAATGTATTTAAGGCGCCGTTTTGGTATTTTAGATTTCATTGAAATTCAATTCCGAAAAATAATAATAATGACGAGTTATTGAGATTAAAGCACTCATGCTAAGCATGGACATGTTTAGTTCCAATTCTAGTACACTACAAATACTCGTATTATGCTTACATACATACGTGTACAAATATACAAACACGTAATACATATAAATGAGTATGTACCACGACTTCCGGGACAATTTATTCACATATACATACATACGTAAGCAATAACACCAATTTAGCTCGTAAATACACACCATGGGGTTTTGTCTATGACGTCAACATCATTAATGATAAAGTTCTACAAAACCTCTATAAGCAACAAATTTTCAAATTATTATTGTATTGCCGACATCAATATAACAATAATAATGATGATGGCGATACTTGGCGTTACCAAATTCTTAAATCAATTTTCATTTTGGGGATGCCCTTCTTGTGGTTTAAACAAGACATAGCAAATGTATATTAAATTAAAATAATATTAATTCATAATATAATATTATTCATTCATTTATTATTAAACTTTCTTCTTATTTGCTAGTACATTTTGTTAATACTTCTCGTGTACATTGTCCAATGTTTCATATGCGTTTACTTACGTATAAAAAATAAATAAATAAATATGTGGCACTTAAAGCCCCAAAGGGCTCATTGGCCGAGCTTCTCTTCCATTACTGTTGTGCGTCTTAAATTTTGGACAATATTAGAAGGGACCTACTTATTTTAGCCGGTTCCGAACGGCAGAACACTTGTGACATCACTTTTTCTGAGCTTTGTCACAGAGTTCTTTAAGAAGCTTTTTCATGGCAAGTTGTTACTGTCGGAAGAATTGCCAATTGCTTGCCGACAGGTGGGTACCGTTCGAAAGAAAAATCTTATCGATATTAAATTTGTTATGCATCAGCCGGGGATTGAACCACGACCTACAGATCAGAAGGCGAACACACTAACCACTGAGCTACGGCACCCATATGTATACTTACGTATACATATGATAATTGACGATCGATATAATATACTCTGCAAATGAAATTTCTATATTCGAGTAGTATCTTCGCATAAGAAATGCCTCCGGTTGTTCATACTTTGGTTATTGGTGGCTTCGAAATGACATAAAAAACTGCGTTTTGTGAATATGAGAGCAACAATTACACTGTGAGGCAAAATTATAGAAAATCTCTTTGATTCTGATCAGCATAGGCTTGGTATAAAGAATGAGTGTCCCAGAGTACTGTGTTGAAAATTGAAAATTTAAGTCTTAATAGAAACCCTATAACTGCAGTGAACCGCTCGGATAATGCCTTTAGTTTATTTACCATAGAGACACCCCATAACCTATTAGCTACACTTTGTGTATCAGCCTTCAATGTTATATACACCAATTCACTTTCAGAGACAATTTCTCGCATTTCGAGAATCTAACGCTGAATACTTTTGTTTTGTAAATACACTTCATTGTCGACCGAATTGTCGTTATTGAAAACGGTAATGGTATTTTTTAATGGTAGGCAAGAGAACTTTGGCTGTTCGAGTACTTGATTGAAATGAAATTGCATATGACAACGGGTGAAAATGGACAACTTCGATATAAGGATAAGAATCGGCTCTTCAACCGAAATGCACGTGTGAATATGTCTTCATTGAGGCCGATATCACCGATTATATAATAATTGACGTTGCTATTATGCATAATCAAGGTTTGATATTAGTTTTCAATCGACGAATACTACACTAATCAAGCATCAAGTTGTTATTGGCATCTGCTGCAAGCGTAATGAAATTTGTGAATTGAAAAATGATTGAAAATACATTGATGTGTTTTATAAGTAAATTGTTTTGTTGCAAAGAGCTATTAATTATTTATCATTATGAGTGATCGAACAGGGTTGATTCACATCAGGTACATATGCACAAGTGTTTAATTTATTGTTTTTGCCATTTATCTCTTTATTTTTATCGTCATTCGCCTGCCTTGTTGACGCCAGCATTCAACGCAACGCCAACGCATTTCAGTGACATGTAATTATTTATAATATTGTAAAAAATAAACAAACAAAAAAAGAGTAAGGAATTTGCCTCAAATCCGGATTCACAGATACGAGTACAGTACATATGTATGTATTTCCCCGCATGGAATCTTGTTGAAATAAAATCAAATTTCTCAAATATTAACAATAATAATCAAAAATAATGAAGTATAAGTTATAGAATATTATTTAGTAATATAATTTGCCTTTTTCCCATTTTCACAAATTGTATAATATACGGTTTTTAAAACGTTATATATGATAGTAATTATGACTATTTTTAGCTAAATTATAAATAGCAAATAAAACTAAGCATCTTTTAATAACTTTATTATCATTAACAATATTATTGCTTGTGTATTATTAATGTTGTTATTGTTGCTACACTCAACAATAACTATTAAAATATTTTGTATCGTGTATTGTCTGTCGTCTCGTATTCTATTTACATTACAAATTGTCTTCAAAAATGAAATAATAAAATTCCCCAAAGTAATGTGCGACTTCACATCGTTCAGTCAACTCGTCATTCGTAGGTTTGTACAGTCATAAATTGTTGCTTGGAATTTGTAATATAGATCTGTACAAGTATATATTAGTATACACATTCACTATTTAATTTTTACCTACATTTTGTTGTCAATAAATAAATATTGCTTCTATTATTTTAGAATAATAATATTAAAATCATGTAGTGTTATCTCATGCTATTGGGGATCTTCATTCTCGTAACAACGGTTTTTTTGAGAATTCACTCCACTTCTACCTAAGACTTAAAATTAACGTTATTTCCCAGTTTTATGATTTAGCAAAAAGTATATGTTATTTGGCCATGAAGGTGTATTTGAAGTCATTTGTAAGATTTTCACTCATAATTTACAAATATTTTCAGAGATGATATAATGACGAAACGATAACGTGATATTTACCTTCACAATGATTGTTATGTAATAATTTCATAAAAATTATTCATTTACGAGATTTATTATTTAATGTCACTTCAAGCAACTACTTGCCAGAGTTTTTGTTGTGGTTATTATATGTATTAATTAATTTTTTTTTTCGGTAATACTGTACAGTAGTACTGTGAAAATGGCCCTTTGAGTTTTATTTTCTGGTTTCTATGTATGGTATGGACTGGTGCACAGTTTAATTTTAATACATTTCTGGTATTTATAACGGATGCTTTGTTTTTGCTGCATGAAATCTTTCGATAGGGATATTTATGGTTTGACAGATGAGAATTGTCAAACACCAGAACCAGAACAGAAAAAAAATTATGTTGGCGAAGTTTGTATTTCAAAAAAACAATCAATCAATCAATCTGTGTAACTATGTTGAGGGTACATAAAATATAATTGGGACCGAGTTTGAGAGTTTCTTATAGAGAATTAAAATGCAAGGACTGAACACGATGGGAGTCTGATGTTGACTGCTCGTACACTTTATATTCAGTTGTGTTATTATGATATTCTTACGTACTAAACGAATATTATTACTATTATATGGAATTATTATTAGACTAACTGGTGTAATCTGTCATCTTTTCCCATAGTCAAATTACTTAAGATTAAGGACAATATTTTCGCATAAAACGAATTCAACTAATTAACATTGTAGAAGTTGAATAGATTTTAAATATTGAGTTTAATTTGTCATTTACTTAACAATTTAATTATCAATACAATTTTAATTTTCCAAAACAAATCCCTTTCCATACGTTAAGCGCACTGGTGGTCTGATGGCTCGTCTTTGTGAACGTGAAGAAATTACATTGTTAGAATTTATAATTTCATATCAATTACCTGGTGCTTTGCTGACCTCTGCTTCTCCAATCGAAGAAATGGTCTGCTTCGGCAACTCTATCGATGCGGAATCCAGGCTACTGGTGAATCGATGAATAATACCGATACTAGACGTGATTAAGATACACTTGTTTAATATCCTCATGGCACATATTCCCATTCATCCCATGAATATAAAAATATGTGTCACGTCATTTGCTGTTCTATTCTATTGTAAAAATCAAAATACGAAATATTAGTAGGTATACATAAAAAAATATAATATACAAAAAATATAATAATTTATCTAAATTTGCTAAGATTGAATTATGGCCATTAATCGCATGCATATTATTTGCGTTAAACCGTGTAGCACTAGTATCCAACCTTGGCGACTAAATACGTAATAACTACATATACGTATGTATGTACAAATATTGTGTTGAAAGGCTCATCAATTTGAGTTTTATAAATCGTTTGTATGTTTGTTTTTCACTAAAGCACGTACACAAGTATTTACACAAACAAAATACATTTTGAAAATGCAAATAAAATAAAAAAAACAACAGCAGCAATAACATATGTATATGTTATATGTATAAATACGTGCCAAAGACTGAATCAAAATTGAAGCGACAGCAACAATAGTGCAAAGTGTTAGCACAGAATTTCGAATGAGTTAAATGATCTCAATGCTAGCATTGTTGTTGTTCTCATTTTTACATTTTCAGTGTTAACGTTAAAACCATAGTATGCATATTTATATTTATATATTACATAGTTTATTCGCACCATTCCACAACTAAAGAAATATCAGCTATTCCCTTGATTTATTTTATTTTTTGGATTTAGGATATTTCAAAAACATTTAAAGAACGTTTCATCTGGTAAATTTCATAAACACTATATACAGACTAGAGAATTATTAGGTTCTGTGTAAAATTAAATTGTTTTCATTAAAAGTTTCAAAAAAGTTTTCCCGACATTATCTGCAAATATGTAGATGTAGATGCTAATTTGGGCTGTATTGGAAGAAATCTACATAATTATATTACCAGAGTTTGAACGGCGGAGTATCATCATTTGTATCATCACTTTGTTGACGGCAATAGGCAATCTGACACCTCTTGTGTGTATGTACGGGTCTCGCACGCTGTTGTAATATCACAACTGGAGAATTATTTCAGAATAACCTCAGTAACCTGGCTCAATCTCACCTAAGCCCTGCGCTTTAAAGAGTATTTTTGCAAAGTATTTAACCAATGAACGGTTATAGAGCAAGCTAAATCTGGTGAATATACTTGATGAGGTTACAGTTCGTAACTTCTCATATAATTTTGCCATTGCTATTGCGGGCTTGTGTACCGGTGTGTTGTCATGGTAGAATAGCACGTTATTCTTCGCCAAATGAGTTCGTTTGTACTTCAAATCAAAGGCGGATCTGGTGGTGATCGTTTAACAATTTTCAAAGTAATCGATGTGAATGACACCGCATGCATCTCAAAAAAACTGTCGCCATGACCTTGTTGGCAGTCAGACTCACCTTAGCCTTCTTGGGTAAATGTTCACTTGTAGTAATCCACTGTATTTATGTTGTGATGGATCCATATCTCGTCCACTTGTACAAAACAGCACAAAAACTCGTTCGAATTGCAACTGAACATCGCCAAACACTCCTTTGCCGTGGTCACACTATTGCGTTTGTTGTCAGTGTGTCGCGGACACGACACGAGTTTATACTAACTATATACAAATGGGAGACCCAACACAGAGATTAGCAACAATAAACGCAAATGAGATTTTGTCCAAAATAAATCTAAAAAAAATTAGAAAATAATGAACATAAATAATGTAGTTTGAATTATACGACGTTATATTCGAGTTTTTTTTTTTTGCATATTTTGTCAGTTTTCATAAATAATTTTGGAAATCAAAAATCGTATCGGTACATCAATACTTATTGTTACTTTAGTAGTTTATCAATGTACGCCAAACGAACATCACATTAACGCAACGAAACGTCGTCCAAATGCTTTTTGACAAGTGATATTTGATTTGTAAACGCTAATTAGGAAATAAACAATATTTTAATATCTCAAGCTAATCGATTGCAGTAATTGATCGCACAGCAACAACGAATGTATGTAAATTAAACAACGAATGCATATTGATGAGCATTTATACTGATCAAATTGTATACACATAATCTTATAAAACATTCAACATTCTTTTGTTATGAATCACATATATATATATATATATATATATATATATATATATATATATATATATATGTATATGCATATGTAAATATATATATATATATATATATATATATATATATATATATATATATATATATATATATATATATATGTAAATATATAGGTTCAATTGATTGCCAATTGATTTAAATTGGTTTTTTTGTTACTTCAAGTTGCAGATTTTGCTGTCGTAATTTGCGCATACATGAATGTCACAACAGTGGTAGAAATTTGCATTTTCATGATCTGCAGTATTTATAAGTGTATACACGATGTGCTTTAAATGATTACAAATGCAATCAGTACCTCTAAAATCTCACCAAACAAGTAAGGCGTTTTCCCCCACATGTTGTCAAGGTTAATACTCGTTTGTAGTGTCTACAACTACGTTATCCGTGAAAAATAAAATAACCTACCACAATAACAATACCAAACAAAATAAAAACCCTGCAGTAAAACTAAGATCTAATACGATTATGTACTAGTATTGTGGCTGGAATAAATTACTTAATTTAATAACTCCACAAATTGGATATTTGGATTCAGTCGTTTTTTAAAATGAATGATATACAAAAGTGATTCGACTTTAACGCAGCAATATTATGCGACAGATTAGCGTTGTTGGTATAGCGACGCTGGTAGAACATACGATAGCAGCACGCACGATGTTGGGTACCCAGGTTCTAATAGCGGAGTATAGCAAGAAATAGGTAAATTGTACATTTCAATAAATATACATATGGATTAGATTTATAATGCAATTAATGAAAATAATTTCTTTGATATGTACCCAAGTTCGAATCGCGGCGAATAGCAATAAATGTGTAAACAATTTAGATGAATTGTACATGAGGCTTATAATTCAATGAATGAAAATAAATTCTTTGATCGGGTACACAGCTTCGAGTAGCAAAAAATTGATAAATTGTAAAATAATATAAATTTTAAATTTTAAATAATATGAATGAGAATTATTATAATGCGGTTAATGAAAATAGATTGTTCAATCGACACTGCCTGTGACATCGCCATGTTTAATTCGGCAGTTGTATCAAAGGAGAGTGGATAGAACTAGTTTTCTTCACTGCAGGGAACATATAGTAGATGCTGTATATGTATACACACATATGTACATATATACGCATATGTACATATTAAAGCCACGCAAGAGCAGCTCGGCTGTATTTCGTGTGCGTCTGGCTACATGTGATTGGTATATACTATACGTACCTCCATGTTTTAGTGACGTTCATTGACCGGACTCGATATTTCGTATTATCGTTGTTGGTGCTCAACCATAAGACATCAACAGAAATAGCAGAAATTTATTAATACACGAAGAGTGTGAACGCCAGGTGTTAAATATCTACTTACTTATTTGTAAACTTATTACACATATACATATTAACCCTCAAGCGAATCTCATTTTAAATTACATTTGAGTGGTTTATGTGTCATTGTATTTATATTTATTGTACAACCTCTATTATACAGGAATAATACCAAAATAATTTAATTCATATACGATTTACAAAATATCAGGTGTTTAAAAATTGTATCAAATTGACACAAACAGCGTTTGAAGGTTAAGTAAAATATGAAAAACATAATATTTAAAGCAATTTAATAACAACGATGAATTCTAAAAAAAAATTCTTTAAGCATTCATAATGATGACGCTGCTGAATCATTTGAGGAAGTACATAAGTATTCCTTAAACAACTCAGCCACAACAATGTTGATTTAATTAAATAATTAATTTCATTAACGTATATCGAGTATTAAAAAATGCTATTTTTGTTTCATTCTGATGAATTTTTATATAATTATTATTATTCATTTAGCTTCTTCTTTGTGCTGTTAATTACAATTGCAAAGTTTATCATATTAAATAAAAATAAAAAGAAACGGCTCTCGAAAACTCTCATTAATCACATTGATAGTACAAAACAGGAAATATGTACCTACATATGCACTTATAAAATATATTAAGGTTAAGCAGTCATTTGTCTCCAAATTAATTTACAAAGGCTTTGGTTTAATTTTTATTGAAACTTTGTATAGGGCTGTAATAAATTGGCAATTGCGATGCTTTGTTGTACCGTTTCTTTTGATTTCTCTCAGTGCGTTTCTTTACCCTTTTTTTATATGTCACAAATATTTCGCCCCGTTTTTGCATTTAGCAGCTTAAACCAGAGACACCTGATCTTCTCAAAGAATTTTTTGAGTCTCATTCCTGTCTCTACACATCTCGATTTAATTACACTTACTTCTTTCTAGATCTCTTCTCACGCCTGAAAAGACGTCTCCCTACACACCTCTTCTCTCTATACAGCTCTTTAACAGTTCGCATGGCACCTGCCCGCAGGCTTTTTCTGTAGGCGCCGTCTTTCTCTGCGATTTGTTCTTTACAACACATAAACGTCGATGTTGGCACCACGGATTGATTTCACGTCCACCACACTGGAAGCATGCCTTCCCTCAATCATCACGTGATCAATTTGGTTTTTCGTTCGTTGATCTGGAAACAGCCATGTCGCCTTATGGGTGTCAAAATGCTGAAATCTGGTACTACTATTATTATCGCTCATTATATATCATATAAAAAATTATTAATTTTTTTTTTATATTTATATATCATATATATTTTTTAAAAACAAATTTTTTTTTGAAAAGCCAACATTTATATAACTTTTGTTATATAATTGGAAATAAATTATTCACACTAAATATTAATCTGCGTAAACGCGTAAGCATATTGATCTTTTAAAACTAGAAGGCTTGGACACTTAATAGATAGAAATCTTTTTTCATAATGCTTTGGCTTTTTTTATGTCTGCAGCCATAAGTTTAGAATTTTGTTGTATGGTGTTATATCCATATAGGTTTAACAGTATTTGACTGCATGCACATAGTACATTCCCATTGTATAAGTGTATAAATGAGTATAAGTAATTAGCGTAACATCGCATATTAATCAAAATTATTGGTAAATATATTGCAAATTACAATGCTTCTCTATGTGTACAATGTAATTAAGCAGTTCAATCAGCACTTGTTACATGTATGTCGATTATTCTTTGGTAATTATTGGTTTGTAATCATCGAACCTTGAGTTTTTTACTCAAATTTATTTTTTAGTATAAATTGCCCTTGGCTGCATGCTTATAGAATTTTACTACCTACATATGTTGCTACAAACAATTAGAATTTGTATATGTATGTATGTATACTCATAGAATTTGAGTACCTACAAACTTGGGAGCCAACAATTAGTATTCAGTTTGTTCAATCATCTTTATTTGACCATTTGGTACAAACTCATATCAACTAAAAACTCGATGCATGTTTTACAGCTACAGAATACACTCATGGCTTATTCTGTGCGTCATGTGATGACACTATTATCCTGTAATAGGAGTGCTATCATGTAACAGAGCTAGTTCTGCTTCCTATGTGATGGGACCTTCTTCTTTTAATTGGGGTCCTCAACGTGGCGGCCACCAGGTAGCGTCTTCCTTACATCCGCTGGAAGGCGGCTGAACTGAAACGCGAAAACCTCCTCGGGTAGAGGTTGTGCGTTAGGGTTGAGGCTCACCGCATAAAAACTTTTCCTTTCAGCGCCTCAAAGAAGTTTATGACCACTGCCCCACCGCTGAAGTTTATGACCGCTGTCGTCAAGCATTAATCGTTCTTGACGACTTGGTACAATTAGTCTCCCAATACTCGAACAAAAGGTAACAGTTCATTCCATATAAGATCAAAAGTGCGGTTAGTCGCATATTCCAGTGCGACTGATCCCGGACATATCCCAGACAAGTCGCATTTTTGCAGGGTATATTGTATATATGTAATAAAGAGCTGCAAGAAAATATTTGGTTTTCGAATCATTCTCTTTACTCTCAAAACATGTTCAATATTTGCAAAGCATATCTAAATAGCATGAGAAGTAGTGAGAGTAAAATAAAATTCCATAATTTGTTTCGATGTTATCTGTTTTGCTTGTTTCTCTTCAAATAAATGAATATTTAAGAGTACTACGAGTATTTGATAGTACTACGGGTACTATTTGGTTTTTTGAAGAAAGTTACGACGTATGTTGTACATGGCAGACACTAATAGAGGATTAGGGAAATTTTCGATGTCAACACTGCTGAAAATATTCTATTGTGAATTTTTCTCGATCCATTTTACAAAAAATTAGGTCTGTTCGCTAACAAAAAACTTTCAACAATTGTTTACAGTTTTCAACATGAAAAGCGTTGGCGAACAAATAAATCCAGCTGTCAATTACGAACTGTGAATGTCAATTTACAAGTTTCTGATAGTTTTCAGTTCACGTACTTCTTGTAGATGTTCTCATATCGAGAGTGACAGATGACAGAAATTGATAGTGATAGTAATGTAAGTGAGCAGACCTAATAAAACAGCAATCAGCCGTTTAGTTAATCCGCAATACTGCCGTCTGTAATTCGGAATTAGGCTGCCGTCTGTCTAGGCTATAATGCGTATACGTATAAGTATATATATATATATATATATATATATATATATATATATATATATATATATATATATATATATATATATATATATATATATATATATATATATATATATATATATATATATATATATATATGTATATGCATACATTTCTCCCAAAGGAAAAAAACAAGTATGTTGCTTAAGTCTTCCGTTGTACATAGTAATACAGAATTTGATGTAACGTATCACATATGCACATATAACAAAAACAGCAAAATGAAAATTAAATATATAATATAAATATTATATATTATATATGGAAAGAAACAAAATCAATGTGACAACCAAAGTATTCTAAACTGGAATGTTAATGAAATTTACAGACGTATATTGCAAAATCATTACAAATGTAAAAAATATATAAATAAGCGGTGCTTATAGGCCCCAAAGGGCCCCTTTGGCCGAGACTCTCTTCCAGAACTGCTGCGCGAGTTATATTTTAGACAGTATTAGAAGATATCTAATTATACTGCCGGTACTGAACCCTTGTGACATCACTTTTTCTGAACTTTGTCACAGAGCTCTTTTAGAAGCTTTGGAAAATTGTTACTATCGGAACATTTGCTAATTGCTTGCCGTCAGGTGGGTACCGTTCGAAAGAAAACTCTTATCAATATTAATGTTGTGCTTCAGCCGGTACTTGAACACACAGAAGGCTAAAGCACTAACCACTGAGCTACGGCACAATCATTAGTATAAAATAGAATAATATCAAGGCAAAATATTCAATCACGTAACATACAATATTGTAAAAATTTAGTCATTCTAATTGAAGAATGTTTACAATTCCAACTGGACCTAGCATACTGTAGATATATTTTCTTTTCATACAATACTGCAAATAACAGAGATACATGTACATATACTGCGTTTGTATTTACACTTTTTGAAACCATGCAATTCCATTGACCACTCATTTGTGGATAGAAAAAATATTGTGAATTCAATATTTGTGCGAAAATAAACTTTTGGACAAGATATTTGCTTATTGATAAGTATTTACACTACACTATAAATACTTGTACAGAAAATATTAGTAAAAAACGTAAAATTCACAAAACTAATTAAATCAAGCAAGAATTAAGGCATTTGAATACTCCATTTACTACATATCATCACCCGCTTAAGATATCAATGTAGCAAATGACTTATACCCCTTCCATCACCACATCAGCAAAAGGCAATTGCAGTCTGTTAATAACGTTCCATGAATAAAACGCATGCACATATCCAATAGAAACTAAACATGTGCAAACATATTTCTGAATGCAAATGTATATACATACGCATACATTGAAAATGAAAACAAAAAATATTGTAGAAAATGCTAAACAAAGATGTGCAAACATACCAAAAACTTTACGTAGATACATACTCATACACCAATGCATATATGTATATACTTACACTACAACATAGTTTTTGTGTACCTTATATTTTTTTCAATTCATTTTTTTAATGCTTGAACCGGCATTGAACTGGTAACGAAGTTAGTTTTAGCACAGCCGCAAAGGAGTGTGCACGCGAAAAACGCACGCAAAATACTAAGAGCATAAGAGCACGTCTCAACGAATGAACTAAATAAATACAAATTTAAATTTGTCTTATGAAAGGTACTTAAAGTTAGAAACCGAAGTTTATTATTGTAACTTAAATCAGCTGCATTCCACATAAGAAGACAAGGTTTTAGCTGGGCTTTGTAAGACAATCATCTACATACACGCGCGCACACACACACACACATCGTATGTTGCACTCAATAATAATAAAAGGCGAATTGAACAATAACTAAGAGAATATTATAGATTAAAATTGATATTTTAATTTTGATTTTATCATATATCGATTACAGAAATGCAAATTTAAAAGCTATCAAAATGGAAAATGTAAATAAATTGCAATTTTGTATATATACAAATAATTATATCAGTATTGCTTAAATCTCTCATTCGTCTGGTTAATATTGAGTTGAACACATATTTACAACAAACACAAAAACACACACACACACATACGCACCTCTCACAGTCATATAATGATGCGAACATTTAGTGTAAAAAGTGGATCAGGTGTGAAGAAACATAAAGAAATACATACATAAGTGAAGCAATGTAATAAAAGAAATAATAAAATAAATCCCAAACTTTAACAATAAAACAAAAGTGTTGCAAGCTCATATTGCCATAATCAAATATTTTCGTATTGTTTTTATTCACTGTTGTAATTTACATAAAAAAAATTTTATTTAACCACCAAGTAATTTATTATTGTGTGTAAATGTATAAATATGCAGCCGCTTTCATGTTTCTGACGGTTAACTTATTAACAACTACGTGAATTTTAAAAATAAAATTAAAATTTTTTAACCAAAAACGATCATAATCATACAAACGTTTGTCATTTTGTCGCCCTTCAATGAAATTCAAACCCGAAAACAGTCAAACAGAAAACGGTTGCAACGAACACGCAACAACAATATTACCGAAACATTTCATTTTCATATATCGTAACATACATCCTACATCATACGTATAACATCTACAAGTGTAATAACTATTTCCTTTCAACATTGCTATCAAAATTAAAACTTCAAATGGAAAACCAAAAGCAGGTATGTTTTTAACAAAACCCGAAGACCAACTAAAGAAAAATAATTAAATTTTAAAAATTCGTGTGTATATCTTCGTAGCACGTCATTACAATGAAAACATAATTTTATAAGTAAAAATGTTCATGCTATGTTCATATATAAACAAAATATGCGCCACTTGTAATGTATATATAATGTATATATATGTATATATATATAATGTATATATATATATATATATAATGTATATATATATATATATATATATATATATATATATATAATAATGCATGAATATTGCAAAAATCATATATATATATATATATATATATATATATATATATATATATATATATATATATATATATAATAATGCATGAATATTGCAAAAATCATAATACATATCGTAACGATCAAACTCATTAATAAAACACATTAGAGCAATGTCAACCATAGCATGTAAAATCAATAAAGGTCAATGTCAGAATGTGCATGATGAAAACTTTTCTGATGATACGCATCATCACCACCATCACCACTATTATAATACAAAAGAAATTATAAATGTATGGCACCCGTTTGGTTTTATTTTTCATATTTTCTTATTTTACATATTGTGATTTATGTTTATGTATATTGTTTCTTGTTTTGTTTTTGTTTGTTTTGTAAATTGCTTAGTAAATATTACAAAACGTTATACACACGTGAGATCACCATTGTTTACAAACACTTTTATGTGTGGGATATAGATATCAATAATTTAGGTTTAATGGCAAATGGCAGATACGATTTTCTGATCCAAGGTTTTTAATTGTACCAAATTAGCAATTTAATTGTTTTTTGCAATAGTTCCACGTACGATCTCCGATTGTTTCATATTGTAAAAAAAGTATTATCATTAGAGGGGGAGAATATTGTATGATAGTAATTTTGCACACGACAATCATAAATCATTTGATTTTGTATTGTAAAAATTACCTTTAAGTGTATGAAATACTTAAATATTTTTACGCCCTAGTTATGTACAATAATATTTCCTTAAAGTAAAGCCCCAAATTCCCCACAAATTTTGACGATTTATTTGCTGGAAAATTGAGACAACTATTTACACTATATCGTAAAAAATGTATTTTTATTGTACAAAAGTACTATTGCGCATGGAGTCGCACAATTCGTGGGTAATAACATAAGGGGCTATAAGAGGTTAATGAATGAAAAAATATTTAATTAAAATTTGCATAAACATTGCAAAAATTAAATTATTCACGTCAGCTGAAATTGAAATATTCAATATCCGGACGATTGTGCTACATAAAAATAAGTCGAAACAATTAATTCTAAAATTAAGTTTTAATTGCAATAATTAAATTACAAACATTCAGAAAAAAGTCATTATTTAAATTCCCATTATTTAACCATATTAGTTAAATAAATATTTGACATATACTATGTACATGATAATATTTTAATTAACAATTGTATATTTAATCCTTGAATCACAAAACTCAGAAATTTTTACACGTTCCATTTAGCACGTATACAATTGAGTATGTCTGAATATATTGGTATGTAAAAGCTTATACTCGTAATTATGTGTGTGAAAGAGAATCTACGCCTGTTGGATGTGGATTTATTACATAATAGCATGAAAGAAACCACAACAATAACAACACAATATATAATTTATTTAAACGTAAGACAATTCAAAATGTTTCTTTTTCTTTTTTTTTTTTTGTTCTTTGATAATACTCGTAAATATATATTTAATAAGCTTGTGCGCCTTCTCGTTATTTCTCACTGGTATGGTACATATTGTTACCAATTTCAAGTTTCAATGTAAAATACATGAAGCATGGAATTTGTAGTTCGATAACAAACATATATAATAAATACGTAATGCTACTTATACCAGATGTATCTATCACTACCAACAATGTACAACTCATACGTGTTTGTGCGAGGTCATTTCTGCAGAAAAGAGAGTAATATTGTAGATAAAAGAAATAAATAAAATGTAAATAACGACCACAGAACAAAAATGAGACGGAAGTGTGACAAAATCACAATAACGAAAATACAGTAATATCCTTAAAGTTGGTCATGTCCTTAGGCATTGGTAAAAGCTAAATACAAATATGCTAAACGCATATGCAACCAGCGGTGCAGAAAATGAGCAGTTATTCGATTTGAAGTTAAAAAAGTCAAGCGTGAATTGATGTATCAAAAATTGATGTATGCCAAAAGCAAAGAAATTGGGTGCCGTACAAATTGAAGACGAGAGACGTTGAACGACGATTTTGTATGTCAGAAATTCTCATTTTTGCATCGTATGATTCATAGTGATGAAGAATGGATCTATTATGATAACCCGAAACGCAAAAATCATATGTGAAGACCGGAAAACCAGCAAAACCAACAGCAAGCTAAATTTCCATGGCGCCAAAGTAATGCTCTGTATTTGGTGGGACCAGAAGGGAGTGTTGTGCTATGAGCTTCTGGAACCAGGTGTAACGATCACAGGGAACCTCTATCGAACACAATTGATTCGTTTGAAGCGAACATTGGTCAAAAAACGACCGGAATATGCGACCAGACACGAGTCCGAAATTTTCCATCATGACAACGCTCAGCCACATTTTGTTCAACCCGTTAAAAACTATTTGGAAAATAGAGAGTGTAAAGTTTTGAAAATTTGCATCAAATGACTATACGTAATAACACATTTTTTAATTGCTTTTTTCTCATAGTCTAAGTACGCATAAACTCTCATACAGAACATAAGTTTTAATTAACTAACCTATATATATTATTCTTTTAATCTTCTCTCGAAATTACATAAGAAGTTAGCACGTGGCCATTAAGCAAATCACTTTAAGTTCTCAGCTTTGAAAATTATTAATTAACAACACTAAATCTACAACAAAGTTTACTTTATTTCCCTTTTAATTACAGAAAAGTATTTTGTGAATTCCCAAAGCAATATGATTAAAATTTATTATTGAATTTCTGTTATGTATATCAAGTGTGCCATAATATTGAGTTAATGATGGTTATAAATAAAATATTGTAAGTACTAATAAATACTAATAATAAAAAATAGAATAAAATTTACGAAAATTAAAAAGACATATGTAGTATATACATAAATATGTACATACAAGTATATATTTTTATGCACACTAAACAAGTTTAACATGATTGAAGAAAAGGAACAACAAATTCAATCTTATATAGATTATATATAAGTGCTATTGGAAATATATATAGGTACTTGCCCAAATACATGTTGCTTATAGTTACGAAATCATCAGAAAAACAAATAAATTTTAAGATTCTTAATTCTCGTAAATTATATTGTAATAGAATATTTGATTCGTTTTTTGTCTTTGTCTGATAAAGCCAAGACCTAAATAATTAAGAAATTCGTAAAATACAAACAAAAACTATTTCATCTGATAAAATAAAAATAATGTAAATACGTAAATGTTTGCTAGCCGACTTGATTCTGATATTAATTCTCAAGACATATAAAAAAATACATAAATTTAACAAAATTCCACATTTCTACATAAACGTAAGAATACATGCTTCATGCGAAATATATACATATATATATATATATATATATATATATATATATATATATATATATACATATATATATATATATATATATATATGTATATATATATATATATATATATATATATATATATATATATATATATATATATATATATATATATAGGCTGATTAAGAAACAAGATAAACAGTAAAAGAGCAAAAAACCTCCAAGCACAAAATCATAACAAAAAAAAAAGCAAAGGATCAAACAAACATAAGATTTGTCTGAATCAATGTCACACTTTCCACAGCCAAAGTTTTGTATAACGAAAATGCTCAATTGTTTTTGACATACATAAATTCTCGTGGAAAAGCTTTGCTTATACCTATAATGTATTAAAAATCCTCCCAACGAAACACACATATGCTATATTCGTCAAAAACAATTATATAAAAAAATTAATAAAAATGGAATTACAAATTACGTCAATAACTACATACTCGAATATTCACATTTTTAATACAAAAAATCACCTTACAGTCGGCTGGGGCCGACCAAATTATACCCTGCATATGTAGATATATGTACATATATATAAAAAGTTTACTCGAATATCCATCTTTTTCTATTATTTCCACAATTTTTGCATATACTACTAATTTACACCCGAAATATGGTTTACTTAGACGAAGTACTTTGTATGTTATGAGGGTTCTAAAAGAGATAATTTAAAGGAGGTTTTTAAGATAATTCCGAGGCTTAGTATGGGAGCTATATAAAAAGTGGGAGTGGCTTTTTTTTGTAAATCCAATTAATTTTTCAATACTAATCCACACCTTAAATCTCGTTGTTCTAAGCTAAATATTTCATAAGTTATAGCGCTTAAAATTTTTTTTTAATTCCCTCGACTTTGTATGGGAGCCCCAATAAGAAGTGGGTGTTGTTCTACGCTAAATATTTTATAAGTTATAGCGCTTAAAATTTTAGTTTAATTCCCTCGACTTTGTATGGGAGCCCCAATAAGAAGTGGTCGTGGTACGCTGATTTGTTTGCCATATTATGCAAATGTTAATCTAAGTGTCAATTATGGTTTTTCTAGACAGAAGATTGTAGAAGTTACAGCTGTATATTATAACTCTATCTGCCAAATATTGTTGTCCCAGATGGTACATTGAGTTATAGCAAATTAAAGATTTTGAAAATTCCGAGGTTAGTCGCTTTAAATGCTTGGTGTGGGCGTGGCCATTGACCGATCATGCCCAATATCAATCCCTTCCGTACCCTTGGATCATAGGTTACTTATGCCAAATTTCTTCAAAATAACTCAATATTTGCTCAAGTTATCGTGCGAACCAGCCAGACAGACAGACGGACGGACGGACATCGTTAAATCGAAAATTTAAGCGACGCTCATCGCGAATATATATCTATATCTATATCTCCGGAGATTCCACCAAGTGTTCACAAACATCTGACCGAAATTAATATACCTTGCATATTGCATTATGCAGGGTATAAAAATGACCTTACATGAAAATCCATATATTATACTTACTTACTTATGTGGCCGTTAAAACAGAAAATCGATATAAGCCGAATCCAGCATGCTTCTCCAGTCAGCTCTTTCCGTCGCTAGCTGGCTCCAGTTAGAAATTCTAAGCACTGCCAAGTTGTGTTGTGCTGTCCAAGACGCCGTGACTCTTTTCATTTATATGATGGTTCATATATGTTCATAAGGCTTAATTGTATAATAATGGTGTTTTTTGTAAAAGATTGCTCTATTTGAATGTGTTTGTGGAATCGCTCAGATATACTGAGATATTGAAGTGGGAACCTTGTTCTCTCTTTTCTAAAGTTAAACATTTTCATATTCGTCATTTTTTTAAATTCTGATTTAGAAAGTATAGAAAGCTCTGACACACTCAAAAATTGTTGTCTTTCGTTATTTTTTCCTGTTTAAAGATAAAGATTCTCAAAGAAGTTTAATTAAAAATGAATTTCACTATTTTTCCATTCTTCTGCCATTCTGCCATTTAATCAACTTTGACGAACAGGGAAACGCAGTGCAAATTCATTTTCAACATTAATCTGAATGAATCGTTATCCTACACAACTTTCAATATGAACCAATTATAATTATGATACCATAAATTAAAGATTATACATTTCTGTGATTCGAGAGAAAGAGATAGAAAGGTGAACAAATAATATATATTCTATAAATTATTTAATTAATTATACAATTTATAATAAATCATTTATTGATTTTAATGATGATCAAAACAGCAATAACAACGAAACAACACCAAGAATTTAAAGCAACCCACCACACATCCAATGTGGAGTATAGAGTAAGTATGTAAGTAGAGGTGAAGGTCATGTTACGGTCTCAAAACTATTAAACATAAAAGCTTACTTTACCAAGCAAAACGCAACATATCGCGTATGTATAACAATAAAATAAAGATAAAAAAATAAAAATAATAATAAAAAAACAACAATGGGAACAATAACTGTAAAATGTAGTGATGCCGCTTCAAAACACAGCTAGGCAATGAGATACTCTTATTGTCGCTGTTGTAACCGGCATAAGCAAACCAACTTGCATATGTAAGTACATATCGTAGCTACATATTTTTTAGGTTCACACTGCACTGTAACGTACTTATAAATTTCTGTAAACGTAATCGTAATTGCGAACGAAGGCTTGTCGTTGCTTTGCACTGTCTTTGCTTGGAAGCTACAAGTATTTTGGAGAGATTGTCTTGCAATTGCTTAACACATATTATTGCTGTAATAGTTGATGACTTTACTTTGGTAAACGTCTGTGTTTGCCTGTCTTGCGACTTTTGTTGGTAAATAACTGAAAACGAAACTACATTAACTTATATACACAAACACACATACAGTGGCTCCCAGCTTATTTCGTACAGTGACAGTTTAAAAATTGCTGCAGTCGTAATTCCTAATATAGCAAAAATTTGAACAAAATATAAATGCCATTTTTGAAAGGAAGGTTTGTTTTTTATTTTCCAAAATTTACTTTTTCAAAATTTTAGTGTTTGACACTATAAAAAAATAAAATAAGAATAAAATAGGAAAATTCATGTCACAGCTTATTTCGTACAGTCTCTTTAAGTTCAAACTAAAAACAAAGTAAGTTGATTTTAATATTTAGTATGACATCCCTTAGCGTTAATGATAGCCTGGAGTCTATTTGGCATTGAATCCACCAATTTTTGAGTGATGTCTGGTGTGATTTTTTTCCATTCCTCCATCAGTACCTTCTTTAGGTCTTGCTTATTAGAAATCTTGTGTGTTCTTATTTTATTGTCCAAAATAGACCAAAGATTTTCAATCACATTCATGTCAGGTGACTGTGGTGGTGGAGACATCAAGTGTGGGCAGTTCCAAATAAGCCAAGATTGCACAATCCCAGATTTATGTTTTGGCTCATTATCTTGGTAGTACCGAAATTCATCCCGCAAATCCAGTTTGTCTGCACTTTGAAGTAAATTGTTTTTCAGAATCTCGAGGTACTTCATTTTGTCCATTGTCCCCTCAATAAAAACCAATTCACCTACTCCGGCTGCTGACATACAGGCCCAAACCATCACGCTACCGCCACCATGCTTCACTGTGGGCTTAAGGTTCTCCTTGTTTAGCTCGGTATTCGCTTTACGCCAAACATATGACATTCCGTCCGAACCAAAAATATTAAACTTAGACTCATCCGCGAAAATAACGGTATTCCAGAACGCAGGAGTCTTAATAATATGCTCTTTGGCGGAGTCAAGTCGGCGTTGTATATTCATTTTTGAAATGAATGGTTTCTTTCGGGCTACTCGACCGTTCAAGTCATGATTGCGCAGCACACGTCGGACAGTTTCAGCACTGGATGATTTCCTATTTCACGCTGAACCTCTGCAGCCAACTTCGGAGCGGATAACTTTGGATTTTTCTTAATTTTTCGTACAATATAACGCTCGTCTGATGCGTTGAAAATCTTATTAGGTGCTTCTCTGCCCTTGTTCTCCAACCGATTTTCGCGAACGAAGCGTTGAATGATGTATTGGACAGTTGAGGCACTTAAATTTGTCATTTCAGCAATTTTTCGCACACTCTGACCTTTCCTAAAATGGTTAATTACCAGTTTACGCTGTTCCATCGTTGTACGACGCCCATAACGCTAAATGTTTAATTTACAGCACTTTAACTATTTAAAATAATAATAATAAAAATTGTTATAATAGTTAAAAAGGTCCAAAAACTCATACAATTCAAAAAAACTTTGTAACTGCGCGGCAGAATGAAACTTACTTATATTGAAGTTTGTGTACGAAATAAGATGTGAGCTGAAAATCAGCTGATCAATAGTTTTTCTTTCTTGCATGACAAAAAGAACAATTTTTGGGGTTCCCCGTTTTCTTATTAGGTTTACTAAACACATACACAGACATCTACATTCAAAACTTATCGATAAGTTTTTTAGTTTCGATGTTACAGCCATGTACATAAAAATATATACACTGTACGAAATAAGCTGTGAGCCACTGTATATATATTTATGCATTTAAAAAAAATTTAGAATATATATATATATATATATATATATATATATATATATATATATATATATATATATAAATATATATATATATATAAATATATATATATATATATATATATATAAATAGATATATATATATATATATATATATATAAATATATATATATATATATATATATATATATATATATATATATATATATATATATATATATATATATATATATACATACAAATTTGGGGTATTAAAAAAGCGATTACCATACGCAGTAATATGTAGGTACTAATTTGGTATGGAGATTTAGTAAAGTTTATTAATTTTTTATACATTATTATACGCTTTCTTTTGTAGCATCAATAGTAAGTTTGTTAAAAACAAAACATTGCAAAAAAATAGAGAAATAAAATTTAAAAATATATACTTATACAATGTATTTGACACATAATTTGTGGTGTTAAAAAAGCAATCACCATACGCAGGAATATGTAGGTACTAATTTGGTATCGAGATACCATTCAATGCAAAATGGAATTATAAGCTATTAAACTTTTACTTTCACTTCACTATTGGCAATTCTTCCGGCAATAACAATTTGCCATAAAAAACTTCTAAAAGAGCTCTGTGACAAAGCTCAGAAAAAGTGATGTCGCAAGAGTTCTGCCATTCGGAACCGGCATAAATTTATATTACTTATAAAAAAGAGATTTAAGTTATCTATCTCCACCATTTTCTATGAAATTGGGGTTTCTCTTTGACTCTTAATCTCTTAACCACGTTTCTTAATTTTATGATAAAATCTCAAAAAACGAAATTTTTAATTAATTCTCTTTATTAATTATTAATGCGATATTTTTATTTTTGAAATCAATACAAATATTTATTTATTATTGAAATATTTATGATATATTCATATTAAATATGTTACAATGTTGCATTAGAATATAGGCAGTTGTAAACAAATTAAAAACAATTAATGGGGAAAATATTTTTGAACAGAAAAAACCAAATGAATATCATTATAATAAATTTCTCACATTATTTAAATAATTCATTTTATAGTTATATCTCACATTGCTTTCAAGTGTGCAACTACGAGGGCTCCTTCTTCCTTCTTAATTAAATTTACATTTAGAGAAATCCATTTCTGGGTGTTGTTGCTTGAATCTGTGCAAAAAAAAAAACCATAATGAAATAAAACGGCATTTAACAATCAACTAATACAAAACTGCTTCTATTCGTACTTTTCAAGTATTTCCATTTTTTTTTTATCTTCACTAGTGGGTAAACCCATTTCTTTTTGACGTTGATCGTACATCATCTTCTCAACCATACTGCGTGTTTCACCATCCAAATCTGATAACTTTGATGGTTCGGGATTAATTTTACGTGTCGATATTGGTGGATCTGTCATTACCAAACGATCCCACCAATTCATTTTGTTAACCTACATATATTTCATAAACATTTTCATTCTCGAATTCACAAATAAAAGAAATAGTCGTTGTGTAGAATTGTTTATACAAACCTTTTCGAGTGTTATAAGCACTGTTCTATTGTCTTGTATTACCCAAAGGGATTCCTCCTGTTTAACTTCATCGCACAGTTCACCATCAATAATGGGATCTTTACCTTTTAGACCAACCTTTAGTGATTTCTTATTTATGATTACGACTACATCGCGTGACTTCAAAGCAAAGGTAATATTGAATGGGATTTTAATCTATAGAATTAGGAAACAAACAAAAAAAAAAGAATATAAATATCAAATTTACAAATATTGCTTATAATGACAGTAACTGTATTACTCTGAAATATTCTTCCACATTTAAATATAGGTAAATAACAAAGTAGGGCAGGAATTCGAAAACATGTCACATTGTCACATTTTGTCACTGGTTTTGTATAAGGGTCAAACATCTCAAATGCATTTGTCTATTTTTTCTTTTCTATTATTACATCAACTTGCAAATATTTTTTTTAATTATTACAATAATTAAAATAATCAAAAAAGTTGCTAAAGCCCATCGGTTTGCTTTAAAATATTTTTTTTCAACTCAAAATTTTGTACTTAATCAGAGGCTTAATAATTTTGACACTGCCTGAACAGATTTTGTTATTAATCTTTCATTTATATTTTGCAACATAGTAATTTTGACACTACCTAAAAATATTTTGGCATATCCAGTGCTTTACATGAGAACAAATATTGCGATTACGGCAATCCGAAAGAGGAATTATCATGCTTTCGTTTTGAAATAAGTGTATAGAAGAAATCAAAGACAGCTTTGTGAAATCTATCAATTACCTCCTTTTGGCCTTTTGGTATATCCTGCGCATGATATGAGAACAAATATAACGATTGCTCTACTTAATTAATTATACTATCATTTATCATTATTTACAAGTCATTCCTCCTTTGGGCAACACGTTGGAGTTATTTCGCGTTATTTCGAAAAATGGGAAGTTCTAACTTAAATCGAATCTTATAAACGGAGTCACAGCGACCATTTTTAAAATATCATGGTATTGAATTTTAGTTTGTATTTTAAAGTTCGTGCACGCTAACATAAAGACCCTTTATGTATGCATGTACCTGCAATTTATAAAGCCTTGAAAAGGTTGACTGCTTATATTGCTATAGTAGCTTCTTCTTTTATTGTTCTTATACACAATTAATCCAAACACAATGAAAACAACCACGACTGGTATGACATGACTGCCTGACCGACTGGCTGACAGATCAAACTATGAGCAGATATATGACGAAGCCACTAGATTCAGAAGTGCAACGTTGTAATATTTAAAGAATTCTTCTTCATTTTGCTACACTTTCACATTTTAAAAATTATCTCAACATATACGTATGTTCTGTACCAATGTATATATTTACGAATAGTTATTATTATGGGTACAAGACCTTGCTTGTGTTTAATATGCATATACATTGAGCGTTCTTGATGGTACAGTGAATCTATCTTATTCAAGAACATATGGAAAATGTATGAAGGAAGGAATTTGGTTTAATTCGTTTACGATGGAATAGCAGTTCAAGGCCGCTGTGGAAACAGGATTCTCTAGAAATGTAGCAAAAACAACAAAAAGGATACACAATTGTAAATTCCTGTTTTGGAGCATATCGCATGGCGTGAATCGTTCTACAGTGAAATAAACTTTATGAATTCGTATAGAAATGAACATATGAATAAAATCTATTTAGTTTGGCTGTAAGCACTTGGAATGTAACTGAACAGGTTAATCGTTTTCATTGATGGTAGCTTCCTTGCAACAATATTGTTATTGATAAAGACAATATGCAAGTAATATCGATCAAACAAATTTAACAAACAAACGAAAGAAACATTACAAAATATATTTTAGCAATTTGCCATATAGCGAAAATGGCTCGTAGTTATTGTCAAAAGATAAAATGCATTTTAGTTAAAATCAAAAGATTGATAGAAAGAGTAAAACACCTGTAAATCACTTTCGTGATTTTTAAATTCAATAATCAGAAGAGAGTAAGAGGGTGTGAGATACAGACAGGACGCTTACAGTTATGATTAGATTGATTTAGTTAACCGATTGATTTGAAAAGATCGTAACCCTTGCCGATAGTCGACTTTGTTTGTTTTTAATTTCTCTTTATCTTAAGTTGAACGATTATCAGTTTATAATTATAATTTGTTTTTCTCGTTTCGTAGAAAAAAAAAGTTCAGCACATTTTTTTTTTACTATCTTAACTTTTGTCTATGGGATTATATACAGCACCAGCAGCAACAGTAAACAACAAAAATTGGCATTAATGTGTGTGAATGCTTGTATCTTTTCCACTGCTCTGCTTCTACACATTGAATTTAATTTGCATTTTTAATCGCCAACACCAACACCAAAAAAAAAGACATCGTCGACTGGTACCGAAAAATTATAATCAAATATTTTACAAATAATAATAGACAATATATGAAGGAGACGAAGTGAAGGAAAAAACCTGATACTATAAACGAGAACATGGTATCAATAAAAGCCAAATCAAAATAAAGATGAAAAGTTGCTCAAGAGATATATATTTATATATAAAAATGTAAATGAAGATCGTAGCAGTTGTTAGTAGTGGTGGTGATGTTGATATATCTATCAAGAAAAATTCAATTGATTGAACGGCAAGAAATAGATATTATGATAATAAAGACAAATAAATTTAAAAATGGGAAAAATAAAAAAATAAACCTACACAAATTGGCTCAAAATGTATACTTCTATGTGTATGTGACATTACATTACTTTTATTACATTGCGACTGGATCAGGATTCAAATAAACATGTTTTCCTTTCTTCCTTAAAAAAGTATATTCAGAAATAAACAAAAACTGAGTTAAGCAGGCCACACGCTGACAACAAAATGAAACGATCTGTTGAAATTCATTTCGCCCCACACTGTGGATTTGTTGACGATTTAAAGTGACATTGTTCGCCGCCAAGTAAACAAGGAACGCGGAAAGAAAATAATTGCAGTGTATGATGTTTATGTTCTTTATACTCATCACTCCTACTTTTCCACAATCATTACTGGGTTTTAACACTAAACTTTCCGATACTTCATGTATACCTACTCCTTGAGAATTTTATATATATTACCATGTATATTGGAAAATATATCACTTAGCACAATTTGGTACATGAAAAATATTTTTTTTTAAATAACGATTCCAAATTGTTTATTTAATAAATTTAAAAACCATAAAAATAGTAAAAGAAAAAAATCACAATTGAATCCTAAATTTAGAAAATAAATTAATAATATCCTAACTTTATTCATTCCCTCATAATATTTTAAATCAAAGCTCGTCTAGGCGTTGAGCCTTGTTCTATTTCTGCCAAATTGTACTATCAGCTGCAATTTCTTTACATCGGTCTTCCACATCATTTCTGAACTCGATAACGGTATTTTTCTCCTTTGACCTCTACGCATGTTCAATATATGATCGTCTTCACAACCAAATACAAATCTTTCTGATATCACATGAATCTTTGCACGGCTCAAGCGACCCGTTGCGGTAGTTAGGGCAGATTACATATTGTATTTCTCTCTAAAAGCATTAACAGTAGAAGAGTAAATATTGAAAAAAAAAACATTCTATGTATTTTTTAATAAAAGTAGTAAGGGAATATGGGTGTCGTAGCTCAGTGGTTAGTGTGTTCGCCTTCTGATCTGTAGGTCGTGGTTCAATACCCGGCTGATGCATAACAAATTTAATATCGAAAAGATTTTTCTTTCGAACGGTACCCACCTGTCGGCAAGCAATTGGCAATTCTTCCGACAGTAACAACTTGCCATGAAAAAGCTTCTAAAAAGAACTCTGTGACAAAGCTCAGAAAAAGTGATGTCACAAGTGTTCTGCCGTTCGGAACCGGCTAAAATAAGTAGGTCCATTCTAATACTGTCCAAAATTTAAGACGCACAACAGTAATGGAAGAGAAGCTCGGCCAATGAGCCCTTTGGGGCTTTAAGTGCCACATATTAATTTTTTTTTTTTAGTAAGGGAATGTTATTTATAAGAAAAAATTAGAGAATATTGTCAACTTCGCAACACATATGCAACGTTGACAAGCTACGCCACACACATACAAATATGTTGAAAATTCAATCGATCATTTCGATTTGTTGTCAGTGTATGGCCTGCTTTAGTTACATGAGTATTAAATTATTAGAATATATATATTTGGTTATTAATAATTAGCATTCATATGTATGTAAATATAGCCAAAGCAATAAGAACCTCAATTTTTCATCTCTGACAGCAAAATTGCAATAACAAACAGGTTTCAAATACATTTATTTATGTATTATGTATAATATTATACATATTACTCGTACATATTTATTCTACTGTCAGCTTATCAACTTCAATATGTTCTTAGTAGTATTATTAGTGCTGCTACTGCTGCTGCTTGGTTGTTATTAATCCCATCTAGGAGTTTCGAAATTTACATAAATTTTGAAAAATTGAACAATAATTGATTTTTCTCGGAATTTCCACAAGCGATACGCAGTCGTTTAATACATATATAGGGTGGATCGTATCAAAGTTTCTTTTTAAGGGTAAAACAAAATTAAAAAAGATCCATCTCTTCGTTACATTACAGGTTTATTCGAAAAAGCAAACATGATTACGGTGTTATTCATATGTCTGCCTCGACTGGGTTCGCAGTAGCGCTTCCTGTCAAGTAAATTTCGCGATACCTTGTAGTTGGGCTCTGGCTCTATATCACATACGGCTAGGCCGATATTCACCAGCCTCACCAACTATTTCCACAGAGTATAGGTTTTTCAGTTGTTTGTACAACAAATCACTCATTATGGAAGTAATTTTAAAATATTTCAAGTGTCAGGCGATTAATTTCGTCAGCGAAAGTATGATGCGGACTGACAGTCAAGACTTCGAGCAGAAAAAAGTACTACATGTCAAAATAACCCATAATTTAACAAGAAACTCTTAGATGGACCACCGTATATTTGGCCAATCACTAGATCAGTAAATATAATTCATTAATTATTATATAATATACTTAAAGTACCATTGCCCATTCAACTTTTATGATTAGCAGCTCTCATCAATACCAAAATTACCACGTATGACTAATAAAAGACAGCTACATTCGTTGGCACTCTGCACTAGTGGAGGTCACTAACTAACACAAACGTTGATCTCTCATTTGATAAAGTTGTAGTTGTCAAGCGATAAAAAGTTGTTTGACACATTCTACCATTCTTTTCTCATATGTGTAATTATCATCATACAAGAAGGTATAATAAACCAAATAGGAGTACAATAATTACCAGCATATGGATTGATTGACTAAATAGAATTGGTAATATTTTATGGAACATCACTTTTAAATCTTCACCAGCAGACATTTTGTATTAAACTACAAACACACCCCATAGTCGAAAGAGAAATAAAAATATCATCCAACCAGCTAAACGTGCCTTAATAAGCCCGCAATTTGCTTGTTTAGTCACTAATAATCAAAATAATCATAAATAAGAATTAAATGAAATTTTTTAAAGAATCAAATGTCGCGTGGCTCAAAATGTTGAAAACTTATAGACACAAGTAAGTATGTAAAGACAAAAGAAAATAGTTTCAACGATTAATGACACCAATGATAATCACTTTTAGCACCAGCCAGTCTAACACTATTCAAATCGAATACAATAAAACAATAACCTTTCATCGCTTAAGGCTATTTTTACGAATACGAATATACAGGAGTATTATTATTATTATACACATAAACCTACATACATTAGTATTGACATGTGAATGTTGATGAAAGTTCTCTATATACCAGTGCGTTCCCCGTCAAAAATATAATACTTATAATCTAATACAATGTACCATACCATTTTAGACATCAATTAAATTGTTATATTGTTTCTAGGCACAATAATTACTTTCATTTCTTATTCTACATAAGAAATAATCAACCAAATATTAAGAAGCGGCATTGGTTTTATACAATTTTATGTACATTTGTACATATTAGCATAACAAAGAAGAGTATTTAAAAAGCACACTAAGGCAAAATACAGTTTATCAGTAGCTAGTGGCAGTTATAGATAGCTGAAAGCTGTTACAGAGCGGTACGAATACATGCATATAAAATATTATTTGAATTTTAATTATTCATGAATGGTTCAACTTTGTTTTTCAAAGATGATTTGCTAAAAATCTTACACTGATTTCTTTCTAAATATGTGTAGCTGCTATCTTCATTCGCAGGTAGCTCTTTAAATTATTTCTTAATATTTTTACGGGTGAATGTTGATTTTTTTTAGATTTTATTTTGTATTTATTTTTTGTTCAACATTTTATTATTTCAAGTATATTTTTATGCATACATTTAGCAACTTTGCTTAGAAATTAAATAGCCACACTCGATTCAATCTATATAAAATGTTCTCGATACAAATATACAAATTTGCGATGGTAACTGACAGTGTCACCTAACCTAACTAAACTCAATTATAATATGTATAGTCTAACAAATGACATGTGAAAAAAGTATATATATATAAACAACAAATGGAGTAATTAGAACAAGGATTCATGATCGATTCTAGGTACTTTAGCCAGTCAGTTAGTGTTTAGGAGATATCGCATTCAGACCAAAACAGTAATTTTATTGTTTTTGAGCAATGCAAAAAAAATGTTTTTCACTCAACCAATTTGATATATTCTTCTTCTAAAGTCTATAAATTATGCTTGATTTTTGCATTTAATTTCAATTTTATATGGAAACCAAATAAATAAAAAAACCAAAAATACGGTTAATCACTAAATACCAACAACAAATAAAAGTGAGTCATAAAAAGATGCATAATTTAAGACTAACTCAACAAACATGTGATGCATAAGCATTAGGGCTATAACATTATTCATTTAGTCGAACAGTCAGATTAATCAATTATTCGAATAATCAACAATTTGATTAATCAAAATAATTTTCATTTTTAGTTTTCCTTTTTTTTTGAAATTTTATGTGGAAATAAATACTTAAAAGACATTCTCATATTTCTCACACTTTCTATTGAAAAAAAATATGATAAATATTTTGAATATTTCTTTCGAATATCTAATAATTATTCGAATAATTTCATATTTCATTAATCAAAATGTTGATCAATCGAATAATTGATTTATCAACAAGTCGACTAAACTATTAATTGTATAGCCCTAATTAGCAGCAACAGCAACAATCGAAAAAGAATTAAAGACAAACATATGTATGTATATAGTACAAAACTTAGTGCTAGAACATACATACACCAGATGCATCAATGATGCTAGAATATAAATATACCAATGTCCAAAATTACAAGCCCTTACATTTAAAATCCCTATTGCTCGAAATACACACATAAAGAAAACAAACAAAAAAAAATAATCACAAATTGTTCTACTTTATAAAGTATACATATGTACATATATCTAGTGCCGTAGCTCAGTAGTTAGTGTGTTCGCCTTCTGATCTGTAGGTCGTGGTTCAATACCCGGCTGATGCATAACAAATTTAATATCGAAAAGATTTTTCTTTCGAACGGTACCCACCTGTCGGCAAGCAATTGGCAATTCTTCCGACAGTAACAACTTGCCATGAAAAAGCTTCTAAAAAAGAAGAACTCTGTGACAAAGCTCAGAAAAAGTGATGTCACAAGTGTTCTGACGTTCGGAACCGGCTAAAATAAGTAGGTCCATTCTAATACTGTCCAAAATTTAAGACGAAGAGAAGCTCGGCCAATGAGCCCTTTGGGGCTTTAAGTGCCACATATTTATTTTTTTTTTATTTTTACATATACATATCTAGTCATAAAAGAGATTCTGCCTCTGCAGGTATACAATTGCACAACATGTGCGTCATTAGGAACTCTCAACAATTTAATCGAACAATAACTATTCCAAACAATTGTGGAGAACAGAGATAGGCCAAAACATCTCTATATGTATATACTATGTGTTAAAGTGTGAGCAATACAAAATAATAAAAAAACAAAAGAAGCTAAAACTGAAAAATCCGGCACACATACAAACACAGCAATAACATACAAATATTGAAAATGTCGACAACAAGTTCACACAACGTAACACAAAGCGTTGAGCACAAGTGAATATCAGTTTGATTCTTGATGTTGGATAGATCGGTTCTATATTGCGGAATAATAACTATACAGTCTGCAATACAAGCATACATAAGTAAAATTAATTTAAATAAAAAATCCAGCTTGTCGCCTATGTTGTATTACAAGAACGACGATTTTTCGTAAGCATCAAGAAGAAAATTAACAACACCAACTGATAGTAAATAATTTGTATTTAGTATATAACAAAATTTACATAAATGTAAACAAATTGTGATAATAGTATTTAAAAACTAAATCAGTTAAAACAAATCAAAATAAATACAAAAAAGTGATCGAATAAATAATTTAGCAAGCCACTGTCACTGCGAATTAATTATTGTGTAAATGTAAGTAATATAAATGATCAACTATTATTTATCGGTGTACATTGTATAGTATGGATATTTCTCTGTGTGTTTTAAGAACATTTTTTTTATAAATAAAGAAGAAAAACTACCAAAAAGTATTTGACATAAGAACAAACAGATGGTTCTTCTCTTAATTTTTTAATTTTCATTCATTGAGACATATCTATTTCAATCAGCAGAGGACTTCCGAATTAATAATATAAACAAATGTAATAATTATCGATAAATGCTAAATTAGAAAATAAAAATATAGAGATTTTACAGCGTATGTATGATTTAAAATAAGCACAAATTTAATTAAAAACGTGAAAAAATATTAAAAATCAAAAGTATTGTAATATATAATCTTCGCAAGTTAATTAAAAGCACTAAAACAAAAGTAATAAATTTGCTCAACTTCACTGGCTTGTATGCAAAATTACAAATACTACATACTTAATCATACTCTATATATTTATGAAATATTAGATAATACTTACAAGTTGCGATAATAATTAATATTAAAAATAATTATTGAATCAAAATTTTGAGCAAAATAATATCCAAGCACAACTGATATACATAATACATTAAAGCAAAATATAAAAGGCAAAAAAAAAATTAATAAATCACCAAAAAGAGAAAGGCGAACATTTGGTTAGATTTTGAAATATCTTAAATTTCAATTAGTGAAAAAAATATGTTAGAAATTCAAATAAACTATTTAAAAAAACACATTAATACCCAATAATAAAAACAAGTTATTCTCTTAAGAAACCCAAGGAAGAAAAAGTTGATTTACAAATCCATCTAAGACTTCACGCGCACACACTTAATTTATGACTACATCACTATCATTTAGCTGAATAACAATAATGATGAAAAGAAAACTTTCAAAAAAAATAAAATAAATATATAAAACCAAAAGATAAAAAGTTGTATATTCTAAACTAAATATAATATAATCAAAATGTAATATGGCTGTAGGATTAATCTTTTAGTTGAATCAAATTGTATTTGAAAATAAAAACTTATTGAGTGTATAACTTAATTCGGTCCGTTTTTTTTTTCTTTGCTATGTTAAAGCGTCTCTGGTAATTTTCGGATACGGATAATCTAGACATTAAGAATACAAGCACAGAGCAAATATTTACAATTTAATCATATTCATTTCTTTTGATCTTGCGTAGATGAATAATTTGTTTCGAAAACAATTTAGGCATTAAGAATACAAGCGCAGAGCAAATTTCTACAATTTAATAATATTCGTATTGCATCTGTTTTTCTTTTGATCTTGCGTAGATGAATAATTATTGGCATATACCACGCGCTTCATTAGCATCATCCTCATCATCTGCTGTTTCACTTGCTTCTTCGAATCAATCGAATAAATCATATTCGAATCCACCAACATTGGCAAAGCGTACAGCTATAAAGAATGATTGCAGAAGTAAAATAGGCAGAAGATCTGACGGAAATGATGTAGCACATATACATGCCGTCACCTCCAAACATCAACAAAGTCAAAGTACTAGCCGCCGAGATAGTACATTAAGCGAAACTAGTGCAGCGGTAACAGCAGCCGCAGCAGCGGCCGTACTTGCTACAGCTAAACGTGGTTCACATTCATCACAAGGCTCCAGTAGCGATAGCAATAATAGCACAAGGGTAAATATCTCCAAATACTTTAGCACTTAAGTTTAACAGTTGAATTAATTGTCAATTATCTTCTTTCAGAGTGTAGCATCCGGTTCATTATTGCTGACGGCAGCGAATTTAGAACGTTTCGCTGAGATACAGAAACAGCAACAACCCAAACATAATCGTTTATATCATGAGGGAATACCAAGTATACATCAAAATGCCAACATTGCAACAATTGCAACATATAATGCAAATTTAGTACACGCCCTCCACGCAGGAGGAAGATTTGTCAAAGACAGTAATCGAGCGTTTAGCGATAATAAAAATAATAACGATGCAATTATAACAATTGATCCAAATTTGGATTTTATCAAAACCAAAGATCTTGACGCCGTTTCAATTGCCAGCTCAATGCACTTCACAATGGTCAATGGTGAAGGTGGTGGTTCTGCGAAAAAGCCTAAACGCGGCTTATGTGATCGTGGTCGTCAAGTAACAGTACTGATTATTATCATGAGTACGGTATTTCTTCTGCTTATCATGGGGATGGTTTATGCCTTAGAGAGTAAGTTGTACACAAAACATAATTCATTTATAAAATTACATATTTTAATCAATTGTTTTTTTTTTTTCTCTATATCCTCTATAGTGCGTGCGCGTGAAATGCCACAAAGTTAACAATATCCAATATTATATAGGATAAATACATACGCATCAATGATATTAACTACTAACTGTGAGAATCTGTAGTAGTATGTAACTTTGAAAACAGAAAATGACAAGGGAGTGCTGAAAACAGAGTATCAGCACGCAGGCTGATACTCAGATACATACATATGTAAAATTAAATTACATGTAATCACAAAATAATCAAATCTATTTATTTATGTATATATATTAATTAATAGCAATTATTAATATCGCGATCAATTTACCCATCTTCTAGGCAATAAGTAATTTATTTCATTCATTTTTTTTTTCCGAAATACCTTGTAATTAGTTTCAAAACACATCCTACTTATATATGTAATTGCAAAAATACGATAAAAGAAAGACAAAAAGTAAACACAGACAAACACAAATCAAAAACCAACAAACTCGTAGTATCTTAGGTGAATGAAATTTATATATGCAATTATTTTAATTATTTAAATTAGTTATAGAAGAGAGTATGAATAAACACACATATAGATATATGTACACATATTGTTACAAGCACAACGAGAGTATGAACAAATCTCACAGAATCCTTTATCAAAATCCACATTGTTAAAAAAACTGCACAAAGTAATAACATTTGTACAAATATTGTTCGTCATTCTCTTCCTCACTCTTCTCCAAGAATTTTGTATTTAGGCTTAATTACACATTGTACGCGCACATATTACTTGTATATCATTTTTCTAAAATGTTTTCTCTATTATCAGACGAGAACATACCTACATATACAAAAATATTAAGCCTTTATCCTGTGATATGTTAAAATAAATTTTCTCTTAAAATATGAATATCAAAATGCATTTTATTTTTTCCCTGTACACCGGCAGCAGAGAGAGCAGTTATCTCAAGGAGCTCATGAGACATGTGTAAATGAAAAATGTATAAAATTAATATATCTATATATTAGTGCGTTGGCCTTTTGATCTGTAGGTCTTGGGTTCATTCCTCGACTGAAGCATAACAAAATTTAATATCGAAAAGATTTTTCTTTCGAACTGTACCCACCTGCCGGCAAGAATTGGCAATTTTTCCGGCAGTAACAATTTGCCAAAAATGATTCTTAAAAGAGCTCTGTGACTAAACTAAGTTAAAGTTATGTCACAAGGGTTCTGCCATTCGGAACCGGCTAATATAAGTAGGTCCCTTCTAAAGCTGACTAAATTTAACACGCACAACAGTTTTGGAAGAGAAGCCCGGTGGAATCACAATGGGCATTTCTGGCCTAAGTGTGTCCTCTCAGAGAGAGAACAGCCACATAACCTAACCTAACCTATCTGAAAATTTTAACTTAAAAAAATACATTCGAAATATACTGAGTGTTATCATGAACAAGTCTCCGTGAGTCACTTAACAGAGTTGCAGTATACAGAGATGTTGAAGAGAACAATGCCATGACCAGGAGAGGAAATGCTGTAAGTTAACATAACATGTAAATATATTTATGAATAAATTCTGTATATGTATGATAGAATATTTTATGAAGAATTTTTACTAGCATTCAATATATAGGTATATGCGTAACAAATTAGTGTACGTGCCGTAAGTGTGTGCAATACGGTAGTGCGACTACACCCTCCCCTTGGGGCGGCTAAAAACAGGCTCTAGCTTAGAATCGTCTATGCTTGAGTGATGGCAAATGGTAGTCGGGCGGAGAGATGCAAACTCTTTAAAAAATGTCCCAAATCTAAGGTGAAACAGCATATGCCGATAGATGCACGATGTGAGGGTGCACGGTCTTAATATGGGAACTCAGAATAGCTAGGCTTTCCTTGGTAATCTGGCTCTATCAAGGATAACTTCTACTTCCAGACTACTCAGACAGCCAAGCTGCCACCAAATCTCTCTCCACATGGAGTTCTCTTCCAAACTAGTCACAGAATGCATCCTTATCCTAGAAAAACTTTCTATGCAAAATAAGGTCACATTATGTTAGGTGTCGGGGCACAACGAAATTGAGGGCAATCAAGTGACGGACGAACTAACAAGAGCTGTCTCGTCTTCTCCACTAACAGGCTCAGAACCTTTCTCCGGTATAAGCTGGACATCGGCCAAAGCTATTATAGAAAATCATTACCACTACAAATACCAAATACAATGGACAAATTCGACAGGTCTCCTTCTAGCGAAACCCGTCATCAGATTTGGTACAGCTTTTGACAGAATTAGCCTTAGCAGAACAAATCTACGCCTAGTAACCGGCTATATCACAGGACATAACTGGTTAAAGTACCACCTCCACAAAATGGGATTATCCTCTGACACGGAGTGTAGACTCTGTCTGGAGGAGAATGAAACATCGATCCACATCTTTTGCGAATGCCCAGTCTTGGCCAGACTTAGCCTCAAACACTTTTAGATGAGTTTCCCAACACCAGCTTCAATCATCAAAAGTTCGACAAGATCAATTCTATCTTTTATTAAAAAGGTACAGGAGATTCTAGTGTCGTAGACGGGCTTGGGTACAGAAAACCTCGTATGGTCACAGTGCCCGTAACACCTGTGGTTGGCCCTCAGCGGTACAGCCGTAGGGCTCATAACCTCTAACAGACTTCAGTCTAGTTTCGCGTGGTCCACTTGATGAACAAGGATTTTGTCCTTGCTCCAACGTCACTTTTGATTAATTGATACTATATATAAGGTGTTTAATAATATCATTACTTTCATATTAAATTTTATAAATTTTCAGTAATTTTGACAAAGAAGGAAGGAATAGAGGCATAATTTTATCGAAGCACCCGATGCCGATCAGGCAATCAGAAATATCAGCAAGTAATATCACGTGTTGATATTCAATGTAAAGGAACTGAATAGTAAAATGTAAACAAACGAGCACGTTGTTGTTATATATGATATAATATTGTAATAATTCCTTACATAATAATCCCCATTTTGAAGGGAAAACAATAAAAAAAACTGAAACCACTTTTTACTGTCTAAAAGTTCTGAGAATTGAAACATTTAACATACACTGTTAGTGAAATCAGTCTGGACAAAGAAATACAATTTTCGCTAAAAGAAATTAAAAATAAGGCAATTGCTATATTCCTTTTTTACTATAATGGAACGCTACAATATTTTCAACACCGGTAAGATTCTGAAAGTATATTAAGAATTGTTTAATTTTAATCTGAAATATTTTGTATCTTCCATAGAGAATTGCACATTTCTTTTAAGCGAACATCTCGAACAAAATAATAATGGCGTCTAACGTATCTCAAGGTAAATGTTACCACTTAGCGCAACCTACATGCCTCTTCAGTATCCTGCAACACTTTCACTGACTTTTTTATTTATTACACTTTATTCTAGATTAAACTCCGTTGTAAATCTTGTAAATGTTATGGAAAACACATAATAGACCTTCAGAGAACTGTACAAGACCTCTTGTATTTCTCTATTATATATATATTTAGCTACAACACTGGAACCGTTAATCTTAACACGTAGAGTACCACTATACAAGCAAAAAAAAAAAGGTCCCTCCGGCCACGAAATATTTTTTATATAATCCAATGGAATATTATTCAACAATTCACTATATACGATTTTTTCAAAATATATGGAATTTTCGATAAATATAATTACATTTTGTTTATGGTCTCTTGGGTCCAGGAGTTCGACCATAAGTACTTCGGTGCCACATGAGACCAAACTGTCACCACATACTTGTATGCAATTTCAGCCATTTGGATCATATTTTAGCTTGCAAGACTTCGCGTTTACTTTCTTTTGAAATTGTTTGAGTGAATAATTAGTCAGTGATTCAGTGCGCGTCGGTAAAAAAGAAAAAAAAAAAATGACTTCTGAAAAAAAGAACGTTTGCTAGCCCTATTGCAAGAACTTATGTCCGATGAGAAAAATTAAAATAGTGATCTGTTTGGAAATAATTATACATCGGATTAATATAAACCACGGTAAAAAAAAAAAAGAGCAGAAGTGAATCTTGAGGATGAATCATCAACTTTTCGACGCGCAATAGACACAATTGTTGAAACGTTTCCGAGTCTTATTAGAAATTTCCAATTTTCCAATTCCGAATAAGAAACAGAAGGTGTAAGTACATCTGAAAATATAATGAACCGATCAAACACAAGTAAAAGTAGCTATGAATAGTATTCTGCAAATGAAAAAGACGAAGACGTTTTCCTTCACTGAAGTCTTCTGGCTTTCAAAGTAAGCTATACGATGTGGACAATAAAGAACCAGTTGACTTCTTCAGTCAACTCAGTCAATTCAGTCAATTCAGTCCCACAATTGTCTCATACCCACAGGCCAAGCGGTATGAATAATGCAATGAGCCTAGTATAGCATGAATACACTCTTTTTAATAGCCTCTATTAGCATAAAGTGAAACCTCAAACATTCTCCTGCGAGACCATCTGGCACCACGAGGCCTGAAAGCCCCTTTGCGCTGTGAGATCAGCCTAGTCTCATATGGCATTCAACGTCTTAATACAGTTCAGTACATCTTCATATAAACATTGCTCCAAAAATCTAATAACCGTTGAGCATGCAGCCTTTGAAAATTTTCCTATTGCCTACAATTCTTAAGAACTTACCTCGACTTCTTGCAGAGTCTGGGTCCATAAGTATTTATCCAATGTACATCCATTACCGGCGTTTGGTTGTAATTTACCCACTTCGCTCTTATCTGTCTCGTCATCAGCCTTGTCTATTGGCTTAGAGATATCTTCATTTAAGGACACTGACGCAGGTCCTTCGAGAACTAAATCATTTAAAGCTTTTTGCCGTTTTCTTAAAGATAAACAATATTTATATTGTATTTACAATTAGTCCAATTATATTAATTCATTTACCTTTCCTCTTCCTCTTTGATAATTTGTGCAGCTTCCTCCTCTGTAATATCGCATATCTTATTCGCATTCAATTCTTCTTTACGTGCATCACGATCCAATTTCTCCTTTTCTTCTTTACGGCGTTGAGCCTCTTCTCGCTCCTTCATTTGTTCCTTTCGCAATTCCATGGCCTCTTTACCCTCCGCACGGAAAGTATCAAGAAGGAGTTTTTCCCAAGTACTTTGTGAAGCACCAGTAAAGAAATCCGTCTTACGAGCCAAGAAATTAGCTATCGTTGTTAGGAACTAAGAGAATTTTAAAACGTTTAGATGTCAACTATATGGGCTACTAGACATTATACAAAAGCATTGCATGTTACATACGTCCGACACCCCTCCGCGATGCTTTTCTGCCATCGCCAACAGTATCCCATCAAATTGTTCTCTAGCAATAGACATCCCGTCCTGAACACTTAATACTTTACTTCAAATAATCTGCTTTTTCAGCTTCAGTTTTTCTAATGAAATTTCCAGAAAAAACAGCAACAAATACATGAACGATCCGTTCCTCCGGCAACAAAGCGTGTAAATTTTTAAGTCAACAAAAAATTACTGTTGGCAACTGTCCACATGGAAAGTACAATACAAGGGTTTTATAATGAAGGTAAAGCAATTGCAATTGATTTCTCTTGGCTGCGCCATATAATGTCACAAATTGTCTTCTTATAGTGTCACACTGGTATGTTTGTTTTCTTTTCTACTTCTCTTGCTCTTTTTCTAGTTCTTCATCTTCTTTCCCCCTTCTTTCTTCTTTTATAATTGTTTTATTTATTTTACTCCCTACTGTCCCTAATGGCTCTACCTTATATTAAGTACCCCGTACTTTTTTGGTAATATCAAGATGGATTGAACAGGTAGTAGCAGCAGAACAACTGTGTGATATTTTTATTTTGCTTGGCATGGTAAACAAACATTGTTTACATTTCATTTTATGCTTACGAATGCTTATTACAAATTGTAAACAATTATTACTAGTTTTTACTAAACCTAAATAATACTAGTTTTTACTTTACCTAAAAAATAAGAGAAAAAAAATAGGTCAAAATTCCTACTAGCAAAATTTTTACTAATAATAAGGTGAAGGTAAGCAGGTGATATTTTGACAATTGACAGTAATGTAAAATACTTACAGTATTGTGCAAAACAAAGCCACCAGCTTTCTTTTTGTTATAATTTCATTGTTTCTAATTATATAAAAATTTACATTTTTTTTATGAAAATATAGTTGGTTCTATAACAAAACCTACTAACATCGGAGTTCCAAGCTTTGCGCAAAAACGACTTTTTCATCCAAATTTTCAGCATCCTAATCAGATCTTATATAGAAATTCGAGTATGCAGTTCTATATCCCATTTATTGTAATGTAATAAAGTGCAAATTGAAAATAGCTGAGTATTACCGTCTCTTCCATATAAAAACGAAATCGAGCCTACTTTATATGGAAAAACAGAAAAAATCAACGGTAATTCGCAGCTTTTCCAGATTAACACTTTATTATACCCAAATTTCATGGGCTACAAAACTGCATACTCAAAATATTTCTGAAACAGTTTAATTAAAAAGTTTTAAATTTTGATGAAAATTTGTTGAATTTTCCAAATTTTTGCACCAATCTTGAAAGTCAGATGTTAGTAGGTTTTTGTTGTAGAACTAACTATATTTTTATAAAATAATGTGTAAAATTTTATTTAATTAGAAACAATGAAATTTTTATTGAAGTCCGCAACATACTCTTATAGTGTCAAACTAGTGTGTTTGTTGCTTTTTTTGTACTTCTGTTGTTTCCTTTTCTACCTTTTCATTTTTTTTTCTTACGTGTTTTTATTGTTTTATATCCTTTTTCTGCTTCATTCATGAGAACTCTCCCTTGTATCATTATACCCTAGGGTTTACCTTACATTAAAATCACATGAAACAAGCATATAAGTCGCAAACAGATTGACTGCGTCTGCAATATTGCAACAACTGTCAACATTTAGATCAATTTACATGACAGGCAACATTATAAAACGTAAGAAAATAGCAACATGGAAAAATTACATTTAGCTTGCTTTGTTGGTTTTTTACGCCCGGAGAACTAAAAGGAATTGTTTTCTGAAGCGTTTAATGCAAGTTGACAGTTGTTGCAGTCGCAGTCAATCTGTTTACTACTGAAATCTGAAACTTTTTTTTACCATCCCTGTGTTTCGGAAGCGATCAACTTGAGGCAGAAGTACATTTACATGACGGTAACAGCGACATCTGCGTTCAGTTTCGTTCGGTTTTCTGAAGGATTCGGTTGTGTTTGTGGATAAGAAGGTTAATAAGTTTTGAGCAGTATTCCAATAGATACTTTTATACCAAAAACGCTGATATCAGATTTTAAAAATATAATTAAAATCTTAGACTTGCAGTGTAATTATTTAAAGTATTAGAATAAAACGGTTTATTAAAATTTGTCTTTATGTATCGTATACACTCTGAAATTACTGTATATATACCTATATGTAGCAAAATGGGGATCAAAATGTTCGATTATAATTTAAATATAGCTGCATAGCACTATATGTTATAATTAAAGTAATAGTGATGTGCGGAAGGAACTGTGTAGTAATATATCAAAAGGGGAAAAATCAATAATTTTGTTGCCTTTTATCGACGCATATACTGAGATGGCCGTATGTACATATATATGTGGGGAAAGTACATACTATACTATATATATATAAAAGAGACATCTTTTGCTTTTAACATGTATTCGTGCCTTTTTAAATCTTTTTTGTGGAGTAGGTATAACCATTGACTTATGTCTGTAATTCCTCGCCGGTTGACATGTCATGAGTTTGCATTTCCATTTAAACGTGTAATTAAATAGTAATATTTACAAAATTATAAAATTGCGATTTACTATTGTTTTATTTTACAAACCGTAGAACATATATATCATTTTCTGGGGTTACATCAAAAAGAGTAAATTATAATTGGCCAATATGTGCGCACATGTATGCAAGTTTTTATTCATAAAAAAAGATGAAAATGTGTACAGGGCTATGTTCTATGTCGACTCGATCTGATTAATTTATATATATATACATATATATATATATATATATATATATATATATATATATACATATATATATATATATATATATATATATATGTAAATATATATACATATACATATATATAAATATATATATATATATATATATATATGCAAATACATATATATATATATATATATATATATATATATGCATATACATATATATATATATATGTGCATATACATATATATATATATATATATATGCATATACATATATATATATGTGCATATACACATATATATATATATATATGCATATACATATATATATATGTGCATATACACACATATATATATATATATATATATATATATATATATATATATATGCATATACATATATATATATATATATGCATATACATATATATATATATATATATATATATATATATGTACAAATATATATATACATATATGTATATATGTACATATATACATATATATATATACATATATGTATATATGTACATATATATATACATATATGTACATATATACATATATGTATATATGTACATATATATATATATATATACATATATGTATATATGTACATATATATATATATATACATATAAATATATATACATATATATATAAATCACACAACAATGAATGATGTATATGCAAAAAGAATAGCATTTGCACGCGAGTTGCAAAAGAACACTCGCTTATTTATCGAATTGCATGCAAAGCAGCAAGAAAAATAAACGAGATCGCTTAAATGGTAAGCAACTTGAGTTGTAGGGTTGCAAAGTAGAAAAACAGCAGTATTGTGAATAGGCCGGAATGTGGTTGGTAAATTTCAACTACACGTCAAGTTATTGTAAATATAAACAAAACGAAGCATAATAAAGCAAGTGCAAGTAAAGCTTTATTTTAAATAAATGAATATATTTACCAAAGATTCCGCAGAATTGTTATTTTCTGTTTTTATTTCGTTTACAAATTTCAGAAACAACCCCATATACCACCAGCATTGCTAAGTAACTAAAGGGAAATTATAAGCGAGTTGGTGTTCTTTTGCAACTCTCTCGAATGCAAAAACTTTTCAGACTACCTACGTATTATATTTCCAACCTAACACTAGGGCACTTGTTTTAGTAATGATTTAATTTTCAAACTGCTCAAATAAAATTGGTTGTTAAAGTTAATACCTGCAGTCCTACCGAATTACTTATTATTACTTTACGATAGAATTTACAGCATCAATACGTACACATATAACAAAAAGCTTATTTACTACTCGAGCATTTATTCTATTTATATTTATTAAACTTTATTTAATTTTAGATATTTAGCGGCTTAAGTTACAATGGAATACATACGTATGTATGTGTCAGATTTGTTGTATAATATATTACTATAACTTATTGCGTATCAGTAATTGTATCGAGCACATACCCTACCGATAAGCACTTGTGTATATCCATATATCGTATGTCAAAATCATTGAATTACAAGTTTGTTGCGTCACAGTCAACTGAATGCATATTTGAATAGTTGTATGTATTCATATATTTATACTAGCCAATGAATAGTAATGCTTAGGCATCTGATTTTAAAATTCAAACTTTACATCTCTCATAAGGCATATTATCTACCGCCTACATGCATATACAGGGTAATTGTAGGTAACACGGCGAGGCAGTTTAATATAGCCCGGAAGTCTTATAGTGGTGGTTGTCGGTTTAGTTGAAAAAAACAAAACAGCATACTTGAAATTTGTAGGACGATCCCAAAATCTTGCGTTACGGTTAAAGACCCAGACCTTTCGAATATAATGCGTTAGCGCGTTGGAGTCCTGATCTGTAGGTCGTGGGATCATTCACCGGTTGAAGCATAACATAATTTAATACAGATAAATTTTTTCTTCCGAACGGTACCCACCTGTCTGCAAGAATTGACAATTTTTCCGACAGTAACTATTTGCCAAAAATGCTCCTTGTAGAGCTCTGCGACAAAACTAAGTTAAAGTGGGTTCTGCCGTTCTGAACCGGCTAATATAAGTAGGTCCCTTCTCATGCTGTCCAAATTTAACATGCACAACAGTATTGGAAAAGGAGCTCAGTTGTATCTCAATGGGCCTTTCTGGCCTAAGTGTGTGCTCTTCGAGAGAGGCCAGCCACAACAACTTAACATAACATACTTTTTTCAACTTTATCGATGTTTTTTTAGGATATTTTGTTTGATTACTAGAACATTGGTATAAACATTTAAAAAGAATGCACATTTACGATTAAAATGTATGTTTACTTTGGAAAATCGGTTGAGGATGGACTAAGTTATTAAACTTTTTAGGAGAGCCAGTACATCTTGACTTATTAGAAAGTATTGTTTTTCTTATTTATTATACCGAGTTAAAAAAACGAGGTTTTTGAATAATAAATCACGATTTTGGGGGTTGTCTCGCAAATTCCAAGTATTCAGTTTTATTTTACTCGAGCAGACCTGCAACCTTTACTTCTCACCTCTACTCTTCAACGTTGTAAGCTTGTGTTTTAGAATGTCTGTTCTCTGCGTATCGATAACAACAGTGCTGCATTTAGGAACAGCATACATGATCAACATTTTAAGAGTTGCCTTTCGGAACAAGTTGCAATGTATTACTGCAAAGCAATATGCGTTTAAGAAGTCACCATCTCACTCTGTACTAGAGTCTAGTACGATTAACTATTTTATCGTACGAGTCGAGTACAAATATTAATGTTTACAATACCGCGATATATTTAGAAACTCGTTTATTCGTTTATGCATCTACGAGTAATTATCGTTGCATCGTGACTACTACTAACTACGTCGCAAGAAATAATTGCCATGAGAGTTAGCATCGTATACGAAAGTTATTCAACGAATTTGAGTGTCAAAGCACACACAAATTTACGTGTGGAAAAGAGTACAAGCAATGAGTACCAAACGACTTGACTCGTTTTGTTGATGATCTACCGTATTCGTCTGCGACGTACTTGGCGATGCTAGACGACAACATTTATATTTACTCGTGCCGGACTCTGCTCTGTACCTCCAACAGATAATTCATTTAATTTATTTACAATCAATATTTTACAACGTAGATTGCACTTGATTGCACACACTTCTTCCAGTTGATAACTATTTTTCTATAATTACGCTAAATAGCTCACACAAACAGTTTTGTTATCATGTACATAAATACGTAACATGCATCATATGAAAAATACTATAATTCCATACATATGTATGGGTATTAGTTACATTTGTCATTATTTAAATGCACATACACCTATTTTCATATGTATTGTATATGGATAAACATATTATAACACATGAATAAATAACCATATTTACTTTTCTACTTCAAATGGAGCAAACAAAATTATTCTATAGAAAAAAGAAGATATGTCAAAAGTATTGAACAATATAAAATAAATTTGGTAATTTGGAGTTAATACAATGTACAATTGTGTAATAATACACATTTGACGTGTTTTATTTGACAACTCGCTATCTCTGTATCTATTCTGATTATTTAATTGACTAAATGTATTAAAAATAGTGAATAAATGTTGTTGCAACATTCTTCCTTTTTAATTATAACATTTTTGACGTTTAAATAAATATATATATATATATATATATATATATATATATATATATATATATATATATATATACATATATATATATACATATATATATATATATATATATATATATATATATATATATATATATATATATATATAGGGGTACCGTAGCTCAGTGGTTAGTGTGTTCGCCTATATATATATATATATATATATATATATATATATATATATATATATATATCATCTCTGTACAGTAGAAAAAAATTAAAGTAATTACTAATGCTGAATTTAGCGAGTATGCTAAGATTTTAAGCGTCTATAATTATATTCGCTAAAGCTAGCACCTTTTTTGTTGTTTGGCCATAAAAACCAAAACCTTCATTAAATGTGCGAATATGTATCAACAATCACCATACCCACTGGTATTTCCTTTTTTTTCGTAAATATTGTAATTATTATTCATTGTTCATGCACTTTATGGAAAGTTTTACGTAAAGATCCAGCTGGTTCAGTAATTATAAATGAATAACCATTATAAAATTTTGTTCTTGAAGCTAAAAACATTGCTTCAAGGAGATGAAGTGAAGAACCCTCTCATGCTTAATATGTATTGCGGAGACAAAAATGCCGTCAATGTAGTTGATACTTAAACTAAGATTATATTTAATGAAGTATGCCAGCACCGCCAGACAGCATTATTTGCCGTTAATAATTGCACTATGTTAAATTTAGCTACAGCAGTTTAGTTTTTTTATTAAGTTAATGTAAATTTTTGATCAGTAGAGCAGTTGCTGATACGTTGGCCTGTAGGTCGTGGGTTCAATCCTCGGCTGAAGTATAACTTTAAGAAAATATATTTATAAAAGTCATTAAAAGTCTGTGTGATAAGTTTCTCCTTTGAGGATTTTTAACGAACTTCTCTTCTACCACTCCTTGGTCAGTGGAATCGTTGGTCTTACTTGAAAATGAGAACGGTAAGAGTGTGGCTCTTACCGGCCAAGATTGCCGTTGAGTGAAAACATGTATTCCAACAGGATGTATTCATATGCCATACAACGTGTCAAACATTTGGTAAACGCCACCAGATTATTTTCTTCGCGGTTTATACGAACTGGAAATTTTAGATGCCTTGGAAGGCAAAATATGCGACCAATGCCGAGATACCATTGGTCTCCATTGCTTGCAAGAACGGTCGAAAATGGGATCTTCAAGTAGTCGCGCCACCCGCGGCGGCCGCATGCCTAAAATCGTATTCAAACGCCAAATATTAACTTTCTAATAAAGTCAACTTTCAATTTAAAATTATGTAATCTCATTATTTTATTTAAATTTAAAGTTCTACACCTCTAAAACACCCTTTATCTTGATTAGCCTCTTGCAAACGTGGCTACGTATACCTTTGACACTATGTAGATGCTAGAAGCATGCCTGTGTATGTTAATTGAATTAATAAATGTGTATTTATGTCTATGTAGGTGTATTTATACATATACATATATATGTATTTATACATATATGTATATGTATTGCGTTCTGCACGATTAACAATTGTTGACGGAAATTTTTTTTATTGTGGGATTCATCATTCATTCATCATTCAGAGCTTCTTATCAATAATGCAATAATATTTCCTAAATACATACTTATACATTTTAAAGAATTTACACGCTTGTAGCAATTGTATCGCCATTACATATATATACATATATATATATATATATATATATATATATATATATATATATATATATATATATATATATATATATATATATACATTCTGTCAAATAAGTACCCGGAAATCGGAAATTCTCATTTTTAATTTTCCTTCTGAGAATATTTCAAAATTTTTTTTTTCCCAGGTTGGCACAACTGTCAGCCACTATTCTGTGAATTTTACTATGGATAAAAATATCGAACAAAGAGTTTGTGTGAAATTTTATGTTTCAAACGAAATTTCTTGTGCCAAAACGTTGGATATGTTGAAAAAAAAAACATTTGGTGATTCAACCATGTCGAAAACTCAAGTTTACGATTGGTATAAATCGTTCAAAGAGGGGCGAGAAGAAATCGCAACCCACACAAAAGGTTGACTTGTTCCTAATGACGCCGTAACCAAACTAAATGACACATAGCAATAAAAATTCACAGAATAGTGGCTGACAGTTGTGTCAACCTGGGAAAAAATTTTTTTTGAAATATTCTCAGAGGGAAAATTAAAAATGAGAATTTCCGGGTACTTATTTGACAGAATGTATATATATGTATATATATAAATGTAACTACGACGCAATAGATGACATTGAAACTTGTTATTATTGTGGACTAGAACATGTGGAATAGTTCAACGACAGTGTAGAATTGCCACCAACAAAATGCAATTACACAGAGGTTCTAATTGCCTAAAACAAGAGTTTTAAAATAGCTTTTTAAATTTAATCGCTTAGTGATAAAACTACAATTATGTCTATTAATTGAATACCGCAATTCACTTTTGATTTGCCGGTTAGCGTATTATTTTATTGTTTTGTTGAAATGTCTATTTCTTAAATACTCCAATCAAATTCTTAAATACTAAAGATTGATTTAAGATCGTTATCTTGGTAAAATGCAAAATTTTGCAATACCAAAATTTTCGGCACTTTAGTTAGCATTGTTTTTCAAATTGTGAATATAACTAATTTTGTCCATTTTCCGTCGATATACACCAAGTTACCGACGCCTGCACTGGACTTACAGAACCACCCACCACAGTGGCATTTTTGTATATATATATATATATATATATATAAATAAAAATGGTAACATATCTATTTCGCGAGATCAATAATAGCTAGAGCTAAGAAATACCGTGACGATTGAGATGATATCGCGATTGCGATCACAATAATATCAAATTTAGCTACCGCAAAAAAATTGCGACGAGGTCAATAATAGCAGTCAATATTTCCTATTTAATCAGCTGTTTTCTACTACTATTTTTCTACTATTAAATTAACGCTGTCGGTCTCTAATTTAAACAATAAAATCAGAAATATCTATGATCATAGATAAAATGATCATCTAATTAGTACTGAAATATGAAATATGATATTAATACGCAAAATGTTATCAGAAAATTCTATCTACCTTTCATTTTTTATCATATTACAATTGGTTAATTTGAAGTAGCCAACATACGTGTTTATATATAAAAAAGAAAAAAAATATATCACGAATAAATACCTAGACTTTTACATAAATATATATATACATGGGTATCTAAAATTACAATTACGTATTAGAAGTCTTAATTTGAAAGTCGATACCATGCCATGTACTTATTTTTTTATTTTAAGTATTATTGGAATACAAATACACATTGTTTGCTTGTTGCACCCGCGGTATATAAGATATAAAAGTTTGTTTTTTACAGAAATAAAGCGCTAATGTCTTGAAACTTTGTAAAATTAAGAAAGAACAAAGAGAAACTTAAATCAATAATTTTGAATAGTATAATGTTATAACTAGAGTTGTAAAGAAAATTGGATTTTGGCTGTTTTTAGGACTCGTCAAGGAGGAAATTTTTTATGGCCCTAAAATCCTCTCAATGTAAGCTTTCAAAGTTTCATTAAAAGTGAATTATTCATTGGTACTTTCCTTTTTCTTCTTTATTTTTTTATGTCCTTATTTGATTAATTTAACGTTTAGCCATATCAAGATATGACATAATAAATATTTCACAATTAACAGATTTTTGTATTTTTGTATTATGATCTAGAGGGGAAGGGCCAACAGTAAATCTCACTCCTGTCATTAAAATTCTTATAAATAAATCAAAAGGGAACTGTCAATATTTCATGAGTAATTTTATTTAAAATGTTTTTTTTTTTTGTTATTATCAGACTTTACATGCGTCTAAATGTTGCAACCGCGATAATGGAATCAACCTTCTTTTGTGTTAATAAAGTTTTTAAACATAGGAAAACTACAAACTTTCCGCGTAAAAGCAAAAAAGCATAGAATTCGTAGAAGGTGTGAAACGAGTAGAATGAGGTGACTTATTCTTTATTTATTCTCTCGTTGTCACGTATTAGGTTTTTTTATGAAATTTAAATAAACCATAATTTCATATAAGCTGCTATGTATGAAAATAAAACAACTCAGTAGAAATGTTGGACGTACATAAATGGATTTGAGGCACGGACCTGTTGAAAGTAGGAGAGAAATGCTGGATATTTCTTTTATTCATTTTCTGATTTTGAGTTTTATAATTTTTTTCGAGCGAACATTTAAAATGAATATGTGAATATGAAAATCTATCCTTTGGGATTAGGTGGGGTAAAATCGGTCCCACTGAAACTGTTGCCTTGCAAATTGCAAAAATATTTGATTTGCTTTTTCTTGCATAACAAATGTAAAATTTTCGTAAGATACCGGTCATCATTAAAGAAATGCTGCTATTTAAAAGCATTACATTTTGTTTAGAAAAGAACTCGCTATTATAGAATTTCCTGCTGGGATGTGTACATATACTATGTGTATTCATATGTCTGCGTTTGCGCGAGTAGCATATCAGAAAAGAAATCAACAAAAATTCTTTGATCGATTATTTATAGAGAAATGTTGACCTTTCTTCTATATCTTTAATCTTTTTCTATTTTACATATGTTCCAAATATGATACTATATATGATAAATATGTAGATTTACTAAATTCTAAAATCTAAAAAATACCGTTTCCAATATTCTATATTGAATAAAAAATCAGCTCCAAATAGTTTATTCAAATTCATTATGATTGAAAATAAAATCAGTATGACGCGTCGGTGCTTCTGACATTAAAATTGCCTCATCGTTTTTATTTCACAACTTCTGATTCTGTCTTTTTATTTTATGGAATTAATCGATTTGGCAAGTAAAGTCTTCATATGTAACTACTAAATATTCTACAGACTACATTTATAGATTTGATATAATATACCAAGCTTCTATGGGTAGTTTTCTACCCATTGCACCAATGTGAAAACACTTTTAGGGTAAATTTTAATATTTATTGAAATGAAGACTGACGACGCTCTTGATTTAGTTATCTACCTGATAAATAGTAAAATATATTGCAATAAACCGCGGCAAAACATGAAGTGGTGGGTAGCACAATTTGATTTCGCTTTATTTCATGTGCATTCTAAGCTGTCGTTAATTTTTTTCTTAAGTACAACTGTTCGAGAAAATTGAATTTCGGAACAAAATTGCCCACAAAGGAGCAAAGGACTTATTGTAGTTAGATGGAAGAACAAAGCAAAGATTACCATGTTGTCTAATTAATCCTCGGCCGCACCACTTAAACAGTTAGAATTAACGCCAAATGCAACCATATTTCAAGCGTAGATTACCGTTGTAGGAATAAATAAATTCGGAAACAATTGGTGAGCCACGTTCGTGAAAAATGTTTAGCTTTAAACCGGCTTCACTTGCGTACTCTTCCGTGCGGGTTAACCATATATGACACATAGATTAATACTGTTGCTACGTACACTATTTATTGTAGCTCCCACACCAATTAAAAAAAAATATTATACACCAACTTATGTAGTCTTTCGCCTATGATCATAATATTTATGTGCCGGGTATAATTTGGTTGGCCTCAGCCGACTGTTGGGTCATTGTTATATTTACTATTCGTGTAAGTTCTATCATAATTATAGATTTTCTTGTTTGATTAGAGGATATAAACATGTTTTATTCAGCGATTATGCTCAATTAACTATAGATTTGTACGGAGATTTAAACGGTGATACATATCCCTACTTAGCTGTTAGTTATGGATTAAAAACAGTCTTGGTTGGTACACACAAAAAAGTTACTTCTCTAAACAAATTTAGCTTTTCTTTGATATTTCGTTCCCCACTTGTCGTTGGTCAAGTTTTAAGCTTAATTAATATGACATTTAAATGTCCCATCATGTCATATAATTTAGCTAAACATTTGAGGAAACAAAGAAAATATGAATTTTTGAAGATTGAGACTCGATAACATATAACATAATTGAAATCAATTATTTTTAAACTCACATTCGTCGCTTTTTTGTAGCAATTGTTTGCAAGTCAATAATAGAAAAGTTATTGACTTTGATTTATCGAAATTAATTTTTGTACGTTTTTGCGTTGGTAAATATACATACATGCAAAAAAAAATATATATATAATATATGTATATATAAAAATATGCCCCTGAGCCTTATTTATTGTCATTCATGGCAAATCAAATGGAATCATTGAAATGCGTGTAATTAAAACGTCTTCGCCTTTAAATTAGCCTTTCAAAATACTTGCTTCGATGGAATTGTTCATTAGCTTCTTAACAGAGAGCTTTGTGCCATTACAGGGCTTTGGTTAATTGATGTTACGAAGCATAGTAATACAATGAGACAAATGGAAAAACAAATCTAATATACAGAAGTTCTGATCCATACAGTTGGGTTGGCCATTAAAAACTGTGAGTTTCTGCATTTACCAAATTGTTCCATCACCTCGATATTTTTTCTAGATCTACATGTAGATTTGTCAAACTTTGCGCGACTCTGAAGAATGTATCATAATGTCTACGTGTCCAATCTAAATCTAAAAAATTGACCGAGGCATAGGTAATTATACGAAAGAAACAACTTTTTATTCCAAATTTACACCATTACTTATTGTGTGGCAATTACAACCGATGAACGGTTTATGCCGAACTTAGCGTGTCCCAGGTAGAAACTATGTAAAGTTCGCCAGTATTTGGTCTTTCCACCTTAGGTTAGTTCTGCCTCTTTTGCGTCGTCCACCAGCGGGTTGCGAATATAATACCTGCTTAGCTGGAGTGTTTTCTTCATTCGTTCGACATGACCTACTTATTTTAGCCGGTTCCAAATGACATCACTTTTTTGAGCTTTGCCACAGAATTCTCTTAGAAGCTTTTCCATGGCAAATTGCTACTGCCGGAAGAATTGTTAATTGCTTGCCGACAGGCGGGCACCGTTCGAAAGAAAAAACTTCGATATTAAAGTTGTAGTGGGATTGAACTCACGACCCACAGATCAAAAGGCCAAAGTACTAACAACTGAGCTACTTTACTCTGTATTATTTCTGTAACTTGATCTCAGAAGTCTGTATAATATGACTAAGTGATACGAAATATTTGTGATTTATTTATGAATTACAATTAAAAGTAATTAACTACAAATTGTTGAATTAAAAATTAGTTGAATACACATATGTAATAACTTTTTGGCAAATACAGATTTCATTGGACGTTTTTGTTTGTGTTTCTTTTTAATATAAAAAATAATACATACATATGTTTGCATCTGTTGTAAAAAGTTGCATTGACTTACTTGATTACTTATTTTAACATATATGAATATGTATTAAAGACAACTACTTTCCGCTTATCCCGCTTAAATTGTACGACATTAAAAATATATGAACTTCTTTCAACCACAAAATACATTTGATTACTTTTAAAATAATTTTATATCGAACTTTTTCCACATATAAAATACTTTATCAGATATTAAATTATTATTAAATGCCTATAAATTTTAGTATTACCTTTTGTTTTGTTGCTAATGAAATAATTTTCACTTTGAATAAAAAAGCATATTTAAAACCCTGAGCGCTTCTCAAACAATATTAATGCAAAATTTTTCGAGTTAAGTTGTTACAAAATAATGAACATATAAATCCCGAGACTAAACCCGGGATTCCGGGATTGTAATAACGAGATCACGAAATCGTATAATATAAAAAATTGGTATCCTCGTATCCGCCTGTATGTATGCAATTGTCAATTCTTTCGGCAGTAACAATTTGCCATGAAAAAGCTTCTAAAAGAGCTTTGTGACAAAGCTCAGTAAAAGTGATTTCACACGAGCTCTGCCTTTCGGAACCGGTTAAGTAAGTATAAGTAGATAAGTAGGTCCCTTCTAATACTGGCCAAAATTTAACACGCACAACAGTACTGGAAGAGAAGCTCGGTCAAAGGACCCTTCGGGGCCTATAAGTGCCACATTTTTATTTCTTTGTTTTTATGGCATTCTTTTTTGAAAATATATTTAATGCTGCAGGCACCATCCTATCGTCGTGTTACAATGTTGCTGGCGAACAACTATAGGGTAAGCGAAAAATAGAAGCTGTTCACGTGATAGCAGGGTTATAGTGCGATTAGTCAAGACGTAAGGTCACACAAAATAAAGTAAAGTAATGTAAAATGTAAAAAATTAGTCAACACGGATAGCTCAGCCCATAAGCTATGTGAGAAGGAAAGAGATAGCCAGCTATAATATAAAATAAGAATATGATTGAGAGAAAAATGTATGACTAATTTTTTGACATTCGCTCCCTTGAAAATCTAATTTCTACATATTCCAACGTTACGTTACCTACCAATCCATTTTGATTAGTCGCTCTTATAGCATTTGCATGAAATAGATAGGAACAGCTGATCCGTCACCTACCGATACGTGTAGACTATTAGTTCCTGAAATATTTGTTGCGCTGTGTAATATACGAATCTTATCAGTAGTTGGTGTCGAAACACTTTTTTAAGAATAACACACATTTATCACATGTTAACCATATGCTGTTTTCTCTTTTATCGTATTCACTATGCGACTAAGGCGCAAAGTAGCAAATTAAACAAACCATAAAAATAGAGTCTGGGTAATCTATTAATTCTCTTTTATCAGAAAAGCGTAAAACAAGAACGAAGTAAAAATATAAGTAATAAAGTTAACCACCGAGGACGTCAATGAGGCATTCGTTAATCTCGTGCTTAAATCAATTATCAAATTTTATAATACGTAATATCAATTACAACCGCAAATGCATGAAGACAAAAAAAGTTAAAAATAACATTGCTAGAGCATAAATGAGGATGAACTTTGTATTATTCGGCAGCAAAGATTTCTCACACCAATGGTTTGTGTGTTCGTACCGTCCGTCAGTAGTCATCACCGACGGGAGCTTATCAGCTAAATTGTGAGGCAGCATTCAAGTACGTATGAGCCATAAAAATGTTATCTAAATTGACATATTAAGGAATTCGTTATTAACGTATTTTTTTTTTGCCTATGAACGCTTATTGATAATTTCATTGATTGATATTTGCAAGATAAGCGTATTGTTTTTGGTACGTTTTTTACAAGTTTTTATTTGTTTATTTTTTGTTTATTTGTAAATAATTAAAAACTTTCCATTTAAATGTGAAATAGTCTCCGCTCAAATATGTGTACATACACCTGTATACAATGCTGCGAATTAAAGCGTTTGGCTTTTACAAATATTTACTTTATAACTTTATAAGAAATTACTTTTGCAACGTGAATACAAAAAAAAAACTAAGAACAACCAACCTCCGCATGGAAGAGTACTATTTTTTAAAGATTCTATGAAATGAGAGATAAAAAAACAAATGCAGAAATTCAAATGCGATGTTTTATAAATACTTACTTTGTGACACATCTGTTGTACATATTCATATTCTTCTATCGGATTCGTATTTAGAAAAGAGAGAATCGCTCGTAAATGTGTATGTGTATGTACAAAAAATTTGTGGAGAAGCCTTGAAAAGAATTTTATTATTCTTTCTTTAATTCATAAGCAAATAAAAATAGGTATGAAAACGAAGTAGTAATGAATCTAAATCTCAAGAGAAATGCAGCAAAAACAATAACAAAATACATGTGTGTCTCTGCCCAATGTACAATCGTCTATTTAGAGCAAAATACTATATAACAAAATATTGTTGGCGACAATTTTGAAATAATTTCAAAACAGATGCATATATATTTTCTATATTTATGTACATATAACACCGTCCGACAAAATCACATTTTTTGTACACAAGAAGAATCTAAAAGAATCTGAAAATATACGTCAAAGGAAGATATACGTATTTTGGCGATGTGCTGTAGCACGTCAACATGCTGTTTAAATCGACTTTTAAACAAATTTTTACTGTTTTTAGGCATTTATGTACCTTCCTTCCTTCTTTCGGGTGAAAATAAAAATACTAAAAGGAAATTGAATGTCTAAAGACAGTAAAAATTTGTATAAAAATTACACTTTTATCTTTACCATGGAATAATAGCTTCATCTGGCGTCAAATTCGTGCACCTTTGCTCGTCGGTTGTCCAATATCATACCGTGGATTTTACCAACCATATCTGGTATGGTGAGCTACTTTATTTAGTCGATCAGGACATTCGGCGTCACTTGTACTGATACGACCTCACCGAAATTGAGCGAACCAATAACGGACTGTTTTACTCGACTCGAGATCCGTCTCAAAGCTTGCGTACGATCTTTTGAATGATACTACTTGATTTCTTTTATCGCCGAATATGGTTTTAATTTGCAGGAACTTTTTCTGATATGCTATTCATTACAAATATTTTGTAATTTGTTATGGAAATTGTATGGTACCCGGCGCACGACAAGCAATTTTCGTTTGCTTGTAATTGCCATTTTCAAGCAAATTGCCAATCGAGACAGCAAATTGCATTACCAACATGCTGCGTTGCAATGAGCTGTTGACAGCAATTTTTCATTTCTTCGTGACGCTTACAGTGGCAGCATCGTCGAATCAAGAGGACAGGCACAGCGTACTAGTTTGCGTGGCGACATTTTCATTGCAATGCCCACCACTAAAATATTCACATCCTTTTCAATGAAATTTGACAGTTGTTAGATTAGACTGTACGATTGCTTTGCATTGACATTCCATCCTACGTGTACATTAAGGTGGGTCGGTGAAAGAAGTTTCAAATGTCAAACCCTTAACTAATAGCTTTCCTTGAGAGCATCTAGACACCATTATATTTTTTTTATGTTTACCGCTATAAAGCCAAGACCAGAGCCAGAGTTGCAGAGAGCAAATTTTCATGACAAATTGTTACTGCCGAAAGAATTGCCAATTGCTTGCTGACGTGACGGGCGGTACTGTTCGAAAGTAAAATCTTTTCGATATTACAGTTGATGTCTCAGCCGAGGATTGAACCCACGACTTCCGGCTCAGAAAGATTAAAATGATCAATAACGCTTAAGTCTGTTAATATTTTATCCAACGGGGTTCCCAAAACCCAAGAGAAATGGTCGAAAAACATCTCCGACCACGACGAGTAACAGTTTGGTGCGGTTTTTGGGGTGGCGGTGTCATTGGACCATATTATTTTTCGCAGGACCGCGCCACATGGCTTACAGGTGGAGAAACAATGATTCTATTGCGTTAAAATTTTAAAATGACATCTATCGTTCAAAAATGCTGTTTAAGTAATGAAAATATCTATAAGAAATTTTAAAGAATTGAACTATTAAAGGGCCAGTACAAGTTTAAAATAGGTTTAAACTAAGTTTGAGTAAACGGAGTTTAAATTTAAACTTATTTTAAACCGCAGCAAAAAAAGATGTACTGCAGTGCAAGATTATCTGATAGGTTAATCTTTGTTTTACCCAGATAGATTGGGCGTTTAAACTTGGTTTTAATTATGTTGAAATTTGACTCAAAAACTGGCCATAATTGTGTTCCTACTTTTAAATTGTTCGCCCATGTTGTTCTTCTTTTTCGAACATGTTTGTATATTAAAGAAGCTCCTATTTAGAAAATTCTCCTGAAATAGCAAGTACTTAAAGAAATTATTGAGAAAGTCAACCTGAGATTCTACTACTTACTACGAGTATATACAAATGCATATATAAGAATAGAAGGAGAGCTAACTGTGAATACACATGTTTGCTATGATTTCAGACATCGCCATGTTCTAGCGGTCAACATAAGCATGTCGTTGTTCGAATACGTTTAAAATATCATTCGTTTGAAAGCAGTCTAAGGTGTCGGACGCGAATAAATACGGACTTAAATACGTGAGAGTAACGGAGAAATGCCTGTAAAGATCAATAGACTATCGTGATATGTAAATAAAAGGCAAAACGAAAACAAGAATAATAGAATACTATACAGTCTATAAAAATAGATTCATTATTTTAAAAGGTGTTTTTTCTATTTATTTTTTACATTAACATTTACTTTTTTCTATATTCACATATATTTAGGGTATTCATAAGGTGTCATCACACGTCATATTGTCATAAGTTTATACAATAGTGTAAAAATCGTTGTTGTTGGTCACTATATAAAAACGACAACATAATACAACGATGAAAATAGTTCTTCGTCGTTTGAAAATGAACATGTACGCATAAAAGCATCTCGTACTAAAAATGATAAACATTTACTTGATACGAACATGAGTAAATCCAATGCTTCCTTTTTTTTTTTTTTTCTAACACATACAATTATGACGGGGATATTTCGTTCAACTTGAAGTTATGACATATGACTTTGTGATCTTATGAATCACCTAATTGTGTCAAAAATGGCAAGGAAAGCGCAAACATGTACTTTATTAAATCTACAATACATAAACATATACAACGAAAATCAAGTGCAAAACTACTCGTGTAAAAGAAAGAAAGATAAAAAATGAAATATATAGTAATAAAGTCTAATTAATATACAACAAATTAATAAAATACATATTAATATGTATGACACACATTACTATTGACCCACATTTTAATTAAATTAATTAATTCATATATTTTGTACAATATTCATATTTGTGAACATATAAACATATAATTTGTAATTAAATTTTTGCTTTACAATTTTTTTTTGTAATTCTAAACTGTTTAGATAAACAACGGTGTTACGCGTGTGGTAACCTCAAGTGTAATATTTAGAAAAAATAAACGTTGATTAAAAGATTCATATTAAGAATATTAACAATAACTGAAATTTGAATTTCAAACTTAAAGTATTGAAACGTATAATGGCCCCAACAAGTATTGACAATTTTGAAGAAGAATGTAAATTTGTTGATAATACCAACAACAAAAACAGCAACAACAGTAGTGGCAGTAGTAGTGGTAAAAGTAGTGTTAATAGTGATTTGATCGAACGAGCTCAGGAGTGCGAAGACAACGTTCTATTATTCTCCAAATCAAATGATAGCTGCGGCTTGGATGAAATTGTCAATTACCACCAACAAATAGAAGAGGATCAATTCATAAATGATGTTACAACAACAGAGAATGAAGCACGAATGCCATGGGAGGCACCTACTGCACAAGGGCTTTATGATCCCCAAAATGAACATGAAGCATGTGGTGTTGGTTTCATCGTCGCCATCGACGGAAAGCAATCTCACAAGGTAGGTCCCATATATACATACATGTATATTTATAAGCACGTACGTATGTATGGATATGTAAACATTTAACGAATTTTCACAATAGATTTTTATTTTTATTATGTAAATGGACTAATTTTTATTGATTTTATTTGTTTATTTGGTTACTATAAAATAGATTCTACGTGATGCCCAGACCCTGTCAGAACGGATGAATCATCGAGGTGCTTGTGCCTGTGATAATGACACTGGCGATGGCGCTGGTGTTAAGGCTTCAATACCACATAAATTGTATGCCAAGGCATTGTAAGTACATTTATGTGTATATATTGATGCTAAAAACTTTTATTTAAATTTCATTCATTACAATAATAAAAGCAATACTGGTGCAATTGCAATTAAATTTTGTTTATAATTTTATAATTCGAACATACACGTGTATGTACTATGTATATACAGTGGGGAGCAGAAACGTATAAACGATTAACGTATAAAAGCAAAAATATTTATAGAAATCGCAAATTTCAATTTTTCTTTGTTTTATTTACTACAAAACGATACATAAGAACTAATAAAAAACAAAATCCATTCAAGAAAAAATTAAATTAAATAAAACTAAAACTCGCATGTACTCAATTTTGCCCTTTCTCGTTTTCAATTATATTCTCGTCAAAAACTGCAAAATATACTATTTTTTGTTTGTTTTTAGTTTTGCATTTATATGATAGCAAAAGATTTTTTTTCGGTTCATGTGGTCCAAAGTGATAAAACAGATTTAAATCTTAATTTTAATAATAACAACAATCGAAACGAATAGCGCATGGCTGTGCCGCTTTTTTTCTTGAACGCAAATATACCTTGCGAGAAATACTTGAAGCTTGAAAGTGCTTTTGGTGACATGCAATGCCTTTTGTGTTGTAAGCCATTACAAAAAAAAAAACGGAATATAGATATGAAAATGTTTGATGGACCAGAAAGACAACGACTTTTTAATGGAAAAAACAATTTTTTAATGGAACTGTCATACTTAAGTAGCCTAGATATTGTTAAACAAGGCAGACCTTTTTCTGATGAGGCGTTTGTTAAACAAATTCGTAATTGTGTGTTCATATAACAATGCGTGTAAACGATGTTAAATTATACGGTTTATATGGTTATACGATGAATCCCACTAATATGTTTTTGTATATATTATACGTACATCTAAATATGTAGTCCATTATAGACCTCCTTTAAATCAAATCAGTCCTAAATCAGTTGCTAAAAATTATGCATATAAAAATTTCTAAAAATAAAACACAATTTCTTATTCGTTTGTATAGGTCTGATCAAAATATAAGTTTGCCAGAATTTGGTAATTATGCAACGGGTATTCTCTACTTGGATGAGCAAACGCATACTGAATCTGAGAAAGAGTTCAATGAATTGGCCAAGAGTCTTGGTATTGAAGTTATCGCATGGCGGACTGTACCCACTAATCAGAATGCAATTGGAGCAGTGGCTCGCAAATCGGAACCATTATCACGTCAGGTATTTGTTTTGCGTCCACGGGATATGGATGAAAAAACGTTTGATCGGCGGGTGTATGTTCTGCGCAAACGTGCAAGCCATGAGTTGGCAAAGCAGAGTGGACGTCGCTTTTATATTTGCTCTTTATCCTCGAAAACGATTGTCTACAAGGGACTGTTCACGAGCGATCAACTTTGGGACTATTATACTGATCTAAGGAATCCCGAATTTGAAACATATTTGGCTCTTGTACACACTCGTTTCTCAACGAATACATTCCCATCATGGGAACGTGCTCACCCCTTACGTGTGCTGGCACACAATGGTGAGATTAACACTTTGCGTGGTAATGTGAATTTGATGAAGGCACGTGAAGGTGTTATGCAAAGCGAGATGTTTGGCGATCAGCTAAAGAAACTGTATCCCGTAGTTGAGCCAAATCTTTCCGATTCGGGCTCTTTTGATTGTGTATTGGAATTTTTAGCCATGGCCGGTGATCGTACGCTACCGGAGGCTGTTATGACTATGGTACCAGAAGCTTGGCAAAATGACAAGACCATGCCACAGGATAAACGTAATTTCTATCAATGGGCTGCTTGTGTAATGGAACCATGGGATGGCCCAGCATTGATTGCATTTACGGATGGTCGTTATATTGGTGCTGTTCTGGATCGTAATGGTTTGCGTCCATCCCGTTTCTATGTGACCAAGGAGAATATATTAGTTATGGCTTCCGAAGTCGGTGTCTATGATGTAGACCCCTCACAGGTTATACTAAAGAGTCGTCTAAAACCGGGACGAATGCTTTTAGTGGATACCCAGGAGAAGAAAATAATTCAAGATACTGAACTCAAAGCATACATTGCTGCATCACGTCCTCATTCTGAATGGTTGCAACAAAAGGTAAGTTAAACGTATAAAGTTTGTAGTATTTTTCAAGTATTTAGGTGTTAAATTTTATATTTCGTACCATGATATTAAATGAACCAATGCTTCAATAAACAACAAATATTCATACCAACATACATATGTACATACATATAATATATGTATGTACAAATGTTGTCTGAACAGTCGTAAGCAAATTTCGACACTATTACTGGACACTGCAAAGTTGGGTAAAAACGAAAAAAATTATTATTCCTATTCCTCAGGAAGATCTTCTCTTACTTAGGTCGTACCTAGTCTAACGATATTGAAATTTTTTACAACTTCGATATAATAAAAATGTCAATACGACACGGTGGATAAAGCATTAATTCAAATCGCCTCGATGAAAGATTGTAGTTGTCAAATATATAGAATCTACATTTGTGATGCCATCCTCTTAGATTTTTATCCAACTTTACAATGTGCCTCATACCATGCATAAGTAAATACATCTATCAATATACATACGTACATACATGATTGTTTATATTTGAATATCTATTTAAAAATTTTTCCTAAATGCTGTTCAAATTGATTAATGGATTTTGAAGATGGTAAGTTCATGATTGTGCACGTATATACACAGTCATCTAGTTCGCGTAAAGTATATGACAATTAGTGATGAGCGATATAGTGATTTTTCAATATCAGTGAAAAGAGTAATTGCGATTTATTAAATCACGGTGTTTTTTTAGAGCTATCGCGATTTTTATTCACAACGAAATATCATGCTAGTAGAAAAATCACCATTTATACAATGTTAGCAAAAAATTACCATTCGATACTTCTGTTGGCTGCCTGTTGTCAGCTAACATCGATTTTTCAATAACGCTGATTAAATCACCGAAAGGGAAAAATCACTCATCACCAATGACAATATTTGAGACGAATAAAATCATAAACATTCAGCAGTTGCACATTCGAGTACGTCTTAGTTTTCTCTATTCATATTAGATTTGTTCGCTAGCTGACAACTTTTAACAATTGTTAACAATTGTCGACAGGAAAGCGTTCGCGTACTCGATTTATGTGACAGAGAATCCGAAAATAAGAGCGTAAAAATTAAAGAAAGCTGGTAGTTTGTGATAGTAAAACTTTTGCTATAACTTTCCATCACCTATAGAAAAATAAAATCCAACTGTCAACTACGTACTGTGATTGTCAATTTGCAAGTTTCTGATAGGATCCGTTCGCGTACTTACTGTATATTTTCTCATATTGTGAGTGTAATTTGTTTTTTTTTACTGTCTCTTTGACAGAAAGTGATGGTATTGTACGCGAACAAACTTATTATTGTATATCCTCTCTTTTGACGTTTATTATATCTTAGTCAGACTGACATCTGAAAATTTTCACGCGGAAATTTTTTTTTAAGATAGGCCTGAATATGATCTGATATGATAATAGAGTAATATGATTAACTTATTTTAGATCACACTCGATGAGATACGTAATGCAAATGCCTTAAGTTCAGATAACGGTGTAATTGGAAATAATAATGATCCCCAAAAGCAGGGCCTTTTCGATCCTCGTCTCCCATTGTTTGGATATACAACTGAGACCGTTAATATGCTTCTTGTACCAATGTTTAAGAATAAGTAAGTAGATATAATATACTAATAGTACTATGACTTATATTGAATCATAATAACCTTAATTATAACACAGGAAAGAAGCTCTTGGTTCGATGGGCAACGATGCTCCATTGGCATGTCTTTCAGCATTCCAACCAACGCCATACGACTATTTTAAGCAACTGTTTGCTCAAGTCACCAATCCCCCAATTGATCCATTCCGTGAAAAGGTCGTCATGTCCATGCAGTGTCCTGTTGGTCCAGAAGCCAATTTGTTGAAACCTTCTGCTCTACAGGTCCATCGCATTTGGTTAGCAAATCCAATTTTGAGCATTCCAGATACCAATCTCTTGAAACGTAATACTCATCGGGGTTGGAAGTCAAAAGTATTGGATATAACATTCCAATTCAATGACGGTATACAAGGTTACATCGATTGCATCGATAAGGTTTGTCGTGACGGTGTTGCAGCTGCTGCATCAGGTTATCAATTGTTGATCATTTCTGATCGCAATGCTGGGCCTGGTCGGGCACCTGTATCAGCCTTGCTCGCATTGGGAGCATTGCACCATCATTTGATCGAAACGCTACAACGTATGAAGGTTGGTATTATTGTCGAGACGGCAGAAGCGCGTGAAGTTCATCATATATGTGTTTTGCTGGGCTATGGCGCTGATGCAATCTGCCCCTATTTAACTTTTGAATTGGCACAAGCACTTCGTAACGATGGAGTAATAAGTCCTGATGTTAGTGATAAACAAATATACACTGCATATGCTCAAGCAATTGATACCGGCATTGCTAAGGTTATGGCAAAAATGGGTATAAGCACATTGCAATCATATAAGAGTGCCCAAATATTCGAGGCAGTCGGTTTGGGAAATGACCTCATCAATAAATGTTTCCGTGGCACTCAAAGTCGTATCGGAGGGATATCTTTAGAGATACTTGCCAGAGAGGGTCTAGAACGTTACCAGATGACGTACTCTAAGGTATCGCCAGATACTCGGATTTTACGTAATCCCGGACAGTATCATTGGCGTCATGGTGGTGAATCGCACATTAATGAGCCCACATCAATAGCAAGTTTACAAGATGCTGCTGTCAATAAAAATGCTAATGCATTTGAAGCTTTTAAAGCATCAACTATGGAGAGTGTGAAAAAATGTACGCTACGTGGTCAATTGGAATTTGTGACAGATCGTCAGAAAATTGATATATCCGAAGTGGAACCTGCAAGTGAAATAGTAAAAAGGTAGGTATTTCCTTTAAGAAATAGTGGAGATGTAGGAAGTGAAACCATTCTTCTGAATTTAGATTTGCTACTGGCGCCATGAGCTTTGGAAGTATTTCCTTGGAGGCTCATCAAACTTTGGCTATCACGATGAATCGCATTGGTGGCAAAAGTAATACTGGCGAAGGTGGAGAAGATTCGGATCGTTATCTACGTAAGTATACAAGAAGTAACTAGCGCATTTATATATGTTACAATAGCAGTGATAAAAAATTCGCGTTTATATTATAATATCTAGACTAGAAAACTACATAATATGGAGTTTTTTTTTGTAAATTTCGAAGACAAATAGCAAACTGCAGTTGGTAACATTGGCCACAACCATTGTATACGAACGTGAGGTAGAGCAATTGGAAAGGCTTTCTCTTGGCTTTGGCTTATAAGGTCAGAAACGGTTTCCTTATAGTAGTTGTTTTCTTCTTTCCGTATGTGTTTCTTGTTGTTTTGTTTACTTCTCCTTGCTTCGTGAGAACTCTCTATTGCTCTACCTATATAATTATACCATGATCCACAACTAAAAACTAACTAACTAACTCGCTAATTGTGTATAAGCCTCAAATAAAACAACTTAAACTTAAATTCTACAAAATTTGACAACAAGTAAAAAAATCCAAGATGATAGAAGAATACGAAATACTTTGAAAATGTTACGAATCCTGAATCGATCGATCCTGATCAATAAATAACAAATTTTATGAGCTATCAATCGAAGGTCATACGTCAACGTGTCTGAAATTTATGTGTTCGGATACTTTAACACCCAGACTATTTTAGAATAGGCACGCAGTTCACATTTTCCTCATTTATATGCCAGAACCACGATGAAATATTAAAGCCAAATGTGTTCATTTTCGCCTATTCTTTATCAAATATCCAAATCTCTATACATCTGTACATAAATATGTATGTTGAATGATTCTTTCATTATTGTATTACTTTGTTTTGTTTTTGTACGTAACATGTTTGTATTTATTTTGGTGTGTAGATCAAGATCCGAATAATAGTCGTCGATCAGCTATTAAGCAAGTTGCTTCCGGCCGCTTTGGCGTGACTGCTTCCTATTTGGCAAACGCTGATGATTTACAAATTAAAATGGCTCAAGGTGCCAAACCTGGTGAGGGCGGAGAATTACCCGGATACAAAGTTACCACAGATATTGCAAAAACACGACATTCTGTACCTGGTGTTGGTTTAATTTCTCCACCTCCACATCACGATATTTATTCGATTGAAGATTTAGCTGAACTGATTTATGATTTAAAGTGTTCGAATCCAAATGCCAGAATCAGTGTAAAACTTGTGTCAGAGGTTGGTGTTGGTGTTGTGGCTTCAGGAGTGGCAAAGGTAATTAACTAGTCAAATAGAACAAATGCATATCTACTTTGATTGTCTCTCAATAAATATAATAGGGTAAAGCTGAGCATATTGTCATCTCTGGGCATGATGGTGGTACTGGTGCTAGTTCATGGACTGGCATCAAACATGCAGGTCTTCCATGGGAATTGGGTATTGCAGAAACTCATCAAGTACTTGTTTTAAATAATTTGCGATCAAGGTAAGCTTACATCTGTTGCATTTTTGTACTAACCATGACGAACCATTATTGAAGTGGCTGGTTATCCAGATTGTGTGTCGCTTATCGCTGGAACGGATGAATTCAAAGAAAAAGAAAATAAATACAAAAAACATATATGTCTCGCTAGTATGCACAATGTGCGTTAATAGTACAATTTTTATTCGATTAGTATACACTATCACAATCTTGCCGGTGATATGTGATTCATATGTATTGAGAAATCGATATTCAGAGAATTCAATGTTGTCATTAACAATCATTAGAATGTTTGACTGTCTTGCACAATTCACAAGAGCGCGCGCATATACGCACACGACTAGACGACGAGACCTTAGAATCGAATCACGCGATTTGGATCAAACTTTGAATGAACATATAGCAGAAACATTGCCAACGTTCGACGATTAGGAACCAGAAGATGCGATCCTGTTGCACCGAGAATCGACTGTCGCTATGAATGTGCCGTGTGTGTTTGGTGTATGGTGTACATATGTATGCTCTTTGGTCATACTCACTCACACTAATATCGTTATCGTCACATGCATGCATATATATGTACTTATTGTGTCAATGTATTGTATCCACAATCTTTTGTTTCTTCATCGTCTTCGGTCTGTCCTCACTCAATCCATGAATCGAATCACCCACTCGCTCGCTTGTTTGCTCGTTCGATCAATCGTAACCGCCCAGCTGCCAGAGCTGTTCCATTAGTAATTTTTAATCACTTTATGTATTACCATATAGTATTTCTGCTAATATATTATTTATTTTCTATGACTTTGTCTGCCTGACTCTTGCAACAAACACAAATACACATTCATGCGCACGCATTCAGAGTGGTTGTCCAAGCGGATGGTCAGTTGCGAACTGGATTTGATGTCGTCGTTGCTGCATTATTGGGTGCCGATGAATTTGGTTTCAGTACTGCTCCCCTGATTGTAATGGGTAGGTTGGCATAGTTGAAACATATACCTTACTACTATATCCATATATCTATAATCCAATATCAATAAATTTTCTGTAGGTTGCACTATGATGCGTAAGTGTCATTTAAATACGTGCCCCGTAGGCATTGCCACACAAGATCCAGTCTTACGAAAGAAATTCACTGGTAAACCAGAACATGTGATAAACTTCTTCTTTATGCTAGCTGAAGATGTAAGTTCAATTTGAATACAGATTTAGGAGCAGGTGCAGAATAGCCCACTTAAAGGAAAAAAAATTCTTGCTATAGAGCCTATTTTTGTGAATATCAAAAACCAAAAAGGTCTTTCAGTGATATATATTATTTTATTCGTTTTTTTTTTACATTTTAAAAGTTATTATCAGATATAAAAACCTGAAATTTTTTTTTCAGTAACTGATTTTTTTCGAAAATAAGTTCAAAAAATTTTTTGGTTTTTGTATTATTCACAAAAACAGCTATTTACGAAGGAATTTTTTTTTTACATTTAAGTGGGCTATTTAGCATTTATGCCCAGATTTCTTCAGACAATTGTTTATTTGTTTTAATTTAAAATTCCATCAGATTCGTAAAATCATGGCGGAATTGGGAATACGGAAATTCCAGGATCTTATTGGTCGAACAGATCTGTTGCGCGTCTCTCAGAAGCGTACACATAAAGCCAGCACCTTAGATTTGTCATTGTTGTTGGAGAACGCTTTAAAATTGCGTCCAGGCACGAATATTGTCGGTGGCTCTTTGACACAAGACTTTCAATTGGAAAAACGATCAGACAACAAACTGATTGCAATGGCTCAAAACATTTTTAACGGTACTGAGGATAACGTTCATGTAAAAATGCGCATTCACAATGAAGAACGTGCATTTGGATCCACACTTAGTTATCATATTGCATGGTAAATATGAATTTTCTATACTTGTCATCGTTGTTGTCGTTGTTGTTGTAGTAGCAGGAAGAATTCGGAAATGCTTTGATTTTTTTCGAAACAAAGCATTTCCATATTCCGCTGAGTTTAATGGACCTTGGTCGACCACGTGGTCTTGTGCTTTCGGGACGTAAACCCGTCTCATCTTGGTAGATTTTGGAGTCGCCAAAGGTTTGCAGATGGAAAATATCTCCACAGAGTGTAATTATGATCTATCATCTGACCACTCACCCACGGTAATATCTATAAAATCACCAAGCCCCCAAAGCAATTGCGTTAGAAAGAAAATAGACTGGTTAAAATTCAAGAAATATATAAATTCCCATCTTCCTCTGAGTACTGTATTAAGAAATGGACACGATGTAGACTCAGCACTCGAAAAACTCAACCAGCTGCTCTCATTAGCTCTCAGCTCAGTCACCTGCACAAAGGTATGCAAGCAATCAAACTATAGCCCATACACACCAGCCGATATTGAATTGCTAGTAAGACAGAAAAGAAGACTCCGAAGACAATGGCAAGAATTCAGATCACCGAATCTGAAAACACAGCTACAGCACTGCACTCGAAAGTTAAAGCAAGCCTTAAAAAATAAAAACAACAAAGAGTTAGAAGAGCACATAGCGAAATTAACACCTGGTGAAGCGTCAGACTACTCTTTGTGGAAATCAGCAAAAAATTCAAATCGGCCAATTCTCACTGATTCCCCCATCCGTTTGAGTGACGGTAATTGGGCTAGAAGCAACTGTGAGAAGGGTTTGGCTTTTGCAAATCACCTAAAAAGTGTGTTTACACCCAATCCACCCTCTTCACAGTCCTCATTACCAATATTAACTTCTCAACCTTGCTCAATAACGCTCAAAATTAAAAAAAAGGACATATTCAAAGCAATTTATAAAGATTTAAACCCAAAAAAATCACCTGGTCCAGATAAAATTACCGGTAAAATGATAAAAGAGCTACCTCCGGCTTCAGTAATTCATCTGATGAACATTTTCAATGCTATCCTTCGTATTAAACACTATCCCAAATGCTGGAAAACTTCAAAAATTATTATGATAGCAAAACCAGGAAAAGACCCTACAAAAGTTGCATCGTACAGACCTATCAGCCTCCTGCCTCTACTTTCTAAAGTATTCGAAAAGCTACTTGTCATGAATATAACTCCATTTATTAATCTCAACCAACTGATTCCTGAACATCAGTTTGGATTTAGAAAACAGCACGGCACAATAGAACAAGTCCACCGCATTGTAACTCTGATAAGGAACACTTTTGAAGAAAAAAAGTATTGCTCAGCTGTCTTTCTTGATATCACTCAAGCTTTCGATAAAGTATGGCACGATGGCCTTATTTACAAACTCAAACTATTACTGCCTGCAAATGTCTCCTCATTGCTTAGTAGCTACCTCACGAAAAGACAATTTCTCGTACATCACAAGGATTACACAACAAATCCATTGGATATTCACGCTGGCGTTCCTCAAGGAAGCGTTTTGGGCCCCTTACTGTATCTCTTATACACTACAGATATGCCCAGCAATAACCACACATTTATATCGACCTTTGCAGATGATACGGTAATATTGTGCTCTCGCTCTAACCCCATAGAAGCTACTAAACTCCTGCAGACTCATATCGATTCTCTCGAAATCTGGCTAGCAAAATGGCGTATAAAAGTCAATGAATCAAAGAGCGTACATGTAACCTTCACGCTAAGGCCAGATACATGTCCCCCACTTAAAATTAAGTTCCACAATGTTCCTCAACAAAGTACTTGGGTATTCACCTCGACAGAAGGCTGTCCTGGAAAAATCACATAGAGGCAAAGAAAACTCAGATCAAGCTTAAAATTAATCAGTTATGGTGGCTGATACACAAAAGATCAAAGTTGAATCTCGAATACAAAGTGCTATTATATAAAGCAATCCTGAAGCCAATCTGGACTTATGGTATTCAGTTTTGGGGCACCGCATCTCCCTCAAATATCGAAAAATTGCAGCGAATACAATCCAAGTGTCTGCGAATTATTGTAAACGCGCGTATATGAGGAACGTTAACATCCATCGAGATTTAAATGTACCCACAATTTCTGAGGAAGTTGCAATGTCTTGCAGAAGCTACATTCAAAAATTACACAGTCATCCGAATCCCCTTGCTAGGCAATTGTTGCTGAACACGGGGCATCGTCGATTAAAAAGAAAAGACACACTGAATATGCTGTGAAATTGCTATACCTCGTGACTCAACAAATTGTGATGGAACGTTGGGAATATCACATAATTTTATTTAGTTTGTAAGATTTGATTACTTATTGTTAGTTTCTAAGTAATTTTAGAAAGATCCAATAAAAAGGCTTGTAAAAAAAAAAAAAAAAAATCTTGGTAAGCACATTTCATCGTCATATAATATTTTTTCTACTTATAGCAAATATGGTGAAGCTGGCTTGCCTGAAGGAAAAAGCATGGACATCTTTCTAGAAGGTTCCGCTGGTCAGAGTTTTTGTGCTTTTCTAAGCAATGGTGTAAATGTAACACTAAAGGGTGATGCTAACGATTATGTGGGCAAAGGCTTGTGTGGTGGTAATGTGGTTATTATGCCGCCCGATACATCTGCATTTGAATCGCATTTAAATGTTATCGTTGGAAATGTGTGTTTGTATGGTGCAACAGATGGTCGTGCCTACTTCCGTGGTATTGCTGCAGAACGTTTCTGTGTCCGTAATTCAGGAGTAACAGCTGTTGTTGAGGTAAGTTAACCGTAGCTTTCACTGCGACCAACTTTGTTTTCTATTCCTTATTCCCATACACAGGGTGTTGGTGATCACGGATGTGAATACATGACTGGTGGTGTTGTGGTGATATTAGGTTTGACTGGTCGTAATTTTGCTGCCGGCATGTCTGGTGGTATTGCATATGTTTATGATATCGATGGAACCTTCAAACCGAAAGTGAATCCAGAGTCAGTTGAGTTGCTTCCACTAGAATCGGAAAGTGATGTAACATTGGTTAAGGAACTATTGGATGATTTTATAAGAAAGACTGGTTCAAAAATGGCCAAGTCCATAGTTGACAATTGGTCTGAATCTCAAGCTAAATTTGTTAAAGTATTTCCGTATGAGTATCAAAATGCACTCAGAGATATGGGAAAACTCTCTGAATCGAATAAAAACAACCCGAAGACAATTGAAAATGGTAAACCAAAGGTAATGAATAATGAACCTTCCATCAAAGATATTGAAGAGGCTATACAAGATATAGCTTTGGAGCAGAAACGTGCTGAACGTATTTTGGATAAAACACGTGGCTTCATTAAGTACAAACGTGAAGTTGCAATATATCGCGATGCTTCGGAGCGTCAAAAAGATTGGGACGAAGTTTACAATTTTCCACATGTACGTAAAAATCTTAGGATGCAAGCGGCACGATGTATGGAGTGTGGTGTACCATTCTGTCAATCAAATGCTCACGGTTGCCCATTAGGCAATATCATACCAAAATGGAATGATTTAGTATTTCACGAAGAATGGAAAGAGGCATTGCGTCAGCTTTTACAGACGAATAATTTTCCCGAATTCACCGGACGTGTCTGTCCAGCTCCATGTGAAGGCTCATGTGTATTGGGTATATCAGAGCCAGCTGTAACCATTAAGAATATAGAGTGTGCCATAATCGATCATGCTTTTGAACAAGGTTGGATCAAGCCAGAGATACCAGAGGTACGTACTGGAAAACATGTTGCTATCGTTGGTTCTGGGCCAGCTGGATTGGCTGCGGCGCAACAGCTTAATCGTGCTGGTCATTTTGTTACTGTTTTCGAACGTAATGATCGCGTCGGTGGCCTACTTCAATATGGTATTCCAACGATGAAATTATCAAAGGAGGTAGTAAAGCGTCGTATCGATTTGATGGCCAATGAAGGTATCGAATTCCGTACCAATGTACATGTTGGAAAAGATATTCAAGCTGAGATTTTGTTGAAGGAGTAAGTTCAGCTAATAACATATTTATATGTATATGCAATTATGATATTTACTTGTTTATAATATATACATAGATACGATGCTGTACTTATAACTACTGGTTCAACATGGCCACGTGATCTACCAATTCAAAATCGCAATGTTGATGGCATACACTTTGCCATGGAGTTCCTTGAGGCACAACAAAAGAAACAATTGGGCGGCAAAAAAGATATCATCTCTGCTGAGGGCAAACATGTTATTATCATTGGTGGTGGTGATACAGGTTGCGATTGTATCGCTACATCGTTACGTCAAGGAGCTAAAACTATTACCACTTTTGAGATTCTACCCGAACCACCAAGCACACGGGCTGAAGACAATCCATGGCCACAATGGCCTAAGGTCTTTAGGTAAGAAGTGTTAAAGAAAAGCCTCATTCTTGTTATTGAATCTGTGTACATATTAAACCCTCAGAGTTGACTATGGTCATGAAGAAGTGCGTGTCAAATTTGGCAAAGATCCACGTCAGTATTGCACTACAACAAACAAATTTATTGCCGAAAATGGCCACATTAAAGAAGTCGAAACGATCGAAGTAAAATGGACTAAATCTGAGACCGGACAATGGAAGATGGAAAATGTTACTGGCAGTGAGAAACGTTTGCCAGCTGATTTGATTTTATTAGCTATGGGATTTTTAGGTCCTGAGAAAACCGTACCGAATGAATTAGGCCTTGAATTAGATGCGCGCGGTAATATTAAAGCATGCAATGGCATGTACGGCACCTCGAATCCAAAAGTGTTTGCTGCAGGAGGTAAAATATCTATAGCTCATACACATATGGAGAAACCCCAAAAAGAGAAACATTGTTTTAATTTAATTTTAATTTTCCAATTAGACTGCCGCCGCGGTCAATCGTTAGTGGTTTGGGCTATAACTGAGGGACGCCAAGCAGCGCGCCAAGTTGATAGTTATCTGATTGGATATCCCAGCTCTTTACCGGGTCCAGGCGGCGTTATTGATTCATCACGTTAAGTCGAAATATTCCATAAATATGTATTTGCAGAGAGCATCACCCTTTTGAAATCATATGATTTTCTTTGCTTATTGACAATTGCTGTTTCTTTTCGTTAGGTTTCATATCTATAGATATACATATATTTGATTTTAAGTATACTTATAGCATGTGTACCATTTCTTTTAATCAACTTAATGCTGAACGAAACAATACGAAAAAAGAGAGAAACTTTCGAGAAAAGACTAATTTCATGGTAAAAGAAATACACTATTTATGTTTTATGCTACTATTGTATTTTTATTGTTTGTCTTAGTAATTGAATATAAATTACTAATATAGGTAGTTCAGCTGTACAATAGGTTTGCATTTTTTTTTATCTTATCAACTGGTTTCGATCGAAAGTGAAATTCAGAACACATATTTTCCTTTAAATGATTTAAAACGGAAATTGCCAAAAATGTTGACATGTATGGCTAAACAATTGTGTAGCAGCTATAAGGTTAACTATGCTTCAAGTATTCAATATTATCTATTGGTAAATGAAAATATTTATTTAAATGAAAATATTGCTTACATATATAAAGTTGTTTGTTCTAAAATGTTTTAATTAATGTATGTATTTCAAAACAAAACAAAATATTTATTATATACATATATATTAAAGTCCAGTACGATTAACTATAGTATAGTACGAGTCGAGTAAAAATACTCATGATTACGATGCCGCGATATATTTAAAAACTCGTTTATTCGTTTATGCATTGATGCGTAATTATTGTTCCATCGCGACTCCACTCGCTACGTCACGAGCAGTAATGCTGCAACTAGCCACCGACGTAAAAACGTAGAACGTGTCAGCTGACACGACCTATCTTATGGGAATGTCGTGTTAACGAAAACTCACCACCGTATGACGGTGACGTAGACGTTGCTCGGAGCGGAGAAAATCAATGCAATTTTGTATGTTCTTACGTACGAGCGGTACGTATGTACGTACGCTACGTCGGTGGCTAGTTGCAGCATAACTGCCATGAATATTATGCGTCGCATACGAACGTTATACATATTTTCATCATTTTCATGTGGAAAAGATGACAAGCAACAAAGCTGCTATATTACGGCAATTATTGCGTAGCTAGAACGCATCCAATTCCAAATTTAGAGTTAGTATATCGTATTTGTCCGCATCGTACTCGGCTATGCTTACATGGCTACATTTTTACTTACTCACATTGGACTCTGATATATATCTAGTGGCCACATATAACCAAACCACATAAGGACATTAAAGTGTGTCAATTATAAACTCATATTTAACACATAAACAATTATGATATTCTACATACATATAAGTATTTATACAAGTATATTTATGCAAATTATAGTACATGAAATCAAAAACTATACAACAGTAGAATGTGCGTTTCACACAAAGAATATAGTTGTATGACGAGTTCTTTCGCAACAGAGAAAACCAATGTATAATTATTATTTCAAAACTGTTATGGGTCTATTGCTTTGTTCCAATAAGTACCTACACAGACTTCGTCCAAGAATTCGAATTTGCCGAAAGACAACCCAGTATAAAACTCAACGAACTTTAAATACACTACAAGATGATTATTTTGCTACCAGCAGTGGTTGAAAAGCCCACTATCTCCTTTGGAATGAACTGATTATTTTAACATAGCGATGTCCTAGGCATATGCCAATTGTCCGCCTCTGCATGTCTTTTCAGCTAACTACAAGTTGACAATTTTGAGTTAACTTATTAGTTAGTTGAATATAGAATATAACGCAAATGTAAACAAAGCTTGTTGTACACCAAAAATTAAAACGTTTTAATTTTCATACAACCGTTGGACCAACATCAAGGTTGGTTGTACTGTACATGATACAACCGTTTATCCAACATGCCCATGTTGAGCCAACGGTTGGTGCGTGTATACCTTGCAGTAGCGTTGGTGTGAAAACACGAAATCAAACTACACAGTATTCTTCAAAAAGAAACTAAGATGATCGCATATAATTGGTTGTTTTCTGCATTACTTTGTAGGTAGCTAAAGGAATATATCGACTAAATGTTAATTTATTTAGTAGTCACAGTACAAAAGTCCGCCTAGGAAGTTCACATGTGGATACAAATACAGCAATAAAAAATTGTCATTGTTTTCACACACCTACGTATACTGAGACACAAACACATAAACCCGATGTACTTATTGCAACAAAGCAGTGGAGCAATAACGATTCTTTGTGTCCCGCCCATGGTACAATAACACTATGACACAATATCGAATTCTTTGGGTCGGTATTGAGTGAAACCAAAAGTAATTGATAGTCTCAGGTGATTAGTTTTTTTTGAGTTGAGCTCAAATTAGGAAGAATTCTTAATTAAATCCTTCCGTAAAATAAACACAATACTTTGTTAAATTAGTTTTGAAAAAATATTAGAAAATGCATATATATGGGTTTTTTTGGTACGAAGAATTGCTTTATAAAGTTTATTCTTTTATCAGCCGTACGCTAGATGGTACTGTAGGTCAATTTTATTGAATTTTCGTCTTTTTTTTTATAGATATTCTTAGATTGTATTTGTGTTTTGGGTGTTTTGGTACAAGGAATTTATTTCCATGCGCTAGATGGCACTGTTGTTAATATTGACAATAAAGCAGCAGAAAGGAGGAAAAAAAAATACACGTTAAAAAAGAATGAAAGATTTATTCGTAAATAAAAAATTGGAAAAAATGTCAAATAAAATGCAATGGGCAAAACGTTTTCTTCTTTAATATTAGTTGCGGTATTTATAATATGACTAATATAAATTTAATATCACGAATGATTTGTTTGTACTGAAGAAAAATTGAAGTATTTATTTGAAAACAAAGCGAAGAAAATTGAATAAAATTGGCCTACAGCGCCATTAGCGCATGGATAATCAAAAAATAAACCTCGTACCGAAAAACCTCTATATAAGTATTTTCTATAAATATCTACGAAAAATGTAGGAAATTCAATAAATTTGCCCCAAAGCGCCATTTGGCGTAGGTTAGAAGTATAAACCTCATAGATGAATTCACGTACAAAGAAATCATTATATAAAAATTTTCTACGTACACTTTTCAATAACTTAAACGAAATTAAATGTGTTTATTTAACACAAGGTTTTCGAGTTTAACTCGAAAAAAGCCAAGCACCTGGTATTATTTAGCCTATCAATTGGTTTTGGTTTCACTCAGTACCGATTTGGTCTGAATGGAATTTGTATGATTTGAATATTAGTGGGATTCATGCAATCGTATAACCATATAAACCGTATAATTTTATATGGTTTATACTCATTGTTGTATGAAAGCACCAAACAAGTCATCGTGTAAAGGCCGTAAATCAATCAGTATATTATTGTTAACAACAAAATAAAAATGCTGAAAATTAGAAGAAATGGAAAAAATACAACTTAATGATTGGGCTGTTTGAGAGAAATGAAAGTAATTATCATTAATATAAATTATGAAAATTTACTTATAATTTAACGTATTATAGAACAAAAGCCTGTTCAACAGCGTTGCATTTCAAACCGTATAGTTCTATCTGGTCATGAAATCATTGCGTAGACATTTACGAGGCGCGTAAAATCTTTTTCTTTTTTTACGCGGTTTTTATACGATTGCATCCCACTATTATGTTTTTGGTAAGAAGTATTTGCTCGAAAGTATGCAACACGTTCAACACACAGGTGATATTGTACCGAATGTAACCAAAATGAACAACCATAGTGCTGCAAAGCAAACTTTTAAAAATTTATTTACTGATTGGAAGTATTTCCAACTTTGCAAGACCATAAGTTTTATGTATTCTTTTAAGAAATCCATTGATCTATATATGTATACGTACTTTGGAAAAGAAAGTAATACATAATTTAAACAAGACAATAATTAGGAACTAATAATGAACATTTCATCGTCGCTGTTTTGGAAACAGAAAAAAGTAAGGACTCACTCTTATATAAATTTTCCTTTTATGCTGTTGTATTTTATAAAAAAATTATTGCTTCCGAAAAACACTACTTTGATTTATTTATTGGTGACATAAGTTGATATCTCTATCATTTGGATATGAAATGATACATAACCAATTGTCACATTTTGTTGTGTATCAATTTTTTCTAAAAATAAAATTGAATATATAATTACAATTATGCATATATCTATAAAATGAAATTATAAATATTCGAAATATAAATACAGTGCGTTACATTTGTATTAAAATTACAATTTAATATCATATATATGTAATTGAAGCAATTAAAATATACATGCGTTACATACAGCGTTTAAATAAATTACATAAATACAAAACAGATGTTATCTCTTTTTTTGTTGATGCGCTATAATAATTCATAATACTATAGTAATACATATTTAGGTGATTCAGAAGATCTCATAAAGTCAAGTTCAAGTTCATGTTATTGTTAATAACAAGAAAAAAAAAATCTATACCATCATTGATTGTGGAGTTCGGGAGACCTCCTCCACTAGCGGAATTGTTCGAGCTGTCGCCATTCAGTAATGTTCCCTCCATAAGCTCAGTACACTCTGGATATCTGTAACCAGATTTCTATTGTTGTCACAACAGGAAGAAGCTCCGGAGTTTAAACCGCCACTCTGGCGCCTGATCTTCTTGAAGAATTTTCGAGTCTCATTCCTGTCTACTCATCTCGACCTCCTTACACTCGCGTCTTTCTAGCTCTCTCTTACGCTTGAAAATACGTCTCTCCGCACTCCTCTTCTCTCTGTACCTCTCCTTAACAGCTCGCTTAACACCTGCACTCAGGACTCGAGCGACTGAAAAAACACACTCCGTCTAAGAAGGTGTTATATTCGGAACCCGCCACAACTGCTTACCAGGCAACTCAAACAAGTTAAGTTGCCATCCGTAATAGTAGTTGAAAATATTGCATATATAATATATAATTTAATGTCTCGTATTGCGTTAATGTTACAACATATTTTAAAAAAGTGGTCTGTAATCTATTTCATCCTCTACAAGTGTCGTAAGTGAAGTTTTCTGTATTTTTAATACTCACGGAAATAAAGTGAGACAAAGGAAACTTTTTAGAAATATAGGTAATGACAGTCGTGTTTGAACAATTTTTAACATTAAAAGGAAAATGTTTGTGGAAAATTAAATCCTATAAAACAAAATAAACCTAAAAACACCCGAAAAATAAAAATATAACCCTCTTTAATTATATCGATTAACGGCCCACATACCGCCCGTTGAGGAATGACGTAAGCTCGACCCCGTTAACTTTTCTTCCTCAATATTTCCCTTTAACATACTTACTGACTATATCCACCCGTTAATGGAGCTCCCAAACAAAATCAATATAAAAATACCTGAAAATTTATAAAACTCAAATTATAAGCATTAAACCTGCCAACCTGACCTCAAATTATAGTTAAACACCACACATTCCAAAAAAGAAGTAGAATTGGCTAACCATTTCCGTTGGACCACAGTGTATACAATTCCTATTAATTTTTCCTTCACATAGTTAAGAAAATGTCAATGAAATTGAATGTACTTTAAAAAGTATTTATATGAATTTTGAATTTTATCTATAAAATGTAAACGATTAATTAAATAAAATGGAATAAGAATGTGAGAATTTATAGTAATTTTTGTTTATTTGTTGGAAAATATGTTAAATTAGAATAACTTCATAAAGATGATAATATCATACATATAAATGACGTCTAGTCGCACACTTGTTTCTTAAAATGCAATTCTACAAATACACACTTCCTAATTATCCATTGGATATCATATGAAATATTTTATTTTAAATGTATTAGTTAACAAAATACTGTAATCAATTTTACTCCATTCCAACAATAGTAGAGAGCCTTGTATCAGATTTAAAATTCAAAACCACAATTGGTACAACGTTTTGTTTTCATAGCCAAGCAACATAGTATTCCAATGGGAAAAAATACAATAGCACAACATAATCCCAAAGCCGAATAAGAATTTTCTAGCACACCGAGACGACAGGCTGGACAGGCGCCAATTACAATTATTTCCGATGGCACATTCACTGAAGGTGGTTGTACAATTACATTTACGGGAGTTGTCTCAAAAGCTCCATATGACGGTACGTAACCAGGTGCTAGATGGGGATGTGGTGCGGATGCTGGCGGTTGATATATGCCTACGTTGGCATTAGGATAAATACCTTTTAATTTATTTTATAAGTAGTCAATTAATAATTCAAATTTTAGTTTTATGAGAGGCGTTTACCAGTTTGCTGGGGGTTTAGTACCGTTGTGTGCATGACTTCTTCATATGAGGGCGGTCCAATATCCTTCTCAGTTTTAGACATTGTATTTTATTCTTCTCAGATAAGGAACTAATTTATTTGTTTCTGCTTGTGAATCAGAGCCAGCGCACTTCCCAATTGCAGTTTTATCTTTTGTTTTGGTATTTCTCTTTTCAAATGACATTCATCACTGAGCCAGTGATGCAAAAACACAAAGCACATATATTATAAATTGAATACGTAAATTTTGTTGATAAAATAAATACCCAGCTACCAAATTGCTCGACATTTTCAGAATCAGACTGCTATGGCAGATTTCTGCTAGATACCTTAAGTCTATATCTAATCGATTCCTAACCGATTTCTTACTGATATCTCTAAGTGATTTTATCTATATATGAGACCAGACATTTCACGAAATTTTAAGTTTTCTCTTTTCTAATCTTAGCAATATTCTTAATTAATTAATTAATTAATGCGCATTTATACATTTTTATATAAAAAAGTTCTAAACAATGGAATTTTCACATATTGTAGTTGAAAATGTTATCCCTGTTGTTTGGTAGAGGAGTCGTGCTAGTTCTCCAAATGCCTTAAAACGAAAGCAACTCTGCCATTTGACGTCATAATTTTTTGTTTTTTACAAGACGAAAATTGACATACAATTTTCTGTTGGTGAATAGTGAACGATCTATGGTTTTACCAGACTGTGTCCTACTTTTTTTACGAATCCATATATCTATCGTTCCAAGTTGAAAATAATAATACTCAAAAATGGCGAAAATGGCTTTTCAACATCAGGCAGGTACTGCGATGGAATGTTTGAGTGTAAGTACTAGATATATCATACAATTTCAATATTACATTACTATAATCCAGCGTTGTATGAATTTTTCAAAATATCCTTTTATATTTGCACTTTCTTTTTCTATTTGCGTATGTTAGATACCAATAACACTACATAAGGAAAAAGACTATGATCAAGAAGGGCGTGAAATACTTAAGTGCGGTTTTAAAATTGGTGGTGGCATTGATCAAGATTATAAGAAGAGTCCACAGGGATATACAGATTATGTGAGAAAATTACGAAACCTTTAAGTAAAGGATGTTCTAAACAGGGGTTTCCTTTTAATTTGTTTAAAATTATATATGTACAATGTAATACAAAACTGGAGAGCTTCAATTGTGTACTAAAATGGTGCGCAATTTGAAATTAAATCTATTTCTGAAACATCCGATACTTTAGTCGCAAGACATTTCTAAGGCATATAAGTACATGTTTCACATTACTTTCAGGGCATCTATGTGACAGAAGTCCATGAAGGTAGTCCAGCTGCTCGTGCTGGCCTTCGTATACATGATAAAATACTGCAGTGCAATGGATACGATTTCACAATGGTTACACATAAGAAAGCTGTAAGCTACATACGTAAAAATCCAATTCTGAATATGTTGGTTGCACGCAAAGGTGTAACCTCGACGTAAAACATATTAAAATACAAATATTGTATAAATTGGCACATGCAAATGTTTGGGTATACCTATTTTACACCTTCGGTATATTAATATGAATACGAATTCAGAGTAAAACGCAACTGTAAAACCGGCTATCTGCGTCTTTTCATCTGCTCCATCTAAGTTGCTAGGATCTTCTATTTCTATACCTATACATATATATTAAATATCCTATGTTTAATACTTTAAAATTCGTTATAGTAGTAATAGGCATCACATAGATATACGTTTTTTTTATTCTCATTTAAAATGATAGTGTTTTGCACTTTTTACTAAAGCAAATCATATGTGTGTTACTAGAAAAAAATCATACGAAATGAAAAAACAACAGAAATTTATACTATTCAATATTGGTAAATCATAAGCTTATTAGTAAAGTTGAATTGACTCAAAATATTTTGCTAACATGTACCTACATGATTATCTCTTTTTAATTGGTAGGTATATTGAAATAAACAATATTATCGAATGAAATGTATCATTGCCAAATTTATACTATATACATACATACATAAACGAAGTTTATACATAAGATGAGAATTTATAAAATTTTTACATACCTACGTATGTATGTAGAGTATTATTATAATTATTTTATATACCTATAAATGTATCAGTACGCATGCAGAAAGCATTTAATACACTTACATAGAAACAACAACCCATTTGTCATTCAAATACTTAAGCAATATGCGTGTTTCATTCCAAATATATGCAAATAGTAGCAATTTTATGTGATAGAACGCATCAAATTTAATTTTCTTTAATAAGACATAAAAAATTATAAATAAGGAAATGTACACATATGATAAATATACTAATAACATATATTGTTTAACTTTTATTTTTAGCTTGTTTTATAAACATTGCATAAATTAACACAATTATAGTGTGTGAATTGCATAGTTATAATATTAACATATAAGTGGAAATCAAAAGGAACATGGAATCATAAATTTACATTTATATAGCTTATTTACCATCCAAATAACAAAACGGCAAAGGAATATTTGATTGTAAAATCAAAGAATAAATACCTTATTGCAAATGACTATAAAATGTATAGGAAAACAGAAAAAAAAGATGACAATAAGGCTACGCACGCTTACGTGCGCGTAGAGATACATTAATAACAGAGGAAATTCAAGGATCTACGAGTATGTGGTTGCCATATCATTTTACAGCATAACCGTTAGGATTATTACTCTGCCAACGCCATGTGTCCTCACACATTTCATGAATACCTCGGGTCGCTTTCCAGCCCAATGCCGAATCAGCTAATGATGCATCGGCATAGCATGTTGCCACGTCACCGGATCTGCGTTCGGTTATCTCGTGATTAACTTTTCTACCAGAAGCTTTTTCGAAGGCATGCACCATCTCCAGTACAGAATAGCCAACACCTGTACCAAGATTATATGCAAAAAATCCAGTCTCGGCAATATTACGCAGCTTATCGAGCGCTTTTACATGACCCTCAGCCAAATCAACGATGTGTATATAGTCACGGACACCAGTACCATCTTTAGTAGGAAAGTCAGAACCATATACACGCAATATATTTCGACGCCCGACAGCAACCTGTGCTATGTATGGCATAAGATTATTTGGTTCGCCATTGGGATCTTCTCCAATGCGACCACTCGGATGAGCACCAACAGGATTAAAATAACGCAATGATACAACAGCCCAACGCTGAAAGAGAAAGTAATTTTAATTGCTTACATTGGAATTTGTATTTGTGTTTTTGAAAAGGAATAACTAAAAAGTTCAAACAAACCTTATCCGATTTACATAGATCCTTTAGAATCTCTTCTGTAAAATATTTGGTTTTACCATAGGGACTTGTACAATTGCCTGTTGGATGCTGTTCAGTGACGGGTAAAAATTTTGGTTCACCATAAACGGTAGCACTGGAACTGTAGACGAATTTAAACACATTATTATCTGCCATTGCCTCGAGTAACACATTGGTCCCGGTCATATTATTATGATAATATTGTAATGGTATGCGACAGGATTCGCCAACAGCTTTTAGTGCAGCAAAATGTGCAACCATATCAATTTTATGCTGAAAACAGAGAAACAAAACATTATAAAATGTAATCACAATGTAAGCAAAACCAAAAAAAAAACCTATTCGTCAATTATTAAATAAACTATGATGTTGTTTTGCAAGCAAATATTGGTTTACTTGTGTGCATATTTGTGTATTTGTGTAAGTACTTGTCAACATGGTGCTTCTATAACCCAGTAAACCATGGTAATCAGAAGACTTTTCCAGAGCTCTCACGCTCATTAAGAGCACATGTTACAATCATTAACGCTCCGAGAACCCTCAGGAAAGAGGGTATTTTTCTAATAAACTGGTTCATCAGAAAAAGCCTTGAAAAACTTCGGAAGGTATTTTCTGAGCAACAGTTTTGTGTTTTAAAAGAACTCTAAAAAGCTTTTGAAAAAGAGTTTTTTTCTGAGTATTTGAAGAGCTATCTCCCCATTCTCACACATGCAGTGCGTTCGTTGACCTAGAGCAACGAACGAATAATATTCCAATTAATGCGCATACGCGAACGGCAGTCATGCATTTTTCATAGTCTGACAACAACTGATCTTGTTTCTGCTTGTGTTAAGCGCTCGCATGATCGTGTGAAACACATGAGTACGCAGAGAGCACACAGTGGGCTAAAATCATTCTTTGGAAATGCTCTCTAGTTTCCCACTTTTACGCTTTTTATGAGCGCTCATATTCTGGTTTGCTGGGAATATACGAACGCAATGTGACCTTAGTAAGCAGAATAAAGCCAAAGCAGAGAGCTGGCAGCAGCAACGTACACAAATTTTATTGTGTTTGTACAATTGTTTGCAATGATAATAATAACAGAATAAGAACAACTACTACTACGAACAATTAGGCACTGATAACTATACACTCGTCGTGGCCCAATCTCATTCGATAAGAGCAATCAAAGGCAATGAACAATTTTTTAAATTATTAAAAACTGTGTTCACAGTTCTAAAAATTTCACTATTTAGTATCATAGATAGATGTACAACAAAGAATTTGAACGGGAAAAAGCACGTACATATTTGCCCATACAGCTGAATGCTTATCAGCAACGTACAGCAAGTATACGTATTCACATCATGCAACAAAAATTTTGCAATTGACGGAAACGCGTTATAACATTTTGTTTTCATATAACTATATACATGTACATTTAATTAATTAAAATTGATATAAGAGCGAGTCAAAAACCTTTAATATTATTTGAATCTACAACGCGCAAGAAGAAATCGTAATGTATACATATATTTTTTTTTTTTAGTATGTGTTATATACACATTTGTAGGTCACGCACAATCATATTGAAATTACTCACCTCTTGAAAAACTGCACGCACTTGTTCTCGATCCGTAATGTCGACACGATAGAAATGTACCTTCTTTCCCGTAATTTCTTGTACCCGACTGAGAGCCTCTGGCAATTTGGAAGAGCCCGAACTATAAGCATTGCACAGGTTATCCACACAAATAACATTATATCCCGCATTGAGCATTTCAAGTACCGTATGGGAGCCAATGTAACCCGCTCCACCTGTTACCAAGACAGTTGGTGGTGCCATTTCTCTGTTTATATGTATATAGTGGGTAAGAATAAGAAATGTATAGCTTAATTTACGTCAGCCTTGGCATCGTTGTCGTCATCAAGATATCTCACCTGTGTGTATATCACTTTTGTTTTTTTTTTCGGTTGAGAAAATGAGAACTTGTATACTCCTGTTTTGTTTTGCTTTTTTTTACAATGAACGATTGAATGCTACAAGCAGCTACTTGTCACTGTTTAGTTGTTTGTGAAATTAGAAAAAATTACTGATTCAATAAACACGTTGCCAAGATCGAAGACCGACTGAAAACGGGTTCAACAGAATTAGCCTCCCTTGAGAGAAGATACTGAAGCTTCTATTGATATTGCTTGTTCCTCTATTGTATATACAGTCTGTGAATTCTTTTACTTCTCGTCGTTCGGATGTTGTAACTTGTTTTGTGCTTTTTTCCTTAGGCAGTGTTATTTTATTGACATCGCTTTTACAAATGTGCTTTAAAGAATATTGCACTCTGTTTTTTTTGCTGCTTGCGTTTACGGTAGTGTGATGGTACTTTCCTCTTTCACTATGACCGTTTGCTGTTCGTTAAATATGTCGATGCATATTTATTGTTAGTCAGTATTTCAATTAAGTTACGGCTGTAATTATACAAATACCATCACCACGATACTGACAGGCGGTATGCCAGAGACTGCCTCTTTTGTACTGCTGAAAATTCGCTCATACGTACTATATAGTACATGATCACACTATAATCAGCTGCTCTTCCCTGATAAGTCATGCATGTATGTATGTATGCTCTTATCAATTCAATTGTTCGAACAAGTTCAAAATGGGTGGGTTTTATTACACAGGGTGTTTTATTGGCCTTTCCATTGGTCTATTACTGCCCCATTCATAACTAGAAGAGCAATTGTTTTCATTTTTTGAGGAGCATTATACTATAGCGTAATTACAAAATGTAGCGAAATTGACGTTTACACCAGCAAATGTCAGAAATAATCTTCGTTCGCGTACATAATTTTTAAAAAGTATTACAAATTTTACCATAGGTCTGTTAGCGTACGTAATATATTTTACAAATTATCACAAATTTTACTCTTTCTTACTGGAAATGTGTGCGCGGCACAGCTGTAAAAGTGTGAACTCATTTTCACTTTTAATTCTTTTGTTTAAATTTTGAAAAGCTGCAATCTTTTTTTTTTAACATTCAGTGTGTGAAATCTTTAGGCTGATAAAAATGAATGAGTTCTATTCGTTTTCAATTCATGAATTGAAAATGCTAAAGAATTCACACTGAATTAAAATTTTAATGAATGCAGCCGCGGATTGCTGCAGCCTAAAAAGAATGGGAGTGGCGATATCCAATCAGTAGCAAACTGACAGCCCTTCTTCTTCTTCCCGTTTTGTTGTTTACAAAATATCTGTATGGTTGTTGGATTTTTCATTTCTGGGTTGCCATTGGCTTATATTAAATATAAAGAAAGTATTAAATGCAAAAATTTATAAAAGTTTTATTTCGTATTACAATTTTTTTGTTTGTTTTTACTAATCTGTAATTGAAAAGGTTCGCTAAAATTTTTTTTGATATATAGTGGATGTATCATATTTGTATTAATTTTTATATAAAATGAGCAGCTCGATTCAACATCCTACTACAAGAAAAAAGGGGGAATTCTTGTGCGTTGTCGCATATGCAATACAAAACTGTAGGGTACTGTCATGGTATAATAACACAAGGTAGAGCCATTGGAGAGAGTTCTCATGAAAGAAGTAGAAAAAATTAATAAAACAACAACAAACACATGGGAAAAGAAGAAGTAGTTGAGAAGGGAACAAGAAACACACTAGCTTGACACTATAAGACGCCAGTTTCTGACATTATACCGCGCAGCCAATAGGAATTTTTTGTAGTTGCTCTACCTTCATAATAACACCATGGGGTTTGTTCCAAAGCAGCTATGCTTTTCATTGTAATAAATAATATATTTCCAGTATTTCAGAGTTTAAAAGAGTTATAATATTGAATGAATTCATCATATTTTTAAGCCTTTGAAGAATGGGTTTGATATTTTTCAATTCCCACTCTTTACTGAATTGGAAAGTGTGATAATTTTAAGCTTTTGAGAATGATGAATGGTTCGTCTGTCATTCTTTAATGAATTCGAAGTAAAAGAGTGCAGCCTCGTTGATGCAGCTTTTAAATGAATTAAGGGTGAGTGAATTCCGTAATGATTCAATTCATTTACAGCTCTGGTTCGCGGACGCCAAAAACCAGTAAGATTGGTTAAATTAAGATAGCAAATTATTTCCTCTGTGATAATTCTTGCAAATTTTAACTGGTAATATTTCTACTAGTAAGAATTCATAAGTCAAGTGATAGCACTGAAGAAATAGAACAGTTAGTTTGACATTTCATGTAGTTTTCCATTCGCGCACTTTTTAAATTTTGTCCGATTTTTAAAGAGGATTTTTCTTACGCTCTTGAATTGTGTTGATGTGGAAGCGACACTTGCTCGGTATTCGATTGTTCGTAGTTTTAAAAAACGTTGGCGAGCGCTCGATAATTATCGTAAATGCTTTCGTTTATATCGTAACTTTCTCACAATACATTGTATACCATCTGTCATTGTTTACATGATGATACAAAGTATGCAAATTGGGTCGCTGGTCGCCGTTTGACTGTTTATAACGGAAGATCATGTTGCAAACAATTTATATGGATCGCTTAAAACAAAACAAAGAATAAAATAAATATTTACACAATTGACCCAGATATAATTAGCTTGATTCAAATTCCAAATTGATCGATTGAATTGAAATAGTGAATTGGTCAGCAAGTCTGCCATTTGAATTAGCAGATTGATCAACTGTTATAATATATAAAGAATAGATTAAGAATTATAACAAGGTATAACAGTTAACTTTTATTACAAAATTTCCCTTTTTACCCTTACATAACAACTTATTTTTTTGTTTTTTTGAGACCATTTTAGTTCTGATTCTAGTCTCTAGGTACTGTGCATCACTATTCGCCACTGCATTTAACACTCGGCCTACACGTTAGTGGTGATAAATTAACGACAACCTACAATAACTTAAATAACACTTAAATAGCATTTGATAATTCCACTAAAGTGTTTGTGCACAGATGTGCAAAAAAAAAATACAAAACGAGCGAAAATAATGGCTTCATAATAAATTTTCGCGGGAAGCTTTCACTTGTCAGCAATCTGAAATGCACTTTGAATTTTGGATTGGACACTCGGCGAAAAACTTCCATCTTTTTCTGACTGCCAAGTTTTCTACCTATCTCGCTCGCACAGGACACTCCGACCTGCCTATAATATTCCATTAGTTACCTAACAACGCCGGAGGCACCTAAGAAAATACATGGTTTGTTCGTGAAAGGTGTAAACGAAAGCAAAACAAAAAATAAGCAATTCTGCGGAAATTCCGATAAATTTCGTTTCGTTTTATTTTGTGAGCGTTTAATTCCACTCGAATCGACCCTGATCGTCACTGGATTCTGTCAGTAATAATTGCAACACTTATTTTCTAGCTACGTCCAACAATAATTTATTTAATCAACTATTTACAATCACTCTTTAATTTGCTATCGTCTGATGTTTCCTCGATCATTTGTTGGTGTTTTGTTGCCTCTATCACTTTCGGAGTCACATGAAATTCATTTGTCAACAACTGACCCTATACAATACTCCGGAATCTCCCTTTATCGTAGTCGGTTTTCTTCTCTTTCTTTCTTGTTGGCCTGTTCTGGTTATCGCATATCGCGAGTTGGAATTTTACTTTGCATTTTCGCTTGCAAAAGAATGTGGTTAAAATACATGTTAAATCTTCATACAACTTAGATCAAAAACATACGCAATAGGAGAAGTAGCTAATTGATATGATATGGCAACGTGAAATACATATGTGAATCCAAATGTCACACAAACTACTGTGAATTCTGTTGTAACATTCGCAGCAGAAAATTAATTAAGTCTTCTCGTGGAATTATTATTGTAACAAATGGCAAAAGTTTTAAAAGCTGTAAGTATTTCATATTAACTGATGACAACATCAGTGCTTTAATAAATATTAACAACTATTGCCATAATATTGCTGTTATATCATTACAATGGATGAATACATAACCTTTCCCATTGTACTGTCAAATGCTGTAAATAAATTACCTCTTCATGATATTTTCTTTTGATTGGTTTCAGACCACCGGGATAACAGGAATGGCTGTTGCCACAAATCCACATCATACACTTGGCGCATTATATGGTAAAATATTGCGTGCAGTCATGAAAATGCCACAAGATGCTGCCTATCGAAAGTATACTGAACAAATTGTTCAACAGCGCGTTAAAGCCGTTGAATCGGTTGGTTGTCATTACATATTTACGAAGTGATAGATATTTATTAGAAACCTACATTACATTTTTTAACAGAATAAAGATATTCCATCGTTAGAGAAGGCTATTGGCTGTGGCCAAGTTGAAGAATTAATTATTCAAGCCGAAAACGAATTAATACTAGCACGCAAAATGCTTGGTTGGAAACCTTGGGAACCGTTGATCAAACCAGCACCAGCTAAACAATGGGATTGGCCACCAGCCCAAATAACCGAGCCTAAAGTCTAAATTTTACACACCTATGTGATCCATATGATTATTTTAATCGGGCTTTCTCATTATTGAAATGTTATTAATATCACATCAAAATAAACAAGTGATGCAGTAATGAAGCTAAATCCTGTTTTCCTATGAATAATATTTGTAAAGGTGCATATATAGTTTTATTTTGATTCTGCGGTAATTTCCTTTTTTACGATTGAGAATTGCTATCTACATACATATTTTTCATAATAAACAGAATATAATTGAAATTTCTTATCAGCAATTCGTACAAACGTTTTCTCTCTAATTTGGCAATATATATAAAGCAGATTATTACATTATACTCTCAGTACTATTTGGCCTTTTAACAGATCTGCATATTCAGAAATTCTTACTCAATTATGTACAACTCAAGAAAATTTATTTTACATTTGATTATTACCATCTATCTAACATTAACATGTGTTGCACCAAACGATGCAGCATATCGTAATATCGAACGCGAACTATATCGAGATTACGAAGAGTCAGCGTCACATCAGCTTGTACGTCGTCAATTCGATATGAGCATTGAAGCAGAGCATGATGATGCTGAAGACGAAACACAACTTGCGCTAGAAGCGATTGCGAACCTTTGGAGAAGTGAAGATGGTAATACACAAATTGAAGGTTCAGCTAAGGTGGTACATCATTCGAATTCAATGCAATCTGGTAATACGCGCTATTCGGCGAAATTGCATGTACATCACGATTACGCAAGGAATTAATTTATCTGTTTTTCTTTCCTACATCAAAAAGGACCAGATGATTGGCGTATAGGCCTCAACATTATTTTTAATTAAAATTTGAGCATGTGGAATACAAACATAGATTATTTGTTCACAGTGATCGAATTCGTTGTATCCTTCACAACGCATTTGTAGCTTTTAATGATAACCTTTTGAACTGTGTATTGCGCTTGTGGTTGTGTGTGTTCTGAATACCGACAATTACAACACAACGCGTAATTGTTTATTATTAAAAAGACAAAAGAAACAAAAATCCGACTTTCCAACTACCTACATACATATGTAATTATTAATTAATTCAAGCATTATACTTACTTTTGCACTCTCATTGTTCTGATTATCCACGCTATTAAATTGCTTGTTATATTTATACTTTTATAATTTCAAGTTTATTTGAAGTTAAAAGTAGCACACAGAGATTAAGAATTTATTATTTTAGATACTAAATACATTTTATTATTATTATTATTATTATTATTATAAGTATATTCATATGTACTTTATAATATATGTAAAAATTTATTTTTATCAATTTTTTTCTTATTATGTGTGTGTGTGTGTGTCTTTGTGTGTATAAAATTAATAAATAATTTTTTCAATTTTACCTTTTACTTTTATTCTAATTGTATTTTTCATTTCTCCAATTAACTGAATAAAATTAAATGATATATACCAATATCTTTACTTATGCAATTGTTGCGTTTTTCGCATATACATACATATAGTAGATATAATAAATATGCATTTATTGAATTTCATAGAAATTAATTGAAAAACTAAGCCGAAATAAATTATTAATATTTTCATCTTTCGCTAGCATGGTTTAGCAAAATTTCAGCTATATCATTTTTAGCGCTTCCTAATTTTATTATATATACCACATAATTTTTTTTTATTATTTGTTTATATTTTTCACTTTTTGGTCTGTCTAAAATATGTTATTTTTTTTCTTTTTGTTATAATTTTGCTCTGCGTTGTTTTTTTTTCAAAGTTTTTGATCACAATTTGTTTATTATTCTGCCATAAAATACCCTCCTCTTACAATTCACATATATTCACAATTCAGCCAAACAAAAATTTCCGTTTATCCAAAAATATGTGTGTTTACACGTATGTGTTCTTCTGTATGTTTTCTTTTTTCCACTTTCCCTGACTACAGTATCTATTATATTCCGTTTGGTGAAATTTCTGTATATATTCCATATATATTTTCAGTTAAAATAAATTATGAGTAGTAGTTTATTTTATTTTCATTAATATACATATAAATACATAAACTAAATATTCGATGTTGTATTTGATTTTGAATTTGACAATAATTACAATTTCAATAAAAATAAACTGATTGGAATAAGTCGAAAACAGAAGATTGTGGACCATTTATATGTGTACTTACTACTTTGTATTTACTAATTTCCATATATTTTAGAGATACATACAAATTTTTATTGTTTATGTTTGTTCTAATGTAATAAATAGTCATTTGAAAGTAAGTTGCATTCATATTTATTAACTTGATTTTTATGCATATGAATTATTAGTTCCTCTGAATACATTTCGAAGTACCATAACATTGCAGAAGACGAAAATTGCATTGATAAATCATACGAAGAACATACATTTCAATAATATTCGCAATAGAATGCAATTAATTCGAATCGTATTCACCCAAAGTCACAACAATGAATAAACACATTATATTGCATTCGAATTTGATGATTCAGAATAAACGAATGAAGCACATATGTTATATTGCACATATTCACCAGGTACTTCAACATCGGTGTAGATTTTACATCGGTATTCGGATGCACATTGTGCTTAAACCTCCATTACCTTCATCAGTTGTAGTCAAATGCCATTCTTCTTACCATCCACCTCAGTGTGTATTTCTGAAGTACACACGACTATTCTCAAATACATTTGATGCTGTCAGAAGTACATTTTGACTATGATAAATTATACTTTACTGCCCCTATTACGAGAAGCAGTTTGCCTGTGCAGTTGCCTACGCGCATTCAAATCTAAGCAGCTGAATTCTTCAATTGCCATCGATAATACGAGTTTGATGTACCAACTGCTGTTTAGGCAACTCATGCATGTTGAGTAGCTATCCGTAATAGTACCATACCAACCCAAAATACAAATTATGGTTTTTGAAATTGATTTCTGTAGTATTACTGGTAAATGGGTTGAATATGTATGACATTATTTTAAAAAGGTTTTGTTCTTTATAAAGCCCAATTTTTCCCCTATACAAATTGCAAAAAAGTGTCTTAAGTAAAAGGACAAAGGATGTAGAATTAGACATTTAAATTGTATAAATCTAGCAAACAAATTCGTGACAACTGAAGAGGCAATGAAGATGAAATTATATAAAAAAATATAAATTTTCATTCTTTGCTTATACATATTTTGTTAAAAAAAAGTTTTTTTTTTATTCTTTTTTGTTCGTTTTATATTTAAACATACATAAATTGTTGACGTTTATAAGTATGTGTGCGACAATATACATGCGTCTATAGTGTTTGTAATGTATTCTTATGGAAGCAATAATGAATGTCTGGAACCAACCAACAACGAAACAACATGAATGAATATGTATGTAAATATTTTAAGCAGATGGACAGTGACTGTCTTTTACCTATAGAAATCAATTTCTGTCAAAGAACAGAGAGTAAATACAATATAATAATGAAAATTAAGGCAATTCTATTGATATCCCCATACTCTATATGATTAAACTAAACGGTTCATCCTTGTTTTTATTTATTTAAGTATAATGAAGAAGATAGATGTTTGGAATAAACAAATTGGATAATTCAATTAAATTCCCATGTTTCTTAAGTAATTTTCGCTAATTAATGCTTTACTGTATTTTTTAAAATGTATTTAAAAAAAATCACCACATATGTGTATTATTTATTTCAGTTCATTATCTTAAATTAGTGCCGCTATATCTGGCATACATATTTTTAATATTATAGACGTACAAAATTGAGCTATGGCATTATTTGGCATAATTTAAATTAAATTAGACGAAAATTATACATAAACAAGTGAGGATTTTTTTTTTTGATGTAACGTAAAAGAAAGACAAAAAACTAAAATTTCAAATTATTTTCCGCATATAATTTTATTGCTATGATATTTGTTTATTTATTTATATATGTTTATTTGTATTTTGTTTTAATTAAAATTTAATGCTAGTAAAAATAAACTATTTAATTTAAATATTATGTACTATGAAGTTTGCTGTATGTTAAAAATAATTTTACATTAAAGAAAAGAGAATTATTTATATGTATAAGTATATAAAAAAGCACACAAGTATTACTAATGAAAGTAATTTCAACAATTAATTGCATACCAATTAAAATGTATTATTACTATCGGATAATAGAGTGTACATTATCATTTTAAAGAATATAAAATGAATTAAATCAGAAAACTCAAATAAAGGCAGAAACAATGAACATACGGTCTTTGACAGATAGCATAACACTTACAATTAGTTTAATAGAAATTAACTAATGGATGCAGTAAATTAATAGATTGTATTAAAAAAACCTCTGAAGTATAATGACACTCCATGATATTTTATATATGTTGCGTTGTAGTTTTCATCGTATTTTAGAGCATATGATGAAAGTAGCGTGTATATTCTTATATTGTAGATATATATATATATATATATATATATATATATATATATATATATATATATATGTAGTTGTATATTTTACAATTATTCAAATAATTTATTATGTTGATCATTTCCTTTTTGCCGTTGTTATTATTATTATTATTATTAAAATTAATTGCGTTATGTTGCCTTAACATATGTTGTTGAACTAAATTTTGTATTTTTCTCTTATTTTCTTTTTGGATTCAATTTTATAAAAATTCATTCAAGTATTTTTTTCACTTCTTGTTGCAATCATTTAATTTTAACTTACATTCATAAAATAAATACTAGCAACAAATCGTATTTAGTGGTCAAATAATCTGTACATATAAAATTTCACTTAAACCAATTGGAAGTTAAAAATCTCTGAAGTGCATAACATTTGAACTATTAGCCGTGCTTTATTCGAAAATTCGCTACCTTTGTGCCAATAAAATGATAAAGATGATAAGTTCCCGAAAAAGAGTTGCTTTGATTTCTAATTTATATATCGGTTTCATATAGGACAAATTCTTATTCAATTGATAAACTGTTGCAAAAATAGTGAAAAACATTTCGTTGCAAATTCGTCCTAATTATAATATTTTTTATGTGTAAAGAAAAGTATATCGACAAGTAACATCCCTGTACATTAGATGAAAGTAATTAATGGCACTGAACTTAGCGAGCATTCAAAGTTTTCAGTGTATATAGTTATATGCGATTAAGTTAGCACATTTGTTGTTATTATGCCATATATTTATCGGTGCTAGCTAAGTATGAGTCTCGAATAAAACACGGCTTTTATCGATAGTGAACTACCTACATACATACATATGTATACGTATAAAGGAGCAACAACAACTTTTTCACTTCTAAATTTGTCCGTCAAATGGTGAATGACGTAAACTGGACATACATACAATCACACAGTGCTGTTATATAGGTGCTATGCTTGTATATATGGGTTAAAAAAATAGTTGTTCTTGTTGCTGTTGTTGTTGATATGTAGGTGTCTAAATGAAATTGTTAAACAAAACTCAATCATGGAAGCATGAACGAATGAACTACTTTTGACGAAAGTAGTAAGTAGTTATAATAAAGGTAATTGTAATGTTGATTTCGACCACCCCTACCGAAGTTCATATAATTAGGCATACGTCATTTCTTCGTTTGTGTATATACGATTTATGTCTTCCAATTGTTTTGTCGATTATTATTGGGAGCTCCCGGTGCTTGTGGTGGTATCATATCGAGCAAATATTGTCGCTGTAATTCAGCAGCACGTTGTATATCAGCTAAACTCGCTGTTTGATTTTTTGGTGATGGTGTTGAAGTTGCATTCTTTTTGCTGTTGAAAGCTGCAACACGGAAAAAATATTAATATGGTTAATGCACAAGCGCACATTACGAAAAGCAACACTCACCTGCTGCTTGTGCTGATGCCATTTGTGCTACCGCCATTTGATAGGAATACAATAATGGTGTAAATTGCATCAAATGTTGTGGATTGGTCGCTAGACCCTGACCCAATGCTATGTTTGTTTGTTAAAAACATTAATATCAAAATATTGCTAGACATAGGGGAAAAGGAATATTGAACGATGCTTACCTCTAAATAATTGCTGTTGAAATGCTTGCATTGCAGCTGCCGTTGCTGCAGTTGCTGCCGGTGAAGCATTGCCCAAAGCGCTCAAATTAGCTGCAGCGCTAGGATTTGCAGCCGCAGCCGCACCCAAATTTGCCAAACCGCCAAGAGCAGCCAAATTACCAAGCTGGCCTAGATTACCAAGGTTACCCAAATTACCAAGACCACCGGCAAGATTATTTAGACCAGGCAAACCGCCAAGAGCACCCAATTGTGCAGCCGCTGCCAATGCAGCTGTAGAGTATTTATCATATTGTGCTTGCTGCTGCTGCTGCTGTTGTTGTTGTTGTTGATGTTGCTGTTGTTGCTGCTGATGCTGTTCGCGTTGGTGGTCGCGCTGATGATCGCGTTGATGGTGCTGCTGATGATCACGTTCCTGTCTATCGCGCTCGCGTTCGCGTTGATGATGTTGCTGCTGCTGCTGATGATGATGATGCTGCATTTGGCTTGGTGTCGGAGTACTCGCACTGGATTGTGGTTGACTGTGTATTCGAGAAGAACGTGGTGTGGTTGGTGGTGGTGTTGGTGTCGGTTGGCTGGGCGGTGGTGGTGTTGGACGTGGCGTAATGCTTGGTGTGGGCGTATGACATTTTGTTGGGATTACAGTAACAGATGGAGGCAAATTGACAAGTGCCGCAGATGTTGAATGTAATGTATGCTGTGCTTGTTGGAGATGCTGCTGATGATGATGTTGCTGCTGCTGTGGCTGATGCTGCTGATGGTGCGTTTGATGTTGCTGTTGTTGCTGTTGTAAATGTTGTTGATGATGCAGTTGGTGTTGCAGTAATTGTGATTGTTGCTGTTGATGTTGCTGCTGTTGTTGTTGTTGCGGTTGTGGTGTTGAAGGATGCGATGATGATGCATGAGAATCTACTGGCGATGGACTGCTCTGAGTGGCTAGTCGTTGCTCAATCTCTTGTTCCTGTGGTAGTAAGAAAAACAGATTTTTAATTATACTTAACATAACAAGCGTGTACTACTCTAGCATATACCTGCTGTAGTGCTTTGACAAATGCCTGTTTCAGTCGATTTGTATGCTCGGCTTTCAAAGCTTTCTTTACATTCGAAGTAACGCATTGTTCACAAATAACTTTAGGATCCTTATTACCTATATTATGTATATTTTTTCATTACGCAATAGTAAAATTTATTAATGTATTTATACACAAGCTAGTAAAGAAACCACCATTTTGCTTCTACCTTGTTTTTCCCATTTCCAAACGGGCGTAAAATCAATTTTACACTGAGCGCACCGAAATGGTGGTGCAACTGCATTAGGCTTTTTATTGTTTGTCATCAAATAATCGACAACGGTCTCCAAACCGAGCAGATATACAAATTCCGTATTACTAGGATTTGGAATGAAGTGCATTTCTGGTGGTGGTGGTTTTGGTGGCGGTATCTTCGAGGTAAATTAAAGAAACAGAAACAGACATATTTATTCGTTATAGGAAACTGGTCATTTCTCAAGTCATACTTGTAAAAGGGTCTTCTCCAACTGCTTTCTCAATGCTAGTTTGGCGGCAGCTTGTCTTTGAGCTGGTGTTTGAACCTCTTCTCGAGCTATTGAACGATCATTCTAAAACGAAAAACGAAATTACACGTTTGACAGATGGCTATCATCAAACTGTAGAGCTTACCTTCAACTCATTGTGTTGTTGCTGATTCTGTTGCACTAACGGTGGCGCCGGTGTTATGGACACGGAATTACTGATGGTGCCAGGTACCTTTGAATTATCCAAAACGTTAGGCTGGTTGTTTGCAGTTTTGTGAAAGAGAATTTTATGAAAAAATGTGCATTTAGTTAGTAAGCGAAGAAATGATTATGAAATATGTATCGTATGAAGTTCGTGTAAGTAAACAAAGTTATGAGTAACAAAAGTGAACTTTAATGATTGTTTCAGTGTTGACATGATGTTGTTGGCAAGTGTCAAGTGACGTATTGACGTAGTGTGGTTTGTTTGTTTTGTTTGTATGGTAAAAAGTTTGCGTAATTCTATCAAAAGCAATTAACAACACAGCGCTTACTGTAACGATCACATTACAATAACTCACATTGCGTGGCTTAATCCCAGATGGTGGTGCACTAGTTGGTGTTATGGTCACCGATGGTGTAATTGTGAGATTCGGTAGATTGGTACGTGGTGGTATTGCACTTGAACGATGTGTTGATAATGATGATGATGCTGACGATGCTGATGATGCGGTTAGTGATACAGGTGAACTGCCAGCTGTGACTGTTGCTCCACCGGGCAATGAAGTTCGTGGTGGTGGGAGTATTGAAGTATTTGCACGATTCGATGACGAGCATGGTGAAGGCAATGCCGATGCTGCCGTTATGGCAGTAACCGAAGACGACGAAGATGCAGCATTACGATTATTTGTGGCGGCACTGTGAGAAATTATAGATATACAAATCAATTAATCAGTCCATCAGTTTATGATCATAATATAATATTAACCACTTCTTACCTAATGCTAACTGATGACGATGTTCGCCCCTTAGAATGTGCCGGAAGTGGCAATGCCGTCGTTGGTGTGACACTCAGTGAACCTTTTGATGTGAGAGCAGCTGGTATTGCAGCAAGCGGATTTGTTGGTGACACACTCGTCGGTGTCACCACCAGATTCTCCTTCATCACATGTTGTGACTGCTTCAGTTTCTTGAGCAATACCAACTTCGTTTCCTCGTTACGCAAATCTTCGCGCAATTTACGCAATCCCTTTTCACGCTCTTTTAATTCGGCAGGTGTTAATTCCTTGATGGGCACGTATGGCGGCATCTCTTCGTCATCAGTCTCAGAATCTATATTACCATTCTGTTGGCGACCATTCATTCGGGCCGGCAACAATACAATATCAGGTGCCTCTGCATATGATTTAGGTTCAGTGCGTGGTCGCAAAACTCGTCTTTGAACTTTATTCTCATCTTGTGATGATGACGCTGATACTGTTGAGGCATCCGTTGGTGTTGCATTCGTATTGGATGTTCCAGTCAACGAAGTGCAGGTTGCTGTACCAGCATGAGTTGTGTGCTGATTATTCATATTGTTGGTATTATTGTTGTTGACCATTGATGGTGTGGGCTGGGTTGGCGCTGTAGCTGGTGTTATGGTAAGTCCAGAATTTTGCGTCAATGCTCGCAAATCACGCACCGTTGTCGGTGTTATTGTTAGTGCTGGATCTCGACCGGAGCCGAGACTTAAGTCGACGACATCGTCGACTTCCATTTTGGCCATTTTTGCGCGTCGCGACGTTTTGGGTGTTTCTCTTGAAAACCTACAAAGTAGAAAATCTCTTGTTAGTGGCATTGAATGACACTTTCAAATTGTATTCGTTTTTAATTACTTCAATGCATACAAATTATCCCAGATGCAAAAAAATAGGAAAATATTCAGTGCAAACATCTGCTGTAAAACAAAAACAAATAAAACGAAAAAAAACTTTATCAAGGGTTCCTTGGCCTAAGCGAAATTATAGTTGCTTTTTTTATTTTATTGCAAAGTGTTTCGTTTGTATTTTCTTTTTGTTCTTCTTCATCTTCTGTATATTTTATTCCTGCGTGCACTTCATCTGAACACAGACTCCGTGTAGATATGCATAGGTAAAAGAATGTATGAAATTAAAAAAAAAAATAAACACTAACACACCAAACGAAAACCACATTTAAGGGTGAAGTTAATGCTTTAATACTTTTCCTTAGTTTATGCGAAAAAAAGAGATATAACACATTCGCAGACATGGAATAATAAAAATGTGCGATGAAGGGAAGTAATTGTCCGTCATAGCACTGCGACGAAGAATGATCTGTTGTGCATATGCGCGACACTTAAAGCAACCCTGATAAAATCGCCGTCGATTTCTTATTTTTACAACACCACTCCACCACCCACCATTACATTTCAACATTAGTGTTTCGGTGTGTATTGTATATGCATAATCGTATAAACAATTTCCTAAATGATTTTTTTTTTGCGTTTGTTTATGCATATTTTGACCTTGCGTTAACAAGCATTAATGTAATAGTTGACAATAATTTAATTTTCAATTACAACAAACAAAGTAATAATACTACAACATTGTTTTGCACATGATTTTGGCCACAATATTTCATAAAGCTTCATTCGATATTTTAAGAGCAGGATATAATTTCTATATACTTAAATAAATATATATACTACCCTGCAAGTTTGGGTTAATTTTAAAAATGACACATATCCTAGGACCGTTTTTTTGAACATGCTTTTGTGAAATAATATTATTCTTATGATTTTATACATGTTTGCATTATTTTTGTTGTTTTAATTAATCAAAATATGGTAATTTTATTCAAACCCAGCAGATGCAACCAAAAAAAAAAGCATATATCAAAAGAAAACACCAACTCAAATTGTTATTTTGCAATAATAATTTGCATTGAAAGGAGTTAGCACAGCATTGACAAGAAACGCCGAAACGAACTCGTTTGATGACAGAACACGCTACGGTAGACCTAGAAAAATAACCAAATAGTATAACCGTATGTTACAAGTTATGTTAATGAAATCTTATCGAATCCAATCTCCGAAACAATGGTGGCACGGCGGTTACATAAAGCCTACAAAAAAGTTGTGAGGTGGCAGTATGAGCTTGTTATGATGGCGTAACCGATTTGGTGAAAATCCATGGAATAATGCGGACGCAACAGCATCACTGAATACTTCAGAACAACGTTATTCCATCTGGCGTCGTTTGATAGGTGAGAGATTCGTGTATCAGCAAGATAATGACGCTGAACACACATCCAAACCAAAGCCATCATCAAATCGAAAAGCAACCATATTGACGAGAAACGTCTTATGTGATATACATATATATGTACATTTTTTCTACAAATCATTTCACATTGGCACATTACTGTACTGCTGACGTTGTAATCAAGTCACGTTTTATTCGTTGCATAGTAAATTTCATGAAAATCTCGGTATAAAAACAAAAAATACAATCATTTTAAGTCACATTGATTAAACATGAGAAAGTGAGGAACCATTTAGTCAATGCTGTACGAAATAATATCAAACTCACAGTACGAATTATTACCACCATCCAACTATGAGAATATACAAAACATTTCGATGCAAAATTATGTATATTACTTTTTTTTTGTGAGTTTTGTTGTGTGCCTTATGCTGCTCATGGATTTGTACTTGCTTCTAATACAACTTTTGGATTCTTTAAAAGTGGGTGTTGCAATTAAAATTTATTTTCGATCAATTATACAAGGATTCCCATTAGCATTTATTGAAAATGCAAATTAAACGTTTGACATTATGTCGGAACCATAAAATATACTATCGAGTTGTCGTTAAATATTTGTTTTTGAAGAGCAATATGCCTGCGTAAATTTATGACGAGTTGGACGCTCGGGTACATTGCGCCATCATTTAACACAATGAAATTTAGGGCAGTTCATTTGAAACGTGGCCATATCAGCTTGGGACACGATGAACCTGACGTTAGCCTCAATTAAGCTCATCAACTGGTGTTAGACAACCGTCGATTTACAGTGAAAGAGATAGCAGAGGCCATAGAACAAATTTGCGGCATTTTGAGTGCAGATTTAGGCATGAGAAAGCTGTTCGCTAGAACAAACACTTGATGGCATTTCCAATGCTCTGTTGGTACACGTATACACGTATATCCACGTGACAGACAGACGGACAAATGGACAGGACATTTTAAATCGACTAGGAAGGTAAAAAATATTCAAGTATACCTTCTTCAAATGGTTGCAAACAGCTGACCAAAATAAATATACTCTCGTCCTTTAGAAATGTGAATCATATAAAATGCGTCGGCTTTAACAATTCCATTGTGCACTCATGCCCCTTACCGCTCATAATCGTTTAAGTCCAATAATAGATAAAATATCAAAGGAAAACCTTAAGTTCAGTAATGAGCGGTGCTATAGTGCTATTGGTCAATACGGTACGTCCATCTGACTAATATTGGTTTAAAAGAATGTGTCGCTTTATGTTAGGTCCTTCAATTCAATCATTTTTTTATGATTGTAAAACAGTTAAAACATTTTTTTTCCTATTTTCACAATTGCTGCTATTGTTTTAGTGGGCTGCTGTCTGCTACTTTTCTGTTTCTTGTTATTGTTTGTGAACAGCATCAGCATCAGCATCAGCAGCAAACGAAAAAACGCACCAAGTAAACGACCTCAACGTGAAATTATATGTATTTTGAAAGCTGTACACCTTTGTATGTCTATATACATGCATACGAGTACACATATGTATATGTAACATATACATACATATACACATGTACACATTGCATGTATTTATATACAATTATATGTATGTACCTATATAAATTGAGCGAAACCATAGCAATAAATTTATTTCGGTCGAGAGAACTTGTGTTTTTTTTTTTAAAAATACCAAATAGAATGATCCTTTCCGATGCGATGTATGAACATTATTTCTGTTGTCAACTTCTATGCGATCAAATCAAGGTACCTACTTTTCATAGTCACTGTTAAGTAAATATGTACAATAGGCACTTTTATTTCTTTGTTAGTTCGCATGCTCAACAAAAATATTGTAGGTGCACAATGAAATTTCGTTTTATTTGACTCCCTCTTAATCCCCTCTCAAAGAATTTTGTTACTACACGATATTTTTTTAATGGATCACTCGATAATACGTAATCTTCAAATGGCTTTTAAACAAAGAATAAATTGAAGGATCGCCAAAAATGTTAGACGTGTTTATATGAATATTGTAGCAACGTACAAAACAGAGCCGTTAGAAGCACATTCCTTTATAGTCCGAAGATGTATGTATGTGTTTCAGTTATATTTGTTTTTTAATCAAGCACAGCTACTTACTGCTCATTATGTCATAATAATTCCCAGCGACCATAAAATTAAGAAGCACTCGCTGTGTTTGTATTTTCTATTGCAAACATTTCACTATGCATATTTGTATATCTGGGTACTTATAGCGTGCACGTACCTACCCAGTAGGCAACTCAACTAACTTTAAATACACTATAAGGTGATTATTTTTCAACCAGCAGTGGTTGAACAGTCGACTATCTCTTTTGGTATGAACATACTATTTTAACATAGCGATGGCCTAGGCACAAGCTAGCTAACTAACTACAGCTAAATACAAGTTGCCCAATTAAAGTTAGCTTATAGCGTCTTGGACAGCACATCAATGTTGATAACTACGCTTTTGAAATAGTGAAGAACTTTATATATCTTGGAACCAGCATTAACACTTGTAATGACGTAAGCCTGGAGATATTGCGAAGGATCACTCTTGCAAACAGGTGCTATTTTAGCTAAGTAAGCAATTGAGAGTAAGTCGGGCCCTCTCTCGAGTAACGGAAAAAAAACACACTCCTCAAGTCCCTGCCTGTCCTTACGTATGGCGTCAAAACTTGGACATTTCCACCTTAGATGAGAGAATGTTCGTAATTGATGGTCTGTAATTGGTAATTTTTAATTTTATATTTTATTTTTATATTTATTTTTTCCATTTAATAAGATATGCTCAATTTAACAGAAGAAAACGTTTCTAAATATTTTCCTTGTTCGAAATGTATAGAAGAATACCAACACCACAATTATCAGCAAATACTTAATATTCATATGTTATATTACTTTATTTTATACCTACGAATTACTTTAACGTGTTTACACTTTTTCATAATATTGCTTGGCACAACATCGTGCGTACACATCTTTAGCGTTGGTGTGACAACACGAAGCCAAACTGCACGCTGCTCTTCATGCATAAACTAAGACGATCGCATATAATTACTAGCTAAAGGTCAGAACGAATAAATCGACTAAAAATTAATTTATTTAGCAGTCGCACTACAAAAGTCCGACTGGGTACATACATTCATATGTACATACACATATAAGTAGTAGAAGCGTACGCATAAATATACACTTTACTTTAATTTGTAATTTGTTGATGAAAATTAAAGGTAACAGCATTTATGTATACAGTAAAAAAATATGTTGATTTATTTATGTATGTATCTATCCTATTATGTAGTACTAACGTATACCATACACGTGGTTAAAATGAGAGTATAGGCATTTATGGCTGTATAGCATGTACATGTGTAGCTAGCACGTTCATTTTTCTTTAATTTGATAACAATCTGTTTTACTATATATGTATCTATCTACCTAAATGAAAAATTAGAATACATATCTTTGTCAAAATATGAGAGTTTTAAATTCTAACTTTTTAATCAATACCTATTTACTAAGAACATATGTTTATACTATATGTATGTATGTACCTGTGTGCAATAAGTGTAGTACTCAAAAAAAAAAAAAAAAGAAATATGTATTCAGTTAATGAGCAGCTGTTAAGTATTACATTGCATATGCTTTTAGTTAGGATGGTACTAAGTATGTACATATGTATGTATTTTTGTAAAAATTTAATTAGTTGTGCATATGTAGTTATGTATACACATATGCACAGAGTACAATGACGTTTGAGTAGCTAACATTCTCGTTACAACAATCTTATTATGTACGATATGTGTCTGCTTGTGGAAGAGCTTTAAAACTTTAATTAAAAATTTAAAGGCATGAAAAGTATAAAATTTGTTTAAACTCGGAAAGATTTTTATGTTGTACATTCATACATGTGCAACTCTGTAAATAGGTAAGTAAGTATGCTACATTACCACCACGCCTATTTATGACCTGTGTCGAATATACACAATATGCCATTGCATTATTATTATTATGATTATAACAAATATAAACTTTTTTGCTATGACTATGCATGAAGTAGAGGCACAAGCATTTACATTAAGCAATCGATATACATAATATATTGTACTACACTATCACCACACCAATACGATACTAAGCGGGAGAGAGAGAGAGAGAGGTTACGAAAATGTTTCAACCAACCAACAACAATAATAGCAATAAGCGAAATGTGTCTTTGGTGAGTAACAACAACGAGAACCATAACAACAACAAAAGTGTTTAAATTAAGTAAAAGTACAGTTGTGCGCATCGTAGCAGCAGGCAATAACATTGGGTTGTGTATATAGATACAATAGCATGCAAGTATGTATGTATATTTATTCTTATATAGATATGTATAGGCTAGAGTCCAGCACGGCCGACTATTGCTTATCATTTATTCGTTTACCCATTTATGAGTAATTATCGTCGCATCGTAATTAATACTCGTTACATCACGAGCAATACATCCCATGAGTGTTGCCAATAAATTACTTTTTCCCCCGACACATTTTTAGCAAAAAGTTGTGAAATATTTATATAGATATTTTACAACCATCGATAAAGATTTATAAAAACTCAAGCATACCAACAGAATGATTGAAATCATAACTGAAAGAAAGAAGAATTTATAAATTTTGTTCCAATTGGAGTAAAAAGGCAACGCTAATTAGCACACGATAAGCGCGATGAATTACATAGAGACACATCCCAAGCTCATTAAAAGTCGGAAGCTACTGTTATATAGTATTTTTACTTTCATAAACTGAATTGTAAATATACATAAATTTTAATTTAGGATATTATAGGCGTTTTTTAATAATCAGCTAAGTAAAAAGAAAAACATTTGGCAACAGCGACTTTTTACTGTATTGGTTAGTGAAGTGGAATATACCATGTACGCAGTTATTCGCAGCGAAAACCCACATTTCCACATGATAACGTGTGAACTGAGTTTGTCGAAGCACAAATTTTCGTGTTGAAAACAGCACAAGCAATGGGAACCAACCGACTTCACTCGATTTTACGCATACGATACTGTCGATGCCAAATTTAGAGTTAGTATATCGTATTCGTGGGTGCCGTAGCTCAGTGGTTAGTGTGTTCGCCTTCTGATCTGTAGGTCGTGGTTCAATCCCCGGCTGATGCATAACAAATTTAATATCGATAAGATTTTTCTTTCGAATGGTACCCACCTGTCGGCAAGCAATTGGCAATTCTTCCGACAGTAACAACTTGCCATGAAAAAGCTTCTAAAAGAACTCTGTGACAAAGCTCAGAAAAAGTGATGTCACAAGTGTTCTGCCGTTCGTAACCGGTTAAAATAAGTAGGTCCCTTCTAATACTGTCCAAATTTTAGGCGCACAACAGTAATGGAAGAGAAGCTCGGCCAATGAGCCCTTTGGGGCTTTAAGTGCCACGTCTTTATTTTTTTTTTTATATCGTATTCGCCCGCATCGTACGCGGAATTGCTTACATGACTATGGCTACGTTCGTAAACGCAGTATTTTTGTGCAACCCTGCTGCATTCTTGCGATTGCAGTTGCTACTGCACAATCAGCTAAATCGATTATTTAGCATTCCCGAATGACAGAGAAAATTGAATTTTTAATTATTATGATTATTGATAAACAGGAAACTCCAGAGTTGTAAAGAATTGACTGCAATGGATGCGGACATTTGACAAAGTACTGCCAATTGCGTGCATAAAAAATTTTTTTTTTTACGAAAAGCGGTGCAAGCATTCGTTTATTCGCGCCGGACTCTGGTATAGACCTACATAAGTGTTTGCATATACAGCTTCGGTATATATATATATATATATATATATATATATATATATATATATATATATATATATATATACATACACACATAAGTAGATATGTATGTAATTTGAACGAGAAGCATACATATGTAGATACCTGTGTATGTATGCTCATATTTATATTTGATGTGAGCAATGTGTAATGGTCAGTTGGCTGTTCGATTGGTTGATGGGCGCTGGTGACATGTCAATACCAGTAGAAAGCCAAAAATACAAAATTGGCCAATTTTACATTTAGTAAGTACCTAGGTACTTATATATATGGTAAAAGTTATTAATATATCCAACTAAAGTAAATTCATAGTTAAAGCAACATATCCTACATAACTACTCCATACATCTGTACAAATATGGAACACACTTATTTTCTTGGCTCAAGTCTGAGCGTTGTTCCCGAATTAGTTATATAGTTTAACCATCAATTCCAATTGTACATATGGATATGTATATATGATATATACCAAAAAGTCTACTATATTAAAAAGTTTACGCTAACCACCATTACCCCATAAACAATTGAGTAAGCATACCGAAAAATTGATTGAAGTAAATTCATAAACAATTGCAATGTTTGAATTTCACAAGCACGCTTACAAAAATCATGAGATTAGACAAAACATAGTTAGAAATATTCTGACATTATAGACCTGTTATTTAAAAATGAGTAGGTATGTGCATATACATATGAACATATACAGTTTCGACAGTGTCAAAAATCAAGGTAAGCAATTGATAAGTAAAAATAAATACGATTAGTCATTTGTAATTTTTGTTTCCAATTTAGAAGCCAGTGATTGTGAGCCATTTACAATAGTGAATATTTTTGTGTATTCTTCAACTATGTGCTTTGAAATATTTATTTATTTACACAAAATTCGCAATTTTCCAAAAGTAAAAATTAGGTACCTAAAATTATGGAAGTTCTTTTTTTTTCAAACATGCTTGGTTTGTTGGGACTGCACCGATTATATGTTCGCAAACGACACACACACACATACACATTCGAAAGGTTATAAATCTTATCTCGCTTTGTCAAACGTTAAAACAAAAACAACTGCACAACGAACAATGGCAATAATAAATTCAATGCAAAAAAAAAAAAACTAGAAAAAATGAGAAATCTGCAAAAATGAAAAAATTTAGTTAAAACATCAGACAAACGCCACATGTAAAGGAAGGGGGAATATAATATAAGTACAAATGTATTATAGGTATAGTGTTACCAGATTTCTATAACTGGCTCTCTTGCAAGTGAATGGATCTTTGACAACGAAAATTGAAAAACTTTTCAAAAATGTTGAGTATTAGTACTCGGAAAAAAACTAAAATGTGTTTGGCAATGTGCGTGTTAGTTAAATTTTGGACAGTATTAGAAGGGACCTACTTATTTTAGCCGATTCCGAACGGCAGAATTTTTGCGATATCACTTTTACTGAGCCTTGTCACAGTTGTTTTAGAAGCTTTTCCATGGCAAATTGTTACTGCCGAAAGAATTGGCATTTGCTTGCCGACAGGTGGGTAACTTTCGAAAAAAAATATTTTTGATATTCAACTTCAGCCGGGGTTCGAACCCAACGACCTAGGGCTCAGAAGACCAACGCACTAACCTCTGTGATACGGCACTCTATTTAAATACAAAGTATAATTTACTATATGCTCCGACAATTCTACGTTTTCGTTGCAATTGTTGCCAAAGAACAATAAACACAATATAATTAGGTTACAAAACCATGACACATCAAGATATAGTGAGTAGATATAAAGCTTTATAAAATTACAAAAAGAGCAATATTAGCATTCAATATATTAACTTAATTGCTTTGAAAGGCAAAAAAAAAACGCTTTAAAAATAACGGCTGTCCAAAAATATATAAAAATAGAAATTTTACAATTGAAATCTCGCTTTATTTACGCTACATGCATACGTACGACCCTATTCATTCCTAGTACAAATATTGTATATGCACTTTCATATATACATACATATATGTATTGTACTCGTACATAAGTACGAAGAGAAACGTATTAATTTGAAAAATAAAAAATAAAATAAAATAAATAGCTATACGAGTATGTACATATGTATATATATTTTTTAATAATAACCATTATATTAACAACTCATACAGCTTACTTACTACGTTCTTAATTTTTCGCCATATAAAACATGTTTGTATGTAGGTACAAATGTACATGCATACATATAAATAATATTTCAACAAAAACTAATTAAAAAAAAGAAATAACAACAAGAAGTCTCACATAAAAAATGTAGAAAATTTATTTTTAAGGCCGCTGACACCATTGAGAATGCATTTAAAAGTGAAATAAAGAAGAAAAATCAAATAATAAAAGAATAAAATTAACAAAAACCATAAAATGAAGAGTAAAAAAAAAAAATAAATAAATAAATGAAAAATAATCAAATAAAATTAAACAAGAAAAAAATTAAAATAAATTTCACGGCATAACTACAACGACAAAACAATAACGAAAAAAATCGGAGAAAAAAAGCTGAATACAAAAACACATTCGGACGCCACAATGCCTCTTAGAGTCTCACGAACATACTCGTGAAATGTATGCATATACGATAGAAGAGGCGGCATTGACGGAGAAGCTCGTAATACCTTAGATACGAAGAGGCGCGGTGACGTATAGGGTGAGAGTAGAATAGTAGTGTAGCAATATATTCATATGTATGTATGATGGCCACATACTGGTGGATACCCAGAAGAAAAAAAAAACTGCAAACAATTTATCATCGAATATTTCATAATGGTAATAACATTTTATAATTTCATAAGTGAAGATGTAACTATATAGGTATTTTGGGAAAATTGCTACCTTTTAATAGTTGTTGAGAAAACGTGAAAAAACAACAATAATTATGTTCTTTTATCAATTTGAGAAAACTTAAAGCAAATTTACTATGTGCGTCTCGATCGAAACCATGTGAGTCTCAAACAAATTAACATATTTTATTATGGCAACTGATTGTAGGGTAGATACGCCTGAGGCATGTCACACAATAAATGCAAAATTCATGTTTGTGTTTTCTTTTCTTATTCGTCTATACCCGTTAGCAATTACACACATCAAATTGAATATGGATATTCTTATATCATGCCTATTACAATTTCCTTTTGGGTATACGACTAGTATGGTATGGTATATACGAACCAACTAGGCAAATAAGCAAGCAAGAAAGCAAGCGAAATAGATTGCTGCCAGAATGCTACACTCTAAAAACAAACAAACAAATAACATACTACAGACAGACATACACACTCGTATTTTCTGAAAAATACATATATATATAGTAGGTACATAATGTAAATATATATACATATGTATATTGATATAAATACATATGTGTATTGTATATTCGTATCTATATAAGCCTTTACATAAATGCTAGTTGAGTGTAAATAAATAGTATATGCGTGTAGATATTTATTAGAATGTTTGTTGTATGACAACGACGACATCGCCAAGTAGCAGTATATATGTTATGTATGTAAGCGAATACAGGAAAAAAGAAGGAAAACAGTAACAACAACACGTACACATATGTTGGTATATAATGAACAGCAGCAGCAGCAGCAGCAGCAGCAACAACAACAACAACAACAACAACAACAACAACTAACATTTGCTTTTATCTATGTATATTAGTAGATGTATAAGGTATGTATATACATAACATTTATGTAGGTATATAAAGAAGTAGAAATGGGCACATTATGGTACAGCCATAGAAAGCATACATATGTATTTATATGTATATGCTACATAAGCACAACCAATATCTACAAACTGACGCATAAAAAAAATCACTATATCTTATATGTATGCACATAATATATCATAACCATGTATTTTTATTAAAAATATACCTATGTACATGTAGATATGCAAATATATAGAAAATATGTGTGCATATACGTTGGCCTATGTGTTAGCTGGTTTTTCACTAATTGCTTTAATCGCTTTCTCCCATTCGCTCTCTTTTGATATCGATGGTAAAAATCATATTTTTAGAGATGACCAACACTAACACACGTATACACACACTTTTATTTTCATAATTTCATATAAGGATATCTGTTTACATATATTACATTAGAAATCACTTACTTCCTTATACATACATATGTATGTATGTAGATAGGTACATACCAAAATATATGTATCTAATAGAAGTACCCATGGGTAAACAATTATATCCGCAATTTCATACTAGTTCGCTTTCATGGGCGTTTTTAATTTAATTTATCTAGATTTCGTAGAGATCCACTTCTTAGCAGAATCACAGGTGAAAAATTTATGTTTTACAATAACACAAATCGTTCGATGCAGTTGCTTTCTGCGCATCAAACCCAGTAGCAACCATTAAATCCAGATTACTGCTGAGAAAGATGTTGTTACTTGTATTTGCCGCTGCGTTTTATTGTCAAAAACAAAATCAGCTGTCGAAATACAATCTTCAGTCCGAAGAAAATGAGTAATAGTGGAATTTTCATTTGTTTTCATAAACTACTTTGTTTTAGATCTCAAGATAAATGATTTCTTATTGGCACCCCTATATTGCCATTAATTAATAATTTGTCGCCTTTTCACATTAGAGAGAATATATTCATACATACCCAAAAATATACAAGTTTACTTACTATATATGTATACGTATGAAATTAAATACATTGTATATAGGTATATAGTACTTATACTACACAACATTTGCTTATCTCAAAGAAAAAATATAATAAAAATTTTGCTTGTTTTTTATAGGTATATGTACGAGAATACATATGTTCGTATGTATGTGTACATGAATGTATATAAGTATATATTTATGTTTTTTTGTTGTTTTACAACAAGCAGCAATAACATCAACGGCAGACAGAAACACAACTGCAACATGAAATTGTTTTTAAGTCGCCATTATTGAAACCGGTTTGAAAGTCATTAATTTTGAAGTTTTTTTTATATAGCTCTTTTTAAACTCTTCTATTTTTCTTTACAATATTTCTTATCAATTTTTTTAGATACTATAATGTCTACTATTCTAATAAATTTATATAGATTTCATTTCCGAAAAAAAAACACCATCCGCCTTTTAAGCAAAAGGTTACAACACCAGACTCTTACCTTTGGCAATATTGATGTTCAAGTACAAATACGTATTATTCATATAGACCCTCGAATATTTATGACGGCATCAACATTATTATGAAAAAACAACGCCATGTATAATATGTGTAGTACATATATCAAGTAAATATTATTCTATACATAGATAAACATACCTGGGTACATAGAATAAACAAATATTAATTTCAAATTGCATGATGTGATTGCTTCAAATGTGAGTGTCCAAAGTAAAAGATACTATATGTATTAACGTACATTCTGTTTTTGTCATTCAAATAAGGTCAAATAGCTCATTTTGGATTACTAAGTATATAGGTTTGTATATGAATGTGTATACGCATATTTTGAAAGTTTTCAAATATTTTCTCTTTCTTTTAATTAATTACTGAATGGGCTTAAACGTACAATAATATACTGTGTGAATGATTTACGTAATTAGAGAAGAGTTTTATAAAAATTTAAATTTAGTTGATAATGCAAAGTATACTATTTATTCTTTATTTGGCTCAACATATAGATATGAACAGATGTTATAGTTTTTCCACTTTATTTATTGGCAACGTACAAAGGATTGGAAAAAACAACTATTAATGAATTGTATATTGTCGCAACCGATACAAGAAATAAATCATATTTATATTTGTAGATTAAAAAATGACGGGTCAAAGGAAGGTGTCAATTAATTTTTATGGCCCGCGGAAAAAAAAATGTAAAGTTTATTCTGGCCCATATTATAAAACTGTTCATCCACCCTTGGCCTAGCAAATAAAATTAACAAATTGAGCATATTTGTTGTGCAATTTCTTTATAAATACATATACATATGTAGATACTACTATGTTTTCGCAAACATTTTACAATTAAACTTTTACAAATATAATTTCACAATAACAGGTACTTACACTCTGAAGCAAATGAGAAGAAAAAATACTAGATCACCCATATTTTACATGGAGTAAAAAGTCATGAGATTTTTTAATAAGTGGTGCCACTAGAAAATGATAATGACTAATTGCGATGATCACGATCATAATCATCATGACTCATTGCGAGAGACGGTGGTCTGGTGGTGTTTTCGCAAGGTAGCATGTCTAACTGCCTCAACCGGGTTGGGCTAGCGCAAGCCTTTTTGAATTCAAAGCAAGTCAACGCACTGGACATCATATAGTTTGTTCTGCGCGCTATGTGATGCCACCTTTCATTCTGTAATGAGGGCGGCATCATGTAGCTAATTCTGCTTGCTATGTGATGGCGCCTTCATTTTTCAATGAGGGTCCTCCTCGCGGCGACCACCGGGCATCCGCTGAGAGGCTGCTAAAGTGAGTGGAGAAAACCTCCTCGGTTAGAGGTTGTGCGTTGGGCTTGGGACATACCACATAAAAACTCTCACCCAATGAAAAGCCTCGGATAAGGACTGCCCCTTTTATTGATGACCCCCGCAAATGATATAAGGCTCCATGTGATATCTACTACAGTTGCCATGTGGACGGTTGGGAAAAATTCGAATTAAGTCAAACATTTTCAACATCAGCCTTATATGTGCCCACGCCCTGACGGATGAGAAGGACAATGCGACCAAAGAGAGCTTCTTTCAGCGAATGGAAGAAGTTTGTGACCGTTGCCCGTTATCAAAATCGTGATTGTCGACTTTAATGCCAGGGTGGGCGGGGAAAGTACCTTTGGTCCAAACGTCAGAAAATTCATCCTCCACCAGAACATTTCCGATAACGGAATGAGGCTGATCAACTTCGACGCAGCACGAAACATGGTAATTATTAGTACCAGATTTCCACACCTCGACATCCGTAAAGCGACGTGGCTGTCTCCAGATTAAGCTCTACGAACAAATAAATTGATCACGTGGTGATCGATGGATGTGAAATCGATCAGTAGTGCCAACATCGGATAATTACCTTGTTGCAGCTAAGGTGTGAACACGTCTATGTGTCGCAAAGAACAAACGAAGTCCCACACAGTGAAAGTTTGGTAGTTAGTAAGCTACAGCAAATGCTTTTATCACTAGATTATCGGATCTGCTTATGCAGAACGCACGATGGCCACATTTATTCTTACCGTTCTTAATGGGAAACTTTATATACTAGATGCGTTACACAGGTATTTGATGTTCTTTAGTCAATGTCATACAGTTTGTAAATCGTTGGAGGTTTTTGCTTCACCGACAGTAGTTTAGAGTAGTTAGTAAAATCACTTTTTTTCCAAGGCCAGCTTTTAGTGTACCATGTCGCTGCCTTGTCCATATACAGTGGCTCACAGCTTATTTCGTACAGTGTATATATTTTTATGTACATGGCTGTAACATCGAAACTAAAAAACTTATCGATAAGTTTTGAATGTAGACGTCTGTGTATGTGTTTAATAAACCTAATAAGAAAACGGGGAACCCCAAAAATTTTTCTTTTTGTTATGCAAGAGAGAAAAACTATTGATCAGCTGATTTTCAGCTCACATCTTATTTCGTACACAAACTTCAATGTAAGTAAGTTTCATTCTGCCGCGCAGTTACAAAGTTTTTTTGAATTGTATGAGTTTTTGGACCTTTTTAACTATTATAACAATTTTTATTATTATTATTTTAAATAGTTAAAGTGCTGTAAATTAAACATTTAGCTTTATGGGTCATCGTACAACGATGGAACAGCGTAAACTGGTAATTAACCATTTTAGGAAAGGTCAGAGTGTGCGAAAAATTGCTGAAATGACAAATTTAAGTGCCTCAACTGTCCAATACATCATTCAACGCTTCGTTCGCGAAAATCGGTTGGAGAACAAGGGCAGAGAAGCACCTAATAAGATTTTCAACGCATCAGACGAGCGTTATATTGTACGAAAAATTAAGAAAAATCCAAAGTTATCCGCTCCGAAGTTGGCTGCAGAGGTTCAGCGTGAAATAGGAAAATCATCCAGTGCTGAAACTGTCCGACGTGTGCTGCGCAATCATGACTTGAACGGTCGAGTAGCCCGAAAGAAACCATTCATTTCGAAAATGAATATACAACGCCGACTTGACTTCGCCAAAGAGCATATTATTAATACTCCTGCGTTCTGGAATACCGTTATTTTCGCGGATGAGTCTAAGTTTAATATTTTTGGCTCGGACGGAATGTCATATGTTTGGCGTAAAGCGAATACCGAGCTAAACAAGGAGAACCTTAAGCCCACAGTGAAGCATGGGGGCGGTAGCGTCATGGTTTGGGCCTGTATGTCAGCAGCCGGAGTAGGTGAATTGGTTTTTATTGAGGAAACAATGGACAAAATGAAGTACCTCGAGATTCTGAAAAACAATTTACTTCAAAGTGCAGACAAACTGGGTTTGCGGGAAGAATTTCGGTACTACCAAGATAATGACCCAAAACATAAATCTGGGATTGTGCAATCTTGGCTTATTTGGAACTGCCCACACTTGATGTCTCCACCACCACAGTCACCTGACATGAATGTGATTGAAAATCTTTGGTCTATTTTGGACAATAAAATAAGAGCACACAAGATTTCTAATAAGCAAGACCTAAAGAAGGTACTGATGGAAGAATGGAAAAAAATCACACCAGACATCACTCAAAAATTGGTGGATTCAATGCCAAATAGACTCCAGGCTGTCATTAACGCTAAGGGATGTCAACTAAATATTAAAATCAACTTACTTTGTTTTTAGATTGAACTTAAAGAGACTGTACGAAATAAGCTGTGACATGAATTTTCCTATTTTATTCTTATTTTATTTTTTTATAGTGTCAAAAACTAAAATTTTGAAAAAGTAAATTTTGGAAAATAAAAAACAAACCTTCCTTTCAAAAATGGCATTTATATTTTGTTCAAATTTTTGCTATATTAGGAATTACGACTGCAGCAATTTTTAAACTGTCACTGTACGAAATAAGCTGGGAGCCACTGTAGGTTGGTTAATTGATCGGCTAGTCCGTTTTTTTTTATTTCTATAAATAAACTCATAATTATTACGAACAAAAATATCTACCACCTCTCAAAAACCCAACTCTTTTGCAATGTAAATACAAGTGTAGATTAGTAGCGAACTTACAAAATACAGAGAAATACAATATAAATTATTTTTTTATAGAGAGATATGTAAAATATTTTCTAAATAAAATATTGTTACGATAAACTATAACATCAATGACTTAATCGATTGACAAAAAATAAATACACAAAATGTGAAAAATTATTTTTAGTATCTCTTCTTTTCTTCCCCGGCTGATGCATAACAAATTTAATATCGATAAGATTTTTCTTTCGAATGGTACCCACCTGTCGGCAAGCAATTGGCAATTCTTCCGACAGTAACAACTTGCCATGAAAAAGCTTCTAAAAGAACTCTGTGACAAAGCTCAGAAAAAGTGATGTCACAAGTGTTCTGCCGTTCGGAACCGGTTAAAATAAGTAGGTCCCTTCTAATACTGTCCAAATTTAAGACGCACAACAGTAATGGAAGAGAAGCTCGGCCAATGAGCCCTTTGGGGCTTTAAGTGCCACATATTTATTTATTTTCTTTTTTATTGAAAAGGAGAAAAAATGAACTGAGCTGAAAATATACTTTTAAAGATAAGCTGCGTAAATGACTCATATAGAATAGAAAGAAAATAACGAAAATATAATCCGTGCTTAATTTGACGCTTATACACCATTATTTATAGGAGAGAGAGAGAGAGAGAGAGTTAAGCGGCGATGTCTATTCTACTATTCTACTAGCTATTAGTTATGGATAAGAATCCGTGTTACTAAAATGTAGTGTGCTGTCTTATAAAAAAGAAATAGGCAAATAGAATAAATTGGTTCAGCAGAAAGAATATGCATCCACAATTGCAATTAATTGAAATGACGTTGACTATTATATTTCTGCCGTATCCCATATAGTCCTAGTGTTGATTTCTATTACATATATTAAATATAGCTAATTGTGGATGCGTGTTTTTTTTGCCATTATTGCTAATTATATATAAGCATCAAATAAAACACGACTATTAATAAGGAGTTTGTAGCACTCGCAAGTAAAATCAAATAAAAACAACTCTTATCAAAATAATTTAAAAAACATTAAGTAGGTATAAATTAATGGCAAAATAAATAAATTTTTAAATACATATATACACATAAACAGCCGTTTTATATAAGTATGTACTTGAATATATACACATGTACAATATATGAGTATGTACATACGTTGCTCACGTACTAACGTCCCCATACGTGTACGTGTATGCATATGAAGATCTAGACGAAAAATGAAAAAAATAAAATATATATTTATATATACCTACATACATATGTATATAATATATTATATATTATATTGTATATGATATATTTATACTTAGTTCAAGGCAACACAATCATTATATTCATAATGGCGAGGTCATATACATTCAAATAAATATGTATGTATGTATATACAATATAAGTATATATCTACTACATATGTATGCGAGTACATGCACTTAATTTCTACTCACTGTTGCCACTGTAGCTGCTCATGTTATTTTTGTTGAAATACATTATTTTTCTTTATTTACACTTGAATTACATTATAAATACACATTTGTACATATCAATATATACCTACCTACATACAATTTTTAGAAAATATTGTGAGTTTTTATTATCTACAAGGTTCTGGAAATTTTGTTTGAACATTTTTTTTTTGTTTAGAACGAATAATAAACTAAACCCGCTCAGACACTGTATGTCATCCTCATATTATGTATATGCGCATGTATCTACAAGTATTGATAAGTATAACGTGTAATCTTATGAGTAATACTCGTTTTACCGTTTATACGTGATTAAAAAAGGTGAATTGATATTGGCGAACGAGGTAACCCCATTCAATCGTCTCCGGAAACGATCTATAGATGGCGTTTGCCATCTATCAATACCAATCTGATTTTCATTACATTTATTAAAATCTAGTAGGTAAATAGATTCATTTTAATACGTCACAAACAAATCAGTTTTGTGAAAAAATGCAATTTCTCAAGGGATGATTTTTTACCATTTTAAATGATGTCCAACTCAACAACAACGGAACAATCAACTTCATTCTGTTTTTGGCAATCAAATACTTACAGTAATTTGGTAATTAAGTACGCCTACAAATACAACTTATGATTGGTGGCATCGATATGTGGCTTACTGACAGATGGTGGCATCCTTGGGTCTTGGTAAAAGCCAAATACAAACGATTTTGCATGTGCATTTAGTAGTGACGAAGCTTGGCAGCTGTTGGATTCTACACGATCTGATCAAAGTTCAAAAAGTATAGTGTAAATTAGTGCAAACAAACGCTCAACAAATGAAATCGTGATGCTTCTGAAAACAAAACTTTTATGTGTTCTTATAAGACCGAAACAAAACAACAATCGCCTCTTTGGGTGTTCTAAAAGTGAACCAAAACCTCAAAAGTAGTGCGTAGTAGTGCAACTAGTCCAGCTGGCAACAAGGCCAGTTTTCATACAACGCAACCAACAGCATACTTGCAGAAGTAAAAACCACCAAACTATTGGCTTATTGTCCACATTCGCTAGATTTAGCACCTAGTGTCTTCTTCCTGTACCCTTTTGTCAAAAACAGAATGTGTGGTGGTCAATATCGACAACGTTGGTCCCTTTCTATTGTGCAATGGACAACGATATTGTTTGACCATCATCACCACAGCACCACTACCAGATATGTCAGCTGAAGCAGTCGCAAAAGCTATTTTTCACACTAGAGTTCCAGATTTGGCGTTTCAGCATGAATTTAATCTGACCGGAACAGACAGTTCGTATTTACCCACCCGTACTCCGTCATCAAGAGATGCAAATTTTTTTACTGTCTCCTTATGAGGGCGCCAAACGAAAATTAGCATCGATAGACTCAAACCTGCCTTTTCAGCAATTACACTTTTGGAAAATCACTCGAAGATATTGGAGATGAAGTAACGCTCTCGTCAACAAATATCGACGAAACCCACTCGTAGTGGCAGATATGTTAGGGAATAATGTGGCAACCCCGTCTTGCATTAAATTTATATCAAAAGAATTTTGTAAAATATTGCACACATTGTGAAACTGACATGAAAAAGAGAGCAAAAGCCGTAGCCATCCATAGGCTACATATCGTAGAAGTAAAACTTAAAATCTTTGGAATTCGTTTCTAATAAATAGTTTGTTGTTTAATTGTAATATAAACCATTTCTATTCATACACATATGTATATATATATATATATATATATATATATATATATATATATATATATATATATATATATATATATATATATATATATATATATATATATATATATATACATATATGTATATATACTTAAATATTTACAAAAAGTGGTTTAACTACTTTTTCTCCTTGTTTCTTTGCATTAGCGTATATAGGTAGTACGTAGATGATTACCGTTGTTGTTGGTATTCGTGTTGCTACGTCTTCAACGAGCAAATAAATTGCGTTGTTTTTTTTTTGTAACTCCGAGGAAGGAGAAGAAAAAGTGTTAGCTTAACAACAGTAGCAACCAACAAGACAATGAAAAAAAAAAAATATATATATATATAATCGAATGTTATAATTTAATCAAGTAAAAATGATGTGAAATGATATGCGTCTCAATGCGTGTAAACATTTATGAGGTTAAACAAAATTTGTATAGATACACTCTATATGGTAGGTACGATTGTTAATATGGAAGCATGTATAAAAATCAAAATTTTAATACTCTCCACACCCGTTCAATCAGCTTACTTACATGTACATAATTATGCATGCCATCTGTATATAAAAACAATTTTTTTTAATCAAATAATAAGCAACACAAAAAAGCTAGTGCTGAATGCTGACGCGTACATAATTAGCCGAAAAAATTTATTAAGAAAAATGAAACAAGTACTTGTGCATACTAAATACTTGTACAATAAATATTTCATATAAAAAATATTTATATGTTACACTGCCCTGCAAAAAATTGTACGACTAATCTCTAAAGAGACTAAGACAGGATTAATCTCTTTAGATATCAATCGGAGATTAATTATTATCCCATCGATCTCTTTAGAGATAAGGTAGCGATAAATTTTTAAATAAATTAATATATTTAGATATTTACCGATCTTTTGCTATCTTTGATTTTGCAATCACAAACATATTTGTTTGTAAAGAGCAATTTTCTTGGAGAATAATTTTGTCAATTTCGGTAGTGCATGATTAAGCGACTAATCTCTTTTTATGCCCGTTCGAAATCCACTACAAATTTCTATGGGCTTAAATTGGCGTTGCAATTCGTAAATAATATGAGTTTAATGTCACAACTGCTTATCTGGCAACTCAAAAAGTTGAGTTTCCATTCCTAATAGACATTAATTTTCCAAAAAATTGAAAAGTCATATGCCTATTGTACATATCGTTACCTTAATGTACGGATAGAAAGGCTCTAACTAACATTTTTGATATTTTACAGGAGAAGCAAAAAACAATTTAAAAAGTGAAACACTTGGTATGAAATGTATTATGAGTTTTTGCTTGTAAATCGCTTATCCTCTACCATTGCACATTAAATATTTTAAGAAAGGTTAATGGTGATATATCGAAAACAGAAAAAAGCTTGATTTCGGAAAAAAATAATAGTTGGGGCCTTTCTACATTAGACACATACGTGTTCCCCAGTGACATTTGTCTCTCATCGAGTACAGTTTTGTGTTGTTTCTTGTTCATTTGTTCTGTATTCGTATAAATATTTTGTATATTTGCTGACTTCGTGCAAGTTATCCGTTGAATGTTTGTACGTGTATATATTGTATGTACATATGTACGCATTTATTGTTTTTGTGCATTTGTCAAGATATACATAAATGTAGATAGATATATATGTATGAATGAGAAATGGGAATAAACGTAGCGGATGAGGAATGAAATAATAAATAGTGAATAATTTGAACGAAGAAAAAAAAACAATGTCAATTGCCAGAAGACGATCAACACATGAAACTTATTGTAGTTTTAAATATCTGTATACAATACATAAATGCACATGTAGCTGATAGGTGATAAAAAAAGACGTTGGAAACTATGAGATACATACGCATTTATGTAGCTGCTAAACTGCTAATCGTTTGTGCTAATCAGTAATTATATTTAATTAGAATAGCAATTCCGAAAGATATGTATATACTTAAAAAGTATGTTTATACTATATCAATGTATACAATTCCTAGTTATATGTGCGTACATATCCACATGAATATAAGTTGGTATATGTTGTTATTTTGTTTGTTTGATTTTATCGGCATTAGCGTCGCCTGCTACTTCTATTTTATTAGGCAAATAATAATTTATGAAAATATACACTACACTCCAAAAGTTAGGGTACATTTCAAAAATGACACATATTTTGCATTATTCTCTATATTTTTTCGACGAGGACTGTTTTATTGAACATGTTTCCATAAAATAACATTTTATAATTGATATCTGATTGTTTTTTATCAAAATATTTGGTTCTTTTGGTAAAAAAAAATGTATATATATATCAAATGAGACGTTTCTCGTCAATATGGTTGCCTTTCGATTAGATGATGGCTGGACAAACTTTGGGGATTCTTCCCACCAATTTTTGGAGTTTTTCTGGTTGGAGTTGATTTAAAACATTATTTAAACATTCCAACAAGTGAGATTCGCTCATTCAAACCTCTCTGTCGAGCTCATCTCATAATAATTCAATAATTCATTCCATGAATTGAAGAGTGACGCTATCATCTTTCGATTTGATGTAGTTTGTGCAAAGTTTGGATGTGTGTTCAGGTTCATTATCTTCTTGAAACACGAAAGTCTCACCTATCAAACCGACTTCCACATTATTCCGTCGATTTTCACCAAATCGCTTACACCATCATAACAAACACAAGCCTAATACTGCTCCGTTGTTGGTTTCTATACAAAAACGACTTAACACAATACAACTTTGTAACTTATGTTTTTCTGCTGTTGTAACTCGTCAGCTGTTTCTCTTTACTATTCTTCTTCTTCTTCTTCTTAAACATTTACTTGATACAATTAAGTGATCCAATGGTTGCTTTTTGCACAAAAGAGTTATCCGGCACATATTAGGCAATATCTCGGCTATAACTTGACGAATGTTTGTTCTACATATAATCGTATAAGTGATCCAAAATGGAGTAGGTATTTAGAATAGTAATATAGAATGGAATAGGTATATAGAATAAGTTTACAGACAAAGGTTACGGTTAATGATACTGCTGTTGGACATATGGAAGTGTAACCTGGTGTGTAAGTCTAATTAAATATTACTAACAGACCTATAAAAGACCTGAAATCATATTCAGTTGTACATAAATGCTTTTGAAATTGAGCAACCTAAGTATCCATCTGGATAATACAGTGTAAATGATCATTTCGTGTAAATATTGAGCAATCGCAACACGATAGCTATTATATAAAAGTTCTGGTTGGCTTGTAGTCTCCGATCGTTCATCAACTTATAGTGGATCGGTCTTCTAATATTTTCTAATAGTTATTATATTTGTGTAAATGAGAAATAAGTTCGTTGGTATATATTGTTCATAGATATCCACATGTTCCAATAAATCAATGCAATAGTTAGTATCTTATGGGTCGTGGATATGTACATATATGGTATCACCGCTAGGTGCTTTAAGTTGTTGTACATTGATATCCAACCCCATCCACTTATTTAAAAAAATATATATATGTACGTAAATATGTATATAGATGGTGCCTACACATATATATACACATATATATATATATATATATATATATATATATATATATATATATATATATATATATATATATATATATAAATATATATATATATATATATATACATATATATATATATATATATACATATATATATATATATATATACATATATATATATATATATATATATATATATATATGCATGTATATATATGTAGGTACTTACATAATACAATCACAGATTCATAGACATGCATATGCATATGTATGTTCGTGTATATGCTATCTGCACACACTTGCATAAATACAATATTTATTTACATAACTATACCTACTCGTACTTATATATGTATATATTTCTGTTTTCGGTTGCATTTGCAGTTGCACAACTGAAGTAGAGAATAATATTACAAAAACAAACAAAATCATTACAACAACAACAACAACAAAATAACAGCACTAGCAAGTGTAAGTAGGGTACTAACTAAAATCTGTATGTGTGTGTGTGTTTTTGTATGTATGAATGAACATATAGCAATATGCAACGTGGTTGGATGAACTGTTGGTAGACAAGTTGGTTGGTTAGTCGGTTGGATTGTTTGTTGCCTGCTTTTCGAATGGTTTACTGGTAACGGATATATGCTGGATGATACGTACATACACATGCATGTATGTATGTGTATATGGTTGAACGGAGTGAGGTTGGTGACACTGTCGGATGTCAGTGGTGACGGGCAGCCATGTTTTTGTTGTCGTCGTATGGGTCTCGGATACAGATTCGGATACAAAAGCATTAGCTGCAGTACAGTTTTCGTCTGGTATAGCGCGACATTCAGATAAATTTGGGTGTACATGTGTGTGTGTGTGTGCATATGGCAAGAGATGAAGAGTGAGCTTTTATTCTCGATGTCGACCAGTGTTGCTCTGCTTTGTAAAACGGCCCATTCCATATTTTCATCGTTGAATGCATATAACTACAATATTAATTCATGCATTAACTATTATACTTCTTTTCGAATAATAGTTCATTGGTGTTGAAATGAGGCTACCTTCACGCTTATCACTCCATCTTTCCTCTTTGTCAATATAATATATAGTAAATATATAGTAAACATGAACAAGACATTTTCGTAACTGATAAAACCGATAAACGTTTGAATGCCAAATACACAATTTCTATACCTTCACAGAAATCAATGTTTTCGTTTACGATTCTTTCGAGTAAACTTTTGACATTTTGTCAAAATAACTTTCGTTCATCACTAAATATGAAACCGCTAATTATATGCATAATGTCTTTCCTCTGTTCTGTTTTGTCATTGACTCCTTTGTCCGAGTGTTTTACGAGTCCAAATGTGAAATCGAAATGTGCCTGTGAAATACGAGAATATTTCCAAAAGTATGTAAATATGTAGGTAGTTACATTATTTAATGCTCGATGATATTTTGGTTTACGCTGTTACGCATCAAATTGTGAGTGTAACCATACTGGCACTAGTACTTGTATATGTTTACACATTTTTGGAAATACTTCTACGTTATATTGTTGAATTGATGCGTTAAAAAAATGTAGACTGCAGACTGTACAAATAGACAACCCTCAATAGAGCAGAGCAAAACATAGAAACATATTTGTGGTGATACATACATACATATGTATGTATATATGTACACAAGCAAATGTACAAGGATGAGAGCTACTCGCAAAGAATATAGAGTATGAGATTTCGATAATCATTATATTAATTCCTTTATTTACTTTTATTTTTTATTTTTTAAATCAGTGGCGAAATGTGAAATATAAGTTTGCAAAGCAACTACATCAATAACAAAAATAACTAGAGCGATAACAATTTAGGCCTTAAATAATTATAATATCTACTTGGGTGGATGGACAATATATATGTGTATGTACATATATATATATATATATATATATATATATATATATATATATATATGTATATATACATATATATACATATATATGTATATATACATATATATACATATATATGTATATATAAATATATATATAGAAATATATATATATATATATATATGTATATATATATATATATATATATGTATATATATATATATATATATATATATATATATAAATATATATATAGAAATATATATATATATATATATATATATATATATTTATAGAAATATATACATATATATATATATATATATATATATATATATAAATATATATATATATATATATATATATATATATATATATATGTATATATATATTCTATATTATACCACGGCACGGTAAAGCGTCGGTTACTCGTCTAAAGCGTCGCACGCATCGCAGTGCAAAATAGATTTCAACATTACCTCTACGCAGGCACCTATATTAAGTTACTATTGGACTTGGATAATATCATAATTCAATTAGCAATTATTTCGACAGTTTTTTTAAATAAATAAAGTCGAATTGATGACAGCAGAAATTTAAGTTATAAGATAAACAGTTCAAAATTGCTTACATATCTACGTAATATAGAAACAAAAACAAATAACAACAATTCATTTAAGATGTGAGATTGGTTTATAGACACTACTATATTTCAAAGGTTTTAGCTGGATTCATTGGTCGATACTAGGTACTCTATGAATTTCGACATCTCGATATTGATATAGTTTTTTAAACTTTGTAAATGCATTTGTTGGAGATACAACCTCCACGATTAACCCAACAAATTATTTTTAATTAAATTTTGTTTTTTTTTTTTATTTTTATTTATATGAAAACGATAAATACTGTTCGCGCGAAAAATTATCAAGATTTGCTTTTCCTCATCCTATCCCCATAATAAACACTTGTTTTAAATAATATTTTAGGCGTCAAATGATAGTGTTTGTATGAAAAAACTTTACGTTTCTCAAACATTTGGATTCAACGAATATAACAATGGCAAAATGATGATCAGTTAAAGAAGTTCCATAAGAGAAGGTATATTCATGGAGAAAGCTTCAGGGCATACAACATATATACGTGCTACTATTTAGTAAAAATTCTGAAGCAACTTTGATTATATAATCAATTATATATGGGTACAGTATACATATATATTTTTAAATTATTAAAATTTGAGTGAAATTGAATTTCACAGCATTTTCCTTTACCTTGCTTTCTGAAACTAAAATCCATTAGTATACGCTAGTTGTTTTTCATTTCTTTCAATATGTGTATACATATACGCGTGTACAAGTATACATATGTTTATGTACAATATATTGTATATAAGTATCTATATAGTTATATATATGTACATGAAAATATGTATACATATATGATAGGTACATAATACATATATATTTTTATGTACTTTATGTACATATTCCAAAGGTGCTGGTTGCAGATTGTATGTTGTTCTTCTTCTTTTAATGCTGGTAATAGTGTAGTTGCAATGCTGTGAGTAGTGGAGTGGGCGGGTGTGGTTTATGTACGTAGCTTACACATACATATACATACGTAGGTATATCGTAAATGCAATGCAACGAAGATATCCGTGTGTGTGGCTGTGGGTACCAGTAATTGCTTAAATAGAAGGGTTGGTTGCCTGTACTTCCGTATGTACAACTGTATTCTAGATCTTTTTTGTAACTTTAGCGAAGCATCGTCACAGTTTTTAATGAATTTAAATTAACACACATATGCACAAAAATATTAACTAATATAATTCTGATATAAAGTAGGTACGTGCAATCTTCATGTTTACTTGGCCACTACATCTGAAAATCGAAATTCATCTCTGTTTATGGTTCGCTGGCGCCAATTGGAAATTGCACGCGTTGAGGGTTTACAAGGTACAAGTTGAAACTTGCCATTGGTTAAAAATGGCACAGGGCTTGAATATTTTGTTTATTTTTCTCTATAGGTAACAGAGACAGATTTTAAATGTTCCAAAACTTAAACAACTTCACTGTTAATACACATAAGTACCTGCATATGATAGTTGTAGAGTACAAATATACATATGTATTATAAACTTTTATATAGTAGCATCGTATACCTACATAATCTCCTTCTCTATACATACAATTGTATACATGGTAGATGTGGAAATTCTAGTGTTAGTGTGTTGGCAGTTGATGTTGGTATATTTAGTTGATGTTTCGCTTCGTTGTGGTAAATGTATTCAAGTATGCATATAATATTGCTGTTGCTCTTCCTCCCTCACCCGCCGGCATCCTTCTGCTAAATAACTATACGTACGTACGTAGCTCTCACTGTTTACTGGAGCTGAAGCGTAAAGCATGTGGCATTCATTCAGCCAAGCCTAACGATGAAGATGATGATGCAGCTTATGGTAGTGGTGGTGGTGTTTATAATGGCAGTTGCTCTCGCGACTATGTTGAAATATGTACCTATGTATGTACGTAGTTTCAGGATCTATACTCGTAAGTAGGTATGTATGTGTATGTACAGAAGTACATACATTTGTGGGTATAGACACAGCGCATTGTTTGAATTTGACCTATGGCTGATTGTGGGCGGACGGGTGGTTATTATAACATTGGCATAATAACTACTACTACAACAACAATAGCAATTTCAATATTTTGTACTACTATATTTGGATTTAGATCAGATGCAAATACATATTACCTTGTTGTTTTTGTACTTGTTATGTTTGTGAGTCGGTTGTTGGGTTGTTGGTTGTTTTTGCCATCTGGGCATCCGGGCGAGCAGCTTATGTTAGGTTATTTTATAATTTGACAAATAAATGTATATATGCACATACCAATATGTACCTGCCTACATATATTCATACGCATGTACGCATTAATTTGCAACGCAATTCTCAATATTCACAAATTACCTCCCTAATATATACAGTGATGCATGTCAAGTAAACAAATTTATTGTGGCTGCTAGTGTTGTTGCAGTTGTTAGAAATTTTGTCCTTCAACTGGATATATATAGTAATTTTTGTATTTCAAAATAATGACTTTGATTTTTTTTTTCATGGAAACAAAAATAAGATATCAAATTGAGTTCAACCAAATACGTGTAAGTACAGGGCGGGCTATCTGTTGATCTTTTTTATTGATTAAAAAAAACACTTTTTATCGATTATGAAAAGTGGGTCTATGCCATTTATGTTTTTAAAAAAATATCGTTCGAACCTTTCGATGACTTGTTCCAATAAAAGCTAATCCATGAGCTCAATTTCAAGTCGAGCTGTTGATTATTGGTGTACACTTTACCTTTCAAAAAGCCTCATAAAAAATAATAAAAAGGTGTTAGATCGTAGCTTATCGGTGGCCATGCAATTTCGGAATTTCTTGAAATTATGCGATCACCGAATTTGGTTGCCAATAAGAGAAGTGTTTCTCGATTACTGTGGCAGGTCGCGTCGTGTTGTTTGAACTACATGTCATTATCATCCAATTCATTACATTTTGCCCATAAAAAACCAGTGAGCTGCCACTGCGTCACGAGTTCGAAGTGGGTGAAAGTATCGACCTTCCACTGAACTAGTTTCTTCAAAAAGAGCAATAAGCTTTCACGTAATTTGCGAATTGTAGTTTTTTTAAAACGACAATTTTCGTAATAAATTTGGATGGTTAAAATACGTTGTTGTATTGTTAGCGACTTCATGAATATAAATGGTATAACATTGACTTCATGTGACAAACAATTTTTAACAGCGGGCAACATTTATTACTTAAAATTATTGTTTGAAAAAGGACCAACAGATGGCCCCCTGTAAAACTTGATATTAGTTTTACTTTTCCAATGTAGATACCTACCAATATATGATTAAAATGCGAAAAAGTATTCCATAGCCATGCTGTAAAGGCTATATTTTTGCGAAGTAATAAGTACAAAAGGTAGCCTTGAAGAAAAATGGTATAGAGTGTCAATGAACCGAAACCAAAAATATTGTAGATACTTTCAAAAATACACCCAAAAAACATGGAAGTGAAGACTAAAGGACAGGATGCGTAAAAACATTTTACATACATATATGAGTTAGACGCCTTATTGGTAACGACGTTATTATGTAGACTTTAGTAAAATACATTTATTTATGTACATATGTTATGTATGTAGATGTGTACAAGCAACAACAAAATCGATGAGAAAAACCACCAAAAAGAACACTCCAATATATAACAACTTTAAGGGTAACGTTGACAGCAGTGGTTGAAGTTGTTGCCTTATCAGCATTGATAACCAGCTAACCAAACTAACCGACCTACCGACCTCAAATACAACCTTCCAGCTTTATTCATACGTACTAGAGTTCAGTACGATTAACTACTGTATCGTATGAGTCGAGTATACAAACGACTTTATTCGTTTTTACGCATACGATCCTGGATAAGACGATGCCAAATTTAAAGGTAATATATCGTATTAATCCGCATCGTTCGGCGATGCTTACATGACTAGACTCCTGCATAGACTCATTCATATTGCGTTTCAAGACATTCTCTTAAAATGCAGCTGTATGATTTGCACAATAGTTACCCAGCGATTGATCGAAAGAGCTTGAATACAAAGAGAATACCGTCACTCACTACACTGAACTAAAGATGGATGGCACTTTGTAGCGAGTGAGAAAGTTACGATACAAACGAAGGGATTTTGAGCGCTCGCCAACGTTCTTTGAAATTACGAACCATCAATCACCGTTGCAAGCGTTGCCGAGCGTTCACTGATAAATTCTATCAGTAACTCAGTTTGAGAAGATTGCATTTTTAACCGATCGTGATCGTTCATTTCACCATTACAGTAACATGAACACTAATATTATTCACATAAAAAAAGAAAATCAAAAGAAAATTTTATATAATAATGTATTATATTTAAAAATTAATTCACTTCAATTATTTCATAACAAACATTAAATTAAGAAAATTAAGATAAAATTAAATACGCCCGTAATCGATTAAAAATACGATCTTTCTCACGTCAGCTCTTTTTCGATTGTATCTTATAGTGATAAATAGTTAAGAAAAGCATTTCACCAATACAAAGTACCTAACGTTCGTTTTCGAAAGATTGCATACAATGATTTTTAGCACTAGTGTTTCTGGTTGCGAACTATTGGTTACGAACGTTCGTTCGTTTAATGTGTCTTTACATAACCTCACTAGCGATAATGTAATTATTAATATAAAATGTTGTAGTGCCTGGAATTGTATCTTACTGACTCTAACATGTTCTGGCATTGACTGTCTTCGACTACGAGAAAAAATTATGAACTATGCAAAATAAGTTGTGATTAACACTAGTCAGTAACTATTGCATTTCAAAAAAAAATAATAATAATAATAATAAAGCACAATAGCTATTTTAGTACATATACCTAAATTTACTTCATTTTTGCCATCCATTCCAAGATATTAAACATTTAATTTAAACATTTAACTCCACACTGTTTAGAAACAAATCACAATAAAATATGAATAGCGTAGGGATGTATTTGAAAATATTGCGGAAATCTTTATCCTGAAGAGCACATTTTTCATTGAACGTACTAATTTGACACATCTAAAAATGATGTAATAATAGCAGTTATAGAATTTGTCAATGTCAATGTATAATGTCAAAAACCTCCTTTACTTATTTTATGATTTTAGTATTTTCTTGTGCCTTTGTATTTTGGATATTTGAAATCTTACCGGCAATATTGTGGAAATTTTGCGAAATCTCTGGTTAAGTATGGAGGTAATTATAAAAGTTACATATTGTTCAACAAGTGATCAAGAGTATCTATTTTGCTCCAAAAAGTTTACAAACTTTGGATATTCGAACCCGCTTGTGCTTCGGCCTTTACGTACTTATGTATGTAATAATTTGTTTCGCAACTAAATTTCATTAGCGCAAACCTCGAAAGCACGTCTTCTCCGTTTTTTTGCTGTTTTATTGTTGTAGAATATACTTAAAGCATCAATTGTTTTCATAGTTACATCAAGTCATTGAATTACAGAATATTTGATAAAAGAAGGAAAGAAAGAAGGATTAACGCTTAATATTGTACAATGAATGTTTGAGTCACTCTACCAAACATCAGGTAGCAATCCTTGCAATCGGCTACTAATGTTTCTCACCTACTCATATCATCATTCATTTGTTAGTTAGCTCTTTAACACATTATAAATTTGCAACAGTGCTGATGAGTAGTCTCGAGTACGTATGTATGCATCTGTTGAGTAAAATGGAGCAAGGGGAAAGAAAACACGAGGCATGCATACAACAATAAGAGAATACTCGAATCGAATTCCGCTTGCTGTACCAAAGCGTCGAGCATCTGGGCACTGCAATTCGCAAACAATAGGTATAGAGACTAAATACTACTGGCTGATTGAAACATCAGAGTGTACTAGATAACAAAAACAAATTTTGATAGCAGCAGCAGAGCCAAAGACCTACTAAAAATGCCTGGGATGGTATAAACATACAATGTTCGTTGCATAGTCTCCATCAGAGCCAGTGTAAGTACCTATATGCATGCATGCATTTACACTTCTCTATGAACATATGTATATACGAATCAAAAATAGAAACAGCAATAACGAAATACTTGGATGCAATATTTGCAAAAATACAAATACATAGTAATATGTACGTGAGTATATACATACAACTGAATATGGCAACAGTATAGGCAGAATATCAACAACGATATAAAACAAGTGCAATATTGCACAAATTTCACTTACACACTCCAACATCATTGAAATGAGTGCGCACGAAGAGAGTAGTCACACAAAAAGTAGCCTACACTTTCGGTTCACATAGTCAATGAGAGAGAGCAGTGAACGCATATGCATATGAATAATATACATAACCACAGCCGTCTTCTTTAATCCTCTCTGTTTGACAATTACATATGTATATGAGTAGGTAGGAATAACAAAAGACTCTTAAAAATAATAATATCTAACAATGGCGCATTTGTGGGATATTAAGCATTGAGCGAACGGCATGGCAAAAAAAAAAAAAAGAGTATCTCGTTACAAAGTGTTTACATTTACGACGTTAATAGCTGTAGTAAATTATGTTGATGTCGGCAATAATATTCCCAACTCTTCTTATTTTATTAATAATAATATAGACATGTCAATATCAAAATATATGTAGCTACATATGTGTGGTTATGGCTGCCGTTGCTTATTTAGTATTGCCACGAAAAAGTTCCAAAAATAATTCTCTGACAGAGCTCAGATAAAGCCATGCCACAAGGATTCTGCCATTCGCAAATGGCTAATATAAGTAGGTCTTCTTAATACAGTCCAAATATAACTCGCACAGCAGTACTGGAACAGAAATTTGGACAAATGTTTGTTCGTCGGTGTCTATGAGTGTACGTTCACATTTAATTTTTCGCTCTCTTCAATTTATTCAAGGTACGCGCAGATAGTGTTTAATCGTATCGTAAAAACAATTACGATATTATCGAAATATCACATTATCGATATACGTACACAATTATTGTATGTATGTAGGCATGCATGTAATTATCTCACTACTGTATTCGTTTTCGATCAGTGAGCTCTATTTCTCTATTTCTTTATTCGATATATATGCACATACTAATATGCTACTGTAGAGAGCAAATGAAACTGTGTTCACAATTTGACAAAGCTCAAAGTGTGATGAGTGAGCAAAAGAGATTCTGCAATAAAACACAATAATACAGACACGATACTCTGTAATTATATATGTATGAACCCTGCTTGCCTCATAATGCAAATACAGGCTATGACCATTGCTCAACTTAAAGTCGACTTTAAGCTTTCCATGCAGAAATCTGTAGAAAGATCTATACCTACTGGCTTTAAGGACTCTATTTTGACAATGAGTAAGCTCAACTAAAAATTACTGTTTGTCTATTATTAGCCATAAACTGCCTATGGGAGATAAGGTAAATTAATTATTTTTAAATATCATATTACCACACAATATTAACAGTGTGTGTATGTAGTAAACATCAATCAGTTATTGTACCAATCCAATCTAGTTACGTACATGACTAATTCAGCTTAACCCCATCTAGAGAATGTGAAATACACAATCCTGAAATAGAATTTATATAAACTGCTATATTATGTATTTAAAAGGTATAAAGAAGTACATAAGTGGAAGGTGGGAAAAAGTTATTTAAAAAATGACTACAAAGGATACAAGCGATGCATTGGTGAAGTTTGAGACGATATGACGACAAAGTTAAACAACGGTATAAGAGTGAATTAAATTAATGTCGGCGGCAATAAAACCAACACTTCACAAAAACAAGTAAATGAACGATAGCTACATCAATAACAACTACTAAATACTCCGACAATGAAATTCACACGAAAGCAAAAACGAGCATAGCGACGAAATTCACGATGATAACAAGAATAGCTAAAGGAAGCAGAAAGAAAAATACAAATGAGAAACGACAAATCGAAGAGACGACGATGATGACACCAGCGGCGTTGCAGAGATGACGAACGATACAGCTTCGCAGCCCGTACAAAGCGTCAGAACAACAGAGAAGAGTTATCTACGCCGCGCAGCAGAGTGCAGCAAACAGACCGGTTAAGTAGGCAGCCAAGGCAGCAGAAAATTAAAATTGCCACACATGTACATATTTACTTGAAATTTACAATTTACATAGATCCATAACGTAAATTACGACATATACATACATATACATATGGGTATGAATAAAACGAGAAACATCGCAACTAATTCAAATTAAAAAAAAATATCAAGATACTAATTAATTATGGCGGAGCGTCATTTATATACATTCAAGCATACATCGATTCCTGTGTGTATGCATAGGTATGTCATTGAAATAATTTCACGCATATTAATTAAGCAATTCTGGAAGTATAAAATATATACACTTACGGCACGCTAAAAAATTTTGATATCAGTTCTCTCGTTCCTCTCAATTACACAGAAGATTCACCAATGTAACAAATATTGTTTGTTGAAATGCCTTTTCTTTGTTTACTCTTTATAATGTACCAGGAGCTCCTTTATTGTTTGTATCGAATTTATTTTTATGTATCTTTTACGTTATTATATGAACTCACTTTAAATTGGTAAGACAACTCGCATTTCCAGCGCACGTAGAAAGCAAACACACACACACACACAAAAACTCAATTCAGTGATTTTCTTCTTCTTCTTCTTCTTCTGAATTTTTTAATTCACAACTTGCCTTCTTCGCTACTATATATTTTTACCTCTGCAGCACAAGATTGTGTTTCACTTTTTTTTTTGGTACTTTATTAGTAGAAAATAATTTTTTTTCTTCTCCACAAATTTTTTTTGCACTTTTTTCCTCAGCAAATCCTAGCTGATTGTACTATCATTATTGAATTTTATCGCATATTAAAAACTGGAAAATTCGTGTATGTTGTGTATTTCAGCGAAAATAGAGAAAAAATTGCAAAATGTACAACGAAATTTGGATTTTCACTTTTTTTCCACTGAGCGGACGTGAACCTCACACAAAATAACGAACCGTACACGTCCGACGTTTCTGCAATTATGGCAACTTTTACAAGCAAATTGCTCTTGCTTTCCTTTTCACACATTCGGTTGTCAAAAGCAGGGTAGCATTTGTTATGTGAATATAGTGGTACTAAGTTTTATATTCGAGGTAAATAGGTATATTAAAATAATTGTAAAACAAAGATAACAGCGTATAATACTGTAGATTATACGTTTAGTTTATTATTAGTATCAACATACAATAAAGCAACTCAAATCAAATAAATATTATTGGATTTGGGTACTGCAAAATCCAGCCTTGCCTACCATTCCCTCTATATTTTTAAATATAGGATTGATTAATTGCACCAGTCTGGCAATTGTGTGTTTGCTATAATCTTTATCGATTTCGTGGAAAAATTCGAATGATAAAGAAATAATATTTCTTTATCATTATTCTATTCACCACATAGAGGGAGCTTTAAAATGTATGCAGTTTGCAGCATATATAATTTTGAGAAAATTCTCGTAATTTGATCGATAACATTTTGAATATCTTTGACAACACGAAAAGAAAAAACATATTCATTTGTATTTCCTATTTGTATTATATGTTTTGCTATTGGGCATATTACACCATCTATTGGAGATATTACAGTATTAGTCTTTTAGAAACCAATTGTTGTGTTGAGGAATGAATAAAAGAGAGAGGAGTAAACATAGGCGTGCATTAAATTGGTCCAAGCCAAAATTGTGCAAGACTGGGTTCGGGGCACCCTCCAAAATTTTTTCTTTTTTCTGAATATAAATTTAGGGGACGCTCATGAAATATTTATATTTTACTATAGAAGTACTTCGTATATATGTGAACCAAATTTTTATAATTTTCAAAGGGATTCAGTAACGCGCAGACCGGTTTTGAGCATTCTGTATTGCTTGCAGAAGAAATTTGAAAATAAGTATTTTTCCCATGCAAATTCGGACTACTTTAGTGTGCATTTATGGGAATAAAACGCAAATACTTAAAAGAAAATAAATTTTGATAAACCGGGGTTCAAATAGCACTTTTTAAGCAATTTTTAGCTGAATAATGTATACGGATAACATTCACATTTATCATAGATGTGTTTCAGTAACACGACTATCCAAATATCAAATCTGAACTTTCCCGACTAACCAAACATTTTTCCAAGAAAAGAAAACTTCATAAGAAAAAAACATTTTTTTGTAGTTTGTAATATACGAGATGATCACAGAGATGATTTTTTCCACATCTTATTACTTTCTTAACAGGCTTTTATTAGCTTCACTTGTATGCATGATACTTATTAGCTTGACTAAAGGTGAATTTATAATAGCGCGTGATAGCGAGGTGATTTTCGAAATCTAGAGCTTAGTAGTTGTCTAACTACCCTACGAGACGCGACACTTGATAAAATGTGTATACCGCTTAAGCAAAACATGTTTGCTTCTAAGTGCTGCTAACCTACAAGGTCCAATTACAGAAGGAAATATAGATGACACTTGATAAAATGTGTATACCGCTTAAGCAAAACATGGTTGCTTCTAAGTGATGCTAACCTACAAGGTCCAATTACAGACGGAAATATAGATGAGATTTCGAATTGGAAAATAACAGAGCTTAGGCAGTTTTTCTTATACACGGCAATTTTCATTTCAGAAAATTGTGTTAACTCTAATATATAAAATATTATATCTTCCTGTTACTTCATGCTGGAGTAAGGCTCCCGTCAAATGAAAGGACGTGCATTGTTGAAGCGGATGTTTCACAAAAGCTACTAAGCGAATTTGTTCAGTATTTCGCTGAAGTCAATGGTGACCATTCAGTTAGTTTTAATAGTCCTTATCGAAAAAGCTAAAAAAAAATGAGATAATAACACCACCTATATTTTTTGTACCATAATTTTAAATTTGATTTTACAGAACAAAATTTTATTTTGATTCCATATTATAATCTGTGATGTAAATGCCACCATTTCACGCACCATCGTTGACAAGTACGGCGAAAGTGATAGTCCGCATAGCGGCTTGAAATGTTATTTTGCGAATTGCTGAAAATGGTTGCAACCAGATCATCTACGGTGTTAGCTGTGCGATTATCTAACAATATAATGGAATTATGAAGAGGCTCACGTTATTTTGCGAATTGCTGAAAATGGTTGCAACCAGATCATCTACGGTGTTAGCTGTGCGATTATCTAACAATATAATGGAATTATGAAGAGGCTCACGGGTATGTTGATTCCAAACTCCATATCCAGTTCAGCCATATCGATTGATACCTGTGGCAAAATAAAACAATCAAAGCATTTTCTTCTCTTATGTATATATCATATTTGTAATTTGTATTTGTATACGAGTAGAAATCACTCACCATCGCTGCACAGCAATAAGTTCAGTATTTAGTATAGGCTCTTAATAATAGTACTAAACGTTTAGTATTTTTTTATATTTAGAGAATTAGAGAATATGAGATAAAAATTGTTACTTCAGGAAGAATTGTCAATTGCTTGCCCACAGGTGGGTACCGTTCGAAGGAAAAATCGTTTCGATATTAAAGTTGAGCCTCAGTCGGAGATTGAACCCACTGCCTACCGATCAGAAGGCCAACCCACTAACCACTGGGATATGGCACCCAGGAAAGATATATATATATATATATATATATGTATATATATATATATATATATATATATATACATATATATATATATATATATATATATATTCATATATATATATATATATATATATATATATATATATATATATATATATATATATATATATATATATAAATCCTATAGTTCCAAGGTGGAACAAAGGGCCACAAGGAAAGAGATAATTAGGTATAATAATATTTTCGGCTCTTCCCAAGCGAAGCTACTTTATAATATTAATTTACAAGTTGTCCTAAACGTTGAGTTATGGCGGCTTAAAGTTTACTGTTCCAAAATATTGCTACTGCCGTCTAAATAATGAAACTTATCGCGAATTTGTATCCTTTATTAGATACGACCATATTTTAATTTGACATTCCCGCTTGTTTGACCTATCTTTCATAAATATTTTACCTGAAATTCTGTAGAACTTTTGTATAGCTCTAGACATATTTCTATGTGATATGTTGATAATTTTTATGTATACATATATCAGATTTTTTCTTCTATTCTAACCTCTGGTTCCAAAGAAAAAAAAATAGAATTATAAAATAATTTTTTTCTGTTGGTTTTTATTTTATTTTTAATAATTCATGTTTAAACTTAAGACTTAAAATTAAAAATATTTGTGTTGTTGATTTTGTTTTTTCTTCTCTCTTGTTCAGATTTTTCAACCCAGATGTTTTCACTAGTTTTCGGTGACAATTATAGTCTTTATTTTACTTTAAAGTATATATTTATTTATGAAAAAGCAATTTTTTAAATAGTTGTATTTTGATGGTGGTGTTGTTGTTTTGTTGCTGTAGTCCCAGTAAGGCGTCTTTATAGTGATGTGGATGAAAACGATTAAGATAGGAAGATGCAACAACACAGTGGTCTCTCGAAAACAGATTTCAAATTCAAAATGCTAAGAGTTCGTAGTTGTCGTCATCATTACCTGCATTACATTCTTTTCATACACTCACTAAACTAATCTACAAAAAATATCGCCTGTGACTACTGTATATATGATGTATGACTTTTGCATACATATATCGGTACAATGATGTTAATCCGATTTAATTCAAGCATTTAAGTTGTCTAAACGAATTACATGCTTTTCTCCAACTTGATGAGTTCAGTGATACCGTCGTACATTTCCTTGACGGCTTGGAATTCGGTAAGACCCATACGACGCTTGTTGGAGATATCGTAAACGCCACCTTCAGCTTCAGTGTGTTCACCGCGGGTGCCGCGAACCTGCAAGTTGTATTTGCTGGCAACTTCTTCCAACTTGGCCTTGTTGGCAGCCAATTTTGGCACCTTGATGTGCACAGAGGCACGAATGGTAGTACCCAAGTTGGTCGGGCAGAAAGTCAAGAAGCCCAAACGATCGTCGTGGCTGAATGGAATGCGTTTCTCAATCTCGTTGACAGCATTGGTCAAGCGACGGAAAACTTCACCCAAATCGCCACCCATTTGCATGGAAATGATACGCAAATGATCCTCCTCATTGCACCAGACCAAGAAGGTCTTGTTGTCATTGTGATAGATACCACGACCGCTAGGCCAGTAACGGCATGCGTTGGCAGCTTGCAAGAAACGATCGCCCTCCTTGAACAAGAAGTGATCATCAATCAATTGTTGTTGAACGGTTTTTTCCATGCCGGTCAATGGATAGAATTTGCCCTTCAATTCGCCTTCCAAGCCAGACAAAGTGGAGGAAACCTTTTCTTCCATTTCCTTGTATTGGGCCTCAGTTAAGCATGGGTTGAATGGGTAGCCTTGCAATGAACGACCGCAACGGACACGGGTAGAGATGACAAATTCATTGTTAGGGTCCAGATTGCCGAAAGCGTTTACATCACCGAAATCTTTTGGTGGATGCTTATCGGTCTTCTTGAAACCACCATGATAATCTTCAATGATGGGATCGAACAACTCGGCGAATACTGTATAGGCCTCAGCATCGGGAGCATAGATACCGACACCAGAGTCGTGGTTCTCCAAACCGGATTGGATGCAATCCAACAAAGTCGAACCGAACGTTGGCGTCTTTTTGTTCTTTAGGTTGTCGAAAACTTCCTTGGTCAAGTATTTCTTCAACAATGACTTGGAATCAGAGGCAGCCAACTTGGCGAAACCTTCCTCCAACTTAGTGAGAACAGCAGCGTCTACCATGGTGTCTGTATTACTGTAATGGAATAAAATAAAGAAAACAAATTCAGTTAGTAAATTGTCTTGATATCTTCATATGGTTTCTAAATAATATTAATCGCACCAATTATGTATGATATGCTTGTATAATCTTGCAGCAAACAATGGTAAACGATTTGCTGATGCAGTTAGACGACAAAATTTTATTAAAGAATAATTCATTCTTTTATTGATTAATTTTCCCAATTCAAATTCAATTTTCTGTAATTTCCATAAATTTCTGACTCTTAATTTTGTACTTGCTGTCATATTGCACACTCTAGTCAGTGTCGAGTCTGCAATATGTATTTGAATTCAAAAATCATGAGCTAGTATACTACTGTATAGTACTTGATTACACGTATGAACTAGTGGTTGGTACATGCACGATTCAGATAACTCATAAATCAATGTGACGCAATGGGAAAACAAAACGATATTACAATTTGACGGTTTTTCTATTTCTTATGGACCTATTATATGCACGTCGCAGACATACGAACTGGACAGACAGATTGGCAAACAGATAAGCGAAAAAAAAAAGCAGACGCGCCTTGCGGCAATATAATCAATCCACATAGGGTGGTGGTGAAATACATATATTGCCGACTACATACAAGAGTCACAACTCGAAAAATTATGTACAAATGTTCGAGAGAGGCAAAATGTCATCCCATCAAAAGATAGCGATGACAAAGGAATTTCTGGGGCAATCAGAGATGTATACAATAGGTTTATGGAAAAAAAATCGATGTCGAAAAATTTCGCCAGCTTCCTGCCTATTTCGTGTTGTATACGAAAATTGTTCATAGTGCCATGTGCTCCTGCTGAAGTTCCACGACACAAGACAGTATGGCACAAAACTTGTACACATACGTGATTCCAGTGAAGAACGGAAACGAAGATATGATGTCCTGCCGGCGGACATCAAAATCACAACGTTGCACATGGAAAGGTGTATTTGTACAATATAAAATTGTAATTTGTGCGTGTATACGTCGCACATAATATTCAGCGTCGTACAAAAGAGTATATCGAATACGCGCCCATAAAAATATCCATGGCGAAATCATTTGCAAAGGGTATTGCTCTCTCGGTTTGTGCGCTCTCTCTCTGAGAATAATTTTACATAAAGCTACCGCATGGAGAACAAAAGAGGAATGAGATTTATAGTAGGCATAGCATAATGGAAGCAGGATACGTATACATTTTTAAGACAGAGGTGAGAGGCACAAGTGAAGTGGTACATGTGTATGTAGGCGTTTGGCGACTGTTGCATATAGCGAGCGGCGTTTTAGATATGAAAGCCATGCGATTGAACCCCACATATGTACATATTTCGGATTCATTTTATGAGCTATATAGTAGGTAACACGAAAAACTTTAATATTAACAATTAAATACCGATGTATTTGAGTATAGTGGATTTAAAGGGACAATTGTAATAAGATTAATATAATTTGATGTTGTTATCAAGAGATTTTTTAATTTCAATATAAATTTGAATAATATTGGCTGAATAGTAAATCACGTAGGTGCTCCTGTTGCAGTTGCCGATACGCATGTACATGTGTTGTGGAATAAAGGTAAAACATTTTGGTTGGTTGGTACACACCCTTCGTTGTTGGTGCCATTAGCATCACCATCAGCCCCTGGTGTATCAGTGGCGGCACCGCCATTAGCATCTGTGGTCGCAGTGCCATCAACAGCCGTAGCGGCGGCGGCATCACCATCGACAACTTTCTCCTTTTTGTCCTTTGAAGCACAACCACCCATTTTTACACGTTTATTATTAATTTAATTCAGATGATTAATAATGAAGAATATGATTTGAAAAGTAAATTTTGGTAAATTTGTGTGTGTTTTATTTCAATATAACGTATTATAATAGTTGTTATAAATTTGGCGAATTGGTCACAGTGTTGCAAGATTTTTCCGATTTACGTTTTGTAAAAAATGTTTTTCTTCTATTTTTTTAGTTATCTATGTATTTTTAATTATTTTAGTTAGCTATGATGTTTTTATGTAAAAGTCATATTTGTTATATGTATGTGTATATACTTATTTATGCGCGTATGAATGTATGAATTAAGTTTAGTTTAGGTAAATATATGTATGTATGTAAAATTATCGCTTATTACAGGTAAAATCAAATCACACAACGGATACCCACATATATATTCACTTATATGTGTATGTATGTATGTATGTATATGCGTTGTTCTTTTGTTGTAGTTGTGTCTATGTTTTTTATATTACTGATTTATATTATTTATATATACTCTCTCGAACATATTTATGTAATAACGATCATTAGTGATGCGTATGATTATGGCAGTATATGTGTGTACTATATAGGTATATGTACTTTATAGATTGATGTTGAATATATACTGCGAATGTTAATGTATAGAAGTAATTGTATACAGTAAATTATTACTATTATAAATCACACAAAAAAGCAATTATATTATAAATATATTTATATTTCTTAGTTATTAATTGCAGTGGCTTTATTTTTCATAATCTTTATACATATGTTTATGTATATTATTATAAGAACGATTTTCGTAAATAATTTTTAATATAAAAATGTTCTCGTTTGATTCGTTTGCGTGATGGCGGCTGCTATTGCTTAAATTGTTTTGAAGTCGTGTTTCGATTTTTTCATCATTCAAGTAATTACAATTATAAATTTTTGTGGTGTTGTCAACTCGGTGACAAAATTCTTCATATGTAAAAATGTTATAGCACAAACATGCGAAAATGGGCGTTATAGTCAACAATAAAACGCGTTTAAATTTTATATTATTTCACTAAGTAGTGATGGTGGTGGTGGAGCTGGTGGGGTTTTTAACCGATTCGATATCGACGACTTTATTCAATATCGTATTAAATATGTCTATAAAGTTTTGCTGTAGATATGAGTAGTGTGAAGAATTTCGCACATTTATTCAATAATAATCTATGTATACGAGAATATGTACGCGAGTGTGTATATAAAATATCCTTCGTTGGTATTTAAAAGGACGTTTGCTATTATATTGATAGAAAAAATATGATTTTTATTCATAGATATTTTGTAGAAATTATTCCAAAATTTGGTCACAACGTTTTGCTTTGATTTGTGCGTTGCAGTTTTGATTTATGCATGTGCTTGTGCTATTATAGGGATATTAACTAGCGAAAATGTTCACATTCACTTTTTTCTTTCCACACAAAGTCAAAAAAAATCGATGATAATCTCTTTGTTCAATGTTTTTCTTTTTAGATGGAAAATTTTTTAAAATATCGTTTTGGCTCTGGATCTCCCGAACGAAGTGTAGCAGCTACACGATATACAAACATACGCGTATGGTGTGTATATGTACAATTTTTTTTTCTGAAGGTCGCCGCGCCCAATAGTACACAAAAAGCTAATGTTGTACACTTTGCTGCATTTCTATCTGCTGTATGTGGAGTTGAAGAAATTTCAAAATTTTACTTTGTGCGCGTTATGCCGACAACAAACGAACACAATCGGAAAATTGAAAGGAACTAAACTTCAGTGTCCTGAAGTTAATCGTACTGAGCTTGTAATGAAAATTGTTTCAAATATCAATTGGAAGAACAAATGATTTCCAAGTGAAGCGAGAGTGGCATATGGAAAGAGCGAGCGAACAGTAATAAGAAAAAAAACAGGGGAAAGCTTATAAAAGAGAGTACAATACCTTCTGGGTGTGAATAGGAGACTATCGATGAACAACAATCGACACGAGACCAGCTACCGGGCGAGAGAGTACTCGAAACAGCATACAATTTTCTCTTTGTTTTCCAAATTTGTAATGGACAAAGCAATATTTTTCATCACACTTTCCGCCTACCTCCCTTTCGCCCTCATTACATGTATGAATTATAACTTCAATTGCCAATTATTGAGGGTTGTTGAAAAGAACCACATTGAATCGAACAGAATTGAAACGAGCGTTTCATATTGCCGGAAAATACGCTTTCTGTATATGTATGTATGTGTTCCACATCAACTTTAATTACCGCCACTTCTATACATTGTAATGCTTGTGTACTCTTCCATGAATGGCATGAAGTCAATGAAAATATTTGGTACTCAACCACCATCACCATTGTCACTAGACTCATAAAAGGTTAAATTGCCCTACATGCGGGCTTGTCTTTATGCAATATTTCCTCGATATTGATCATTTGGTATGAATTTTCATAATTAACAGCAAAAGAGTGATAGTTTTCACATATTATATTATGTACTATTGGAGAGTATTTTAATTTATACTTAATACTGTTGTATCCCACGATGTTCTAGAAATTGCATGCCATCATATATCATACATACACATATACATACAAAGGTGAGCATTGCAATAATAACCAGCATATTTTCTACATATGTACAATATATTATCGTATTATAAAGGATCCTCCCTTCTATATGAGCACATGTTAAATTTTAGCTATTTGATTTGATATTGAAAACGAAGTGAAAGAAAAACTAAGTACGTATACATGTAAATAGATATGTATAAATACAGGCGCATTGCATAAACATGCGAAATATGGAATAAGAGTGAAAACTGTTGAAACACAACATTTGTTCACAGACATCAGATTTAATTGAGGGCGAGGTAAGCACTGTATTCAGCAGCTTAGATTTCATCACTACACGTATATCTCCATCTACAAATACGATGGCGCCAAACAGAGCAGGGTATATGTAGGCATCATGAGAATGGAAATATCCATACATAATGTATTTATTTAATATAGATAGAGCGCTTAATTGATGATGAGTCAAATGTCGCTCGCTACCATCAACAGCAGGATATAATATAATTATTGCCCAGGCGTTTGATTTTCTATTACCTAAGCGAAAAGAAAGAAAATTCGAAATTTCAAATTTCTCAATGTAATATAAATTTTATATTGAAAAATATCACTATTTACAGTCTCATACAATTTTTCGAGTATTTTATTCGCCGCTACTCTCATAAATATATGTGTGTGTTTTCACAAAAGCAAAAACCTGCGCTAATATTCTCTATGTTAAGCGATTGTTGTCTTTGCTACGTTTAAATATATGAGCACGATATGTGCGCATGCTCGTTATTTTTGTTGTTGTTGTTATTGGAAAATTGGAGTTGACCAATTACTGCATATGGTATATATATGTACATACAAATTAATATGCATAACTTGCATACATATACTTTTAGTAGTGTCAAGTACCTATTTCATTACATATACCTATCTACTAAATATACATATATGTATAAACGGTGTACATATGTATGTATGAAAATGTCTGCTTATTTCCATAGAGAACATTTTTAAGTTCATAAATATATTTCTTATATAATTCGAGGATAATCATCACAAATGGTACACCGTCGAGCTAAAATATAATAACTTATTGCTTGTTTCAAAATTCCTCCACCACAGAATAAAAATAAGCACACTTAGCCGAGAAGCGGTTACAATGAAATTGATTACAATTCTCTTTTTTTTTGTATTGTATTTGAAAATAACTCATTTATATTCAAATTGATGATTCATTAACGACCAGATCGCATGCCTCAATCAAATTGAAAGTAAAGGTGGTAAAGAACTATACCAGATATTGAATTTTTTTGCGACATGAGTTCAAAAATAATTGTATTGTATATGTAAATAATTAAATATGTATTTAAAAAATTAGCTTATTAAAGAAAAAAACTTGTTTATAGCTGCAAAAATCAATTTTATTTCTTTGCATTTTTAAAACTATATAACTAGATACTTAGTATGTTTGTTCATAGTCAAGTGCAATTATTATTACACAAATTAGAGCGTAGAAAGAGTTGTAATTAAAAAGATTAATTTTTGTTGTTGTAAAACCAGAAAAATGCTATAGCATGTCTTATTATAATCACGGTAAACATATCTTATTCTGCAACAACACCACTTGAAATATTGTATGCAGGTTTATGTATATCGTATATACACTAGGGTATTTTTTTATAGGCGATATTTATTTTTCTCTGTGCTACCTGCAAATCTGATACTTAATAAAAATATATCGCCTATAAAAGAAGCACTCTAATATAAAATACATATACATAGTACATTACCATGTGTACACTTCTACTTTCAAGTGGATAAACCTATACAATATGCAATGAATTTGACAGCTTCAAACTATCATACAACAATATAATCAAATCAAATACGATTATTAATAAAGATAACAGAAAAAATAGTATACCTATTTTTATTGCATAAGTGTTTTGGAGTTTTCTGATAGAACCCATGGCCCGTAGTTAGAATCAAAGTTAAGTTAAGTTGTTTGATATACCTTGCATGGAAGCAAAGATCTGTCAAAAAATCCGATTCTAACTTTCGTAATGTGTACTTTTTTCAAAACTTATTTAATTTTAAGGTATTGAAATATCATTACTCATCACAATAGGAATTTGTTTGTATGTAGTATACAAATATACATATGCAGTAATGTACCGAAATAATTCCATTATATACATATATGTACTTTATAATCCATTAAGATAACATTTACGATCAAAATTTAAGATTAAATGCAACAAAAAAAAAAAAACAGCATAAATTTGAAATTTTTTGCGAAATTTTGCTATCATCAAGTGTACAGCACAACAATGACAACAATGACGTGTTCTAAAAAAATGAAAACTGAATTAACATTCCATGTGACCACCAAAAAACTCATTAAGGGTTCGCTTATGTCATTTAACAATCAGTAATTCACCCTTGAGTCCCTAAAAGTCATTGCCCACTGATGTCAAATTAAATTTCAGCATACATCTCGTCTGAAAACTGAGCATTTTGATCTTTTTTAGGGTATATAATATTTTCATTCAGCAAAAACCAAAAAACTTAACCGTAAAAATCTAAGATCAGAAGAAAAATGATTGTGCTACTGTCACTTGTGTTAAATCACACAAGTGACTAGAAAACGATGGAAACGGGGTTAAATCGAAATTCCGACGATGTTGAATACTTTATAAACAAAGTACTCGGCCAGAACTATAAAGCCCACCAGGTCATCCGAAATTTTTAAAATCATTGTAGTACAGTGTAGTTACTTATAAATACATATAATAAATTTAGATTTATGTACATATATATTCACGTTGTCCCTGCATGGGGCTGTGTATCTTATCTGAAAAGTGTTGAGTAGTGTAAAGAGAATTTTCATTAATTTAATTTTTGATGAGTGTACTTCAAAATTGCAAATAGAACGATGCCAATACGAGTATGCAAAAATTGATATGCGCGTACGTAATATTTATTAAATCTTTAATTTGTTGCTTTAATAAAGTAAGGAAAACATATTACTCTGTTGCTTGTCAGAAAATCTAGATTTTGGGTGCTTTTTGACAGATCGGTCAAAAAGTACGGTTTCAGTACTCGTGAAATGTACTATGACATGATGTTTGACATACGCACAATATCAAGTACATCATTTTATTAGCAGTGACGGTGATGGTGTTCAAATTGAGGCTAATAGAGTGAGAAATTCGCAGGTTCGAGATCCGATTTGATTGCAAAGTCAGCATTATGGGCAGATAAACTCAGATGGCTTTCTTATAAGTGTTTATCTAGTAGGCCTCTCTTTGTTAATAAAGTTGGGGAAAATAAGAGTAAAAACAATCATAAACACACAAAAGTATGGGAACACCAAATTAACATTTCAAAGCAGGAATAAAATGACAGTTTTCTGTTTCACAAATCGTAGAATTTTCTACTGCGCCGGAATTAATCTAAGGGTAATATCCAGGATTTTCTTTAAAATATATGTTTAACAATTATACAGCTTTAAGTATTTTATTAAGTAGACAGTTCTTTATTTACTTTTCTTTCCAAGTATTGGCTATTTCGAGTAAAAGAAAAACTCCTCTGTTCACTCTCATTTGCCCAATTTTCGAGTACGAGGATAGTTTTGGCACTTTTTGGAAGAACGTGTGAATCCATCGTTGTAATACGGGAACGAATCTATTGTTTATTTTGTTTCCTATAACCATCAGATTTACATAAGTTCAAAAAATCAGCTATCTTGATGTTGGCAACCCCAGTTTTAAAAATTGTTCTTGTTTTTACGTATATACTTTTTTTGGGCATCCACATAAATTTACACATACACACACACACGCATAAATATTGAACAATTCTTTATAGTACTGCACATTATAATAAAAAAAAATGAAATGGACAACAAATAATGTGAATATGCATGAGGCTTATGCATGCTTCTAACACTACACTCTCTCACTTCATCTCCCTCATCTCTCTTTCTGAATATATTTTACGTAAGTCAGAGAGTGTGCAATACTGATGGGTGGTTGACTACCAATGCTTTAGTGTCAAAAAGTATCTACACACATACACAAACCTATGGAAGCGCTACATCATAATGTTTTACAATCTTTCCACTTATACATGACAAATATTAAAATTACACAGTTCATTAAATCCACACTAATGATCCTTTTTCTTTCAATGAGAAAAGTAAAATATTACATGGATAGGATTAAAAATTATAGATGGTGGTGGTGGTGGTTGTGTTGTTGACCATGGAGAGCATGTTAGTTGAGAAGTTTAATTCGAAAAAAAACGATATAAATGCACAGAGCTTTGTTTCATTATGTCGACGCAAATGTCCCGCTAAAATTGTATACTTATACCAATATATAGTATTAAAACAGTTTTACAAATTTGTAAGGACAGCAGTCAAATCGCACTCTCAGGGATTATTTCTCTAATTATGAATATAATTATATTTATGATGTGATCACAGTAAGAAAAAACGTATATGCATCACGGATATGGTTTGTCCTGTAATATCCTTATGTCACGTTTTTGGAATGGCGAACACTGTATTAATTTGAAGTTTTGATAATCTTTCGCATTCTTTTCACTTCAACATCGGGTAGCACCTTTACCGCTTTTGTTGCAACACACGACACCAACTCTTTTTCGACTAGTAACGCTAACACTATAATTTTAATTTAACAACTACAGAAAGCGTAAATTGCTTGGTGTGTATATGTACACTGGCAATATGTATGTACTTATACGATAATTTGTATAGCAAAATCAAGTCAAACCCACAATCATTTAAACTGTGTTAACGCGAAAGTTACTCTCAGCTTGCTGAAATATCTTTCTACAAAGTCTATTGATAAGCTATGGTGCTTGTTAGTGGAGAGAAAATAAAAATGATTAAAACGCATAAATTTGCTAAACAAACACACATACCTGCATATGTAAGCAGGTAAGAGAAATGAAAAATTTGCAAAAAAAAAAAAAATCTAGTCTTCAAATTGTATACGAGTTTGTAATTTTGTACATGGATATGCATGTATGCATGAGTGTATATGATCTATAAATATTTAACTTAATATATTCGTATAATAAAACAATGCTAATATAACTAAGATTTATCAAGACTTTTTGCAAATCATAAAACAACTTACTTCCATTTATTACTCATACGTAGTAATATAAGGCAGAGCCATTAGGGTAGAGAGTTGTCACGATTGAAGGAGGAAAAGTAAATAAAACAACAACAAACACATACGGAATGAAGAGAAAAAGCAAAGAAACCAACAAGCACACGAGTTTGATACTCTAAGGTAACAGTTTCTGACATTATATACTCCAGCCAAGAGGAATCTTTTGCAATTGCTCTACCTTTATAAATATACCTTGACCCCTATTATGTATAATTGTGCGATATTTCTTTAAATATTCTTCAAAGTGAAGTTAACCAATTAACAAGAATTTTTATGGCGTTTTTCAGTGCGAGTTTAACTCTTTTTGTCGTTTAAACTCAATTTGCAGTATTTCAGTCAAATTTCAACGTAGTTTAAACTAAGTTGACGCGCCCAATCTAACTGGGTTAAACTAAGATCAGTTGTGCAGCAGTCTGTTCTTGCACTCCAGTACATATTTTCTTGCTGTGGTTTAAAATAAGTTTAAATTCAAACTCCGTTTATGTAAACTTAGTTTATATGGTGGCCTTTCGATTGGATGATGGTCGCACAAACTTTGAGCATTTCTTCCAACAATTTTTTGAGTTTTTCTGGTTGTAGTTGTTGCCAAGCCGCTGAAGACATTCCTACAAATAAGATTCGCAGTTTTCGAACCTCTGTCGAGCTCATCCCATAACAATTCAATGGGATTCCCGTCGGGCGATTGGAGTAGCCATTCCATGAACTGAAGAGTGCTGCTGTCTTCTCTCGTCTTGATGTAGCTTGTGCAGTGTGGATGTGTGTTCAGCGTCATTATCTTGGTGAAACACGAACAAGAAACACTGTCAAACCGACGTCCGATGGAATAATGTTGTTCTGAAGTATTCGATGATACTGTTCCTTCTGCATTATTCCATCGATTTTCACCAAATCGCTTACACCAACATAGCAAAAATAAGCCCAGACCATCATACTGTTACCTCATACTGCCACCTTGACTGTAACACATACAGATTGATATCGTTCGCCTAATTTCTACGGCAGAATATTCGCCGTTTGTTTCCATTATCCATCGACCAATTGGCATGTTCTTTTGCTCTTTTGGGTCGTTTTTTAACATTTGTAGGATGCAATAATGGTTTGTTGGCTTCATGCAACCGATGTACCACCATTGTTTCAGAGATTTGATTCGATAAAGTTTTGTTAGTCTCGGCTCGTAAATCTGGCACAGTTTTGAATTGGGAACAAGTCCTGGTCATTTGTAATAAAAGATCATCCTATCCTGTTTCGTTGTTCTTCTCGGTCTGTGTCATCTAAATTCGTTCGATTTACCGTTTCGTGGTTTTTTCTCAATCTGCTTGATTTTTGCCATTTTAATGGATTAGATTATGTTTTGATATTAGTATATCAAAACATAATCGTCGTTATACTAATATACATATATATTAGTATAACGACATAGTCATGCATGCAGATTCATTCTTATATACATATAGCAAGTACACACCCACAAATTAATGCTAACGACAAACGGATGTTATTAATTGTAAAATGTAAAAAGTCTGCCAAGACAATAAAAAATCATTTTGTGAAAGAAAAAGGAATGAGAAAATATGATTTAAATTGAAAACACATGTTAGCAATTGACTACGTTTTTTACGGTGTATATTATAAGGCGAATTCAAGAGTAAGCTTTTTCAATTGCTGTCTCTGTTATTATAACATGATGCTGTTCCTTTGTAAACTATCATAAAAAAAAGTTGCCAGAACAAAAATGGCCGAGCGTAAGCTTTTCCCAAACTCTCACCATATCGTCACTGCAACGCAGTCTGCGCGAAAAATATGAAATTCAATATTCATCTTCATATTTACTTTTCTCTGATATTATAGCATATGAAAAAGCTTTGAATATCTTTGGATTGCTTCACATACATATATATATATATATATATATTTACACCGACAGTTTGAAAAGCTTTTTAACATATTCAAAAAAAATGCTCTTGTTCTGCTTTTCCTTATTTAAATTTTTGCATTCAACTGTTATGTAACATTTGTTTGTTATAATAACTACATATATGTATATGCATGTACGTATATACACACACAATGCAACATAAATTTTCCTATGCACAAATGCACTCGTCTGTACATCCATGTGGGTGTACGAGTGTCTATTGTGTGTGTATATTACAATTACACTTGACATGAGGGGGTGAGAAAAAGGAAAACCGTATAATCATAGGATGGATTCATGAATTTAATAAAACAAGTAGGTAGGTGCAAATTTTATAAAGCCATATGTGTAGATTAACAATTCAATTCCATTTGAAATAATTTTGTAACTATTTTCGTTATATATTCAATTCAATATCACTTCGTGTTTGTAGTTTTTAGTATGAAAGGGTGGGTATATATAAATGCTGTTAATTTGTTAATGAAAGCATTAAATAAAATCAAATAGATATTGTTATACTTTTAAATAAATACAGTAGCAATCACAGGGTGCATATATATATACATACATCGAATATACCAAATTTAACAAATGATCTTCGTATTTTGCCAATTATCAACTAATTTTAATTATAAAATTTATAAAAGGCACATCATTTCCACGGTTCAGAGCCCGTATGGGAAAGTAGTGATGTGAGAATAACTATCATCTCTCCTCTATGAGTACTCTACACTAGAGACTGAATGCTACTCCCAAGCACTGTGCACAATCGTCGTATACATGCATTTGATATTTTTATTAAATGAAAGTGTGGAGGGAGAATGATTCAATACACAATTGAATAATAACAATGAATTACACACGAAATCGACAACAACGATGATGATGACAGACTGGATATTAAAATTTAATGCGCTTTAGTGTTATTCGATACATAGTATAGTGCCGAGTTGCTCATTCAGTCATTTGAACAATATATGGATATAGGTATTACATATAATTTGTAAATAATCTAAATAAATGTTTACTTATTTATCCATTGGAAAATAATTTAAAGACGAGATGTACAATAAATCATTTTCATTTGGTGTGACAGTAAACTTGTTTTGAAATTATTTTCTACTGAATTTTCACCTTGGACTTGACTTATCTAAAATTATCGAAAGCTGAAATATATACATATACCTACCGATATACAATTTTTTTTTTTTTTGCCTAACGAGTGTGATCAGTGAGAACGTAATTTTTACCATCGTAAAGAGAATTTAAAATTACCACCACAGTATGGGATAGAATCATTTCACATTTTCTTGTAGAAGTGTATATTATGAATTACGCAACAAAAACCTCAATTCTACCAATGGTCAATTAACGCCACGCAATATCATTGAATCATCAAATTCAATCGAAATTATGATTAAATTTCTCTCTTCTTGTGTTATTACAATTGAAGCACAACTTTCTTAATTGCATGGTCAAGTGTACAGTTGCTTTAAAAGATATAATATCTATCTACGGATGTACACTCAGCTTAAGCTTAGTCATCTGCAGTAGTAAAAAAAAAAAAATCAAAATTGAAGCACATGATCAGTTTGCAAAATCAAGTTTTGCTTAAAAAGCAGAGAAAGAAAAAAAGATGACTGTATTTGTATGTGCAAAAAAAGGCCGGTAACCGGTTTGCAAACAATTCGCAACACAAAAAGGTGCTGAAAACAAAATATAAACTCTTTAGAATATGTATTTTTATGAACACACAGATACGGCAACCACAATTAATTTACTTAGAATTCACGAAATAAAGTTTATCCTAAAATACTTATACACTTCAAATAATATTTTGTCGTCTTAACTGGAACACAATAAATAATTAACAAATAAAAAAAAATTAAATTAATAATCGCTTGAGCTCATTAGCACGCACTTTTCGTTTTATTTCAATTGAACTTTTGAAAAATTTTGCTTTTGTATTTCCAGACGAGTATTATTATTAATTTAATTTTTATTCAACTATAATACTCATTTTTTTCTTGCTTGTAGTATTTTGTAATTAGGGGAATAAAACGCTCACCTTTTGCAACCGTAGAATTCAACGTTCAACGTTACAATGATCTCAACGAATTTTTGCCTTCACTGCAATACTTCGGTTGAAATTTGAAATAAATATATTTTCTTTCCAATGCATGCATGTATTCACACACACACATGCAAGCAAACTCTTTCATATGGCTTTCAGAAATGAAAGCAAAAAATTCATTTATCCAAATACACAAATGAATTTTATACTATGAGTGTGTATGAAGGAATTTTTTGTAGCAGCCGAGCAACAACAAAATGTACATGCAAATATATTAGTATTTTAGAAGTTTACTGCATACTCATATGTATGGTGTATTTGAGTATGTAAATTGTTCATCATATACCGGTAGTGGCGTATATGTAGTTGTGTAGCTATTAGCCCAGCTAGATACCCGCCTGCTCAACTGCACATATACATTGCTGTTGCTGTGGTTGCTAATGTTTTCACTTGTTCATCTTCTTCTTCTGTTTTTGGCTTCTCTCTCGCCGAATGTACATATAATCCATACATATTATAGATTTGTGTGCTTGCGTGCTTATAGGACTGTTATTTACTGCGCGACGAGTAGCGATAACAGGGAAAAGCTTTCTACACTCTGTTGTTGTCTCATTTTTATTGTAATTTTTTCAACAAAAGTTCCTATAAACTAAAATAATCCTTATTTATGCCATTAAAGTGACCAATTATTACAAAAATGTGTCAAATTGAATTGTGTTCCTCATTTTGATTTCAATATAAATTCTTGTGTAGAAGATATTGAACTAAAATTTATTTCATGTTAATTTACTACCGATACCATTAGCTATGGGAGGGAAGGTCAATAAAATCTCCTGCATGGAGATGACTGTACGAATTAATTGCTGTCCCCGTGAATTGGTTTATGACCAACCTAATATTTGTGTAAAAGGCTATCCCATATTTCTATTTTTGAAAGTTATATCTACGATCTATCATTATTAACTTGTTTGTAATAAAGGTATTTACTATTATTAGCTTTACATATATATTTGGGATATTATTTTGCACTGGAGTAATGCTGACTTAAATTATGGACATTTTAAGTGGTTATTAATTTTTATTATTAAAGTGTCTTGAAAATGTAAAAGCCCAAAAAAAATCGAATACAAAAATGTGCCCAATCAATTTGAAAAACATAAATAAAAAGACCAAAATAAAAATACATATTAATTTTTTTCTTTTCCGCGTTTTTTTATTTACGAAACAAGTGTTTACTTTCTTGAGCGTATACTTAAGAACCGGATACTTGGCTTAACTTTGAAATCGATTTGATCAACAAACTTATGAACGGATGGTCAGCTTATGAGTTATTCTTTCTCATTTCTCTATTCTATTCTATTACCTTATTAACACTGCGTCCACACGTGCAAGTAACTTGCTGCAAGTAGAGTATACGTATTCTCTCCGAAAAGTTTCGAAAAGGCCTGCAAGTAGCAAATGTGTGAGTGTATTAGTGGAAAAGTTTGAATGTATTGAGTTTTTCGAACTTGCACTTGCACGTGTGGACACTGGGTAACGCTTATAAACAGTGCTGCCAGAATTTCAAAAATAAAAAATGTTAAAAACGGCCAAATAAAAAATTTGAAGGCCAAAAAAAAAGCCTTTTCAACATTTCATAAACAGCTTATATTTTATTTTTAACAGGTATGCACGTGAAATACAAATTTTGTCCACGGGATTGGCCGCTTGAACAATTGGATGACGATTTATCACCGTTGGACTTTTTTTGTGGGGCTATGCAAAAAATCGTATTTATGCGGATAATCCTCAATTTCTTGACGCTCTGAAAATAAACGTCCGTCAATTTATGGCCGAGATTTATCCGTATATGTGACGGAGAGTCATCGAAAATTACCTCCCAAGGATCAGGTGCTGTAAGAGGTCAGAAAGTTTTGGTTGAAATTTCCAATCTCGAAGAATTTGTCAGTAAGCAAATTTCCTCGATTTTTTTGCTTGTATATCCTGTAACAGAAACAAATACTCCGCACAATATATCTGACTATTTAACAGAAAAGAATGATAATGGCACCAAATATGTTGGAATAAACCTGATGCCATATGGTAATTTTCATAAAAAAATTCTTGTTTTCTTTGTAACACAGCGTTGCACTGAATTTTTACAATAATTTAGTCCTACTGTATTGTGCTTGATAAAGCTAGTTTGAAAATAAGAAAAAGCTAGAAAAAAGGTATGCAGCTAAATCCTAAATTTCGATGCAAAATGACAAAAAAAAAATTTTAAATATATGGTAGTCTCAAAAAGGCTAAAATGGCAAAACAGTTTATAAATGGCAATAATTAGCTATGTTACTAATAAGAAATTTGTACAAATTTTTACTTCGTTTCCAATAAATCATTTCCAGCGTGGAAGCAGAGGAAGAGAGAGGGAGATTGAAAACGAGGGACTAAAAGTAACACAGATGGATAATATAGAAATGAATGTTGTTTCGGTATTAAATGTTAAAACATGAATAAAAAAAAGAATATTAGTCAATAAATAATGAAAGAAAAAGTAGATAACTAAAAATTAATTAACATTTTTTATTTTAAAGTTCTGTTCACCTATCATTTTGGATATTTATCCCTTTGTTTCTTCAAATTTTTTTCAACTTTCTTGAATATATAATGTCAATCTTTACTGCACGTGTGCCAACACACCTATTATATGTAGTAAACGACTATAAAAATAACGGAAGTATTATTTTAAATTTAAAATTATATGAAATTTTATTTTTATCACGCTCATTCTCTCTTTTTTACTGCTGTTCTCAGCTACTTGCTCTCTGTAAGTAGATACACATGTATATGTATATATATATACATATATACACCCTCTAGAAAATAGAAGGAGTAAAAGCGATTACAGAACCCCTTCCTTGGAATCCGGAAGTCCTTACCATCTGGATTCTATCTATAATTCTTTTTTATAGGAAACGGGCCACATTTGAATGTACTCCATAGAACAGCTTCTAGAAGGAGTTCTTTCAAGCACTTCAGTGTTTGTATTTGTGTAGCTCATTTCAGTTTATTTGCTTAAAACCATGCCTGCTCACTTTTCGAGAAGGACTTTTGGAAGAAGTATGTATACAGCAATACCGAGATGGGAATTTCACTTGCTCCAAAGCTGTTCTATAATGTCTTATGTTGGCAAGGTATTCAAAAATTTGCTGCTGGGTATATATATATATATATATATATATATATATATGTATATATATATATATATATATATATATATATGTATATATATATATATATATGTATATATATATATATATATATGTATATATATATATATTTATATATATATATATATATATATATGTATATATATATATATATATATATATATATATATATATATATATATAAAGGGTTATCCATTTTGCGGTTTCAAAAGTAAATGTAAATAAAACACATAAAATATTTTTTATCATGATATTTCTTTTTTATTATAAAGTTTGAACGTTGACATTATGTGTGAAATACTACATCATTTAAATGACCACCACGCGAATTGTTGCAAGCATCGATTCTTTTGAGGTAATTTTCGACCACTTTTTAACACATATTGGGCGGTATCTCAGCCATAACGTGACGAATGTTCGTTTTTAGGTGCTCAAGAGTTAAAGGTTTATCTGCATAAACGCGGTCTTTCGCGTAGCCCCACAAAAAAAAGTCAAGCGGTGTCAAATCGCATGATCTTGGTGGCCACTTGATATCGCCACGACGAGAAATTACGCGGCCAGAAAATTTCTCTTGCAATAAAGCCATATTCGCTCGAGTTGTGTGTCATGTGGCACCGTCTTGTTGAAACCACATATTCTCTAAGTCGTATTCTTCAATAGCAGGCAAAAAAAAGTAGGTTATTATATGACCATAACGCTCCGAATTGACGGTGACAGTCGATCCATCGTCGTTTTCGAAGAAGTAAGGTCCAATCGCACCTCCGGACCAAAGAGCGCACCAAGCAGTGACTTTTTGTGGATGTAGTGGCCTCTCTTCAATTACTTGAGGATTCTCAGAACCCCAAATACGACAATTTTGTTGTGCTTCGTCGCTGAAGAAAATTTTGTTCGAAAAATCGCCGTCCACCGCCTGTTGTTCAAGCACCCATTTGACATATCTACGACGTTGTGAATGGTCAGCTGGCTTCAGTTGTTGTGTGAGCTGGATTTTATATGGATGTAGGTGTAGATCCAAATGCAAAATACGCCATAATGTGCCGTAAGACAGTCCTAATTCCTGAGAACGACGAGGAATCGACACATTCGGGTCTTCGGCATCATTTTCACTTACAGCAGCGATATTTTCGGTGGTACGAGCGAAACGATGATGCACAGGCCTTACAATATCTGTAACCGATCCAGTCTCTTCATATTTCTTCACAATTTTGCCAATTGCTTGCGTAGTTGGTCGATTATGTAAACCATAATCTCCTCTTAAAGCACGATATGTGGCTGTGGCAGAATCACCATTTTTGTAGTAGGTTTTTACAATTTTAATGCGTTGTGCGATAGTTAAGCGATCCATTTTCGCAAATGTCAGACTTTGAACTGAAAAAGAAAGAAATTGTTTTAACAACTCAGTTTGACAGATGTCGAATTCTAGCCCTATACTTTTGAAACCGCGAAATGGATAACCCTTTACACATACCCACAAAAAATTCAAAATCGTCTCTTTGATCCGTATCAAAATGCATTGTTCTTGGAAAATTTACTAACGAAGTTTACCAAGAGCTAGTGAATTCGCTAGCTACTCTCTCTACAGAGTAATTATATTACTCCAGAAAGTTGGGAAAAGTAAGAAGGATCTAATATTAGTGATATTAGTCCTAATATTAAAATGCTGGTTACAAAGGCCACACAAAAACATATCTCATCCTTGCCCGAATGTATATCAACAGTGAATCGTGATTACAACCAGAATTGCCTACTTTTTTGCAAATGCCATTATAAAATGTTTTTCGCATTAAACAACTATAATCTATAAGCAACAAAATATTGAAAAAGTAAAGGAATGGATCCTTAACGTTATCGAGTACTTATGCAATTCATTCAATTCATAATTGCTCATCTTTCTGCACGTGTCATAAACACGGATTTGCTCTTTTTTTATAAATATGTAAAGAAATAATATTTATAACATACATATAATTTTCTTTCTAATGAATACTTCAATAAACTGCACAGTTCGAGTACTTATTCATTATAGAAAGATTTTAAGATTGAGATTGAGTCCAAATATTTATCAACGTTCTAATAAAATCTATTGGTTAGCAAAATGTTAAAGTATGATTTTTGCTCGACTACCACGAATTTACGATAGAATTTACTAGAAAGTTGGTGAAAAAATTATATGCCAAAAACATATTTAAGACATAAATACAATAAATTTGTAGACATAAATAATTTAGTTGTTTTCATAAATTTTTGTTTTTTAATTTTATGTATAATATTTGTTGCTCTTTTTTAGTGTGATTAATAATATAACGAGCATTGAAAACAATCTTGAACTTGACGTTAGTATGAAATGATTTTTAGCTACAGTACATATACATATATATATATATATATATATAAGTAAATGTATGTATGTATAAGTAATTATAAAATAAGAAAACACTAAATATTTGCAGTTGTGCCAAGAAATAGGTTTGTATGGATATACACTAGTAGATTTTTCATAATAAAAACTTTTTTGTTTTTCAAAGAATAAAACAAATACTTTATATGTAATACAGTGTATTTCATTTTAGACTACTACATAAACTTATACTAGAAAGCAATAGCAATTATCTTATATAATATCCGTTGGTTTTCCTCTCAATATGTTTTATTTTTCATTTTGCTTCCTTTTTGCTTAATAATTGTATATATGTCTTACTTTTTCTTTTCTTTGTTGGTTTTTGGCTTGTTTCATAATTCCCGGATCAGCTGTTATATTCTTATGACGGTGGTACGTATGAATGCTTATTTTCTCTGTGTGTTCGCTTTCAGTTACTATGTGGGTGGTACTGGTACACACAATTGTTAGGATTGGTAAACACTATATAATATGTATTTATATTCGTGTTATTGTTGGCATTATGTTAGTATGTTGACTTAACAAACCAACGATTTAACTTCTGCAAAGTCAATATAATAATTATAACATATATGTAGTAAAAAAAAAACACTAAACAAAAAATGAAAACAAAATGTACCGTATAAATTGACCTTGAACGAAGCTTTTCAATGATTCAATGATTACGTATACGTTCGATTGCCGGCATTTACTTTATACGCATGATAAATGCTGAGTATATTGTATTATACAGATACTTATAGCAAATTGAATTAAAGGTTTTTGTTTTATTTCTATAGACTTCTTGTAGCTAGGACTTTGAAAGAAATATGCATCCATGTATTTCTAGTATGCCTAAGAATTATATACTCGTATTGCTTTGGATTCAAAGCTTTAACAATTACCTATTATATATATATTTATCTATGAATGTATTTGATTTTAAAGGGGACAGTATACCTACGATACATGGTAACTTGAATTTAATTAATCTTTTATGTGCATGTTATTGTGGTATTTGTGAATTGTATTGATCCAATAACGAATAATACTTATGAAGTTTCAATGACACGTCACAGGGTTATACCAAGTCTTTACATTTACATTTACATGCAATTTAGTCATTATTATTTTCTGTACTTATACTACAGACCTATACACACAACATCTGCGAATAAAATAAATGTAGTTTGCTTATTTCTTCAATATATTATGCTTTTCGTTGTGTATGTTGTTGTATTTTCTCATACTAAATATAGAGATTATTGATTAGACATTGATTTTCTTATCTAGACACGTAATGGAAAAGGGCAAAAGAAAGCACAATGGATTAAGCCTAAATTTGTTTATATAAATGATGAAATTCAGTCTCAGATTTTGAATACTACTGGTATTTTTTAACATTTTATGTTTCAGTTTCTCAAATACATTTGATTCTTGTTGTCCCAGTAGAATAGTAGAATTGGTTCAAAATTGACATTAATGCACTAATTGAGCCAGAGTTAATAACGGTGATCGTGTTATCAGCCGTCTCGGCGATGTCAATTGGCCAAGAAAAACTTGGAAACTGTGTTGACAGGATAAGCTACTGTGAAGCCAGCCGAGACAGCCACATGAATGTAGTCATGTCCATAAATAATTGGAGTGTTTGTTTTCTCGAATAAACCAAAAATATACCAAAAAATTGTATTATGTTTGTTCATCTTTTTGAATTTTTAAAAAGAAATTTGTATACGTTCCACATTGTATGTGTGTATTTATGTATGTAAATATGTAATCATTTAAGTAAGAAGTTCCATGAGCAAACAACTACAAGCATTTCTATAACTGATTCGTCATGCTATACGATCTCCCCATGCAACATTTTATATTTTTGGATGTAAAATCTCAGAAAATACTGCTCAAGTTATTGTCAGGAATATTTTTGTTTTTCTTCTCGTTGTGACTTGAAATACAAATTTAATTTTTTATTTTTGGTACTGTATATAGTATTTAATGCGTGTGCTATGACAAGTATATTTTGTGTGGTGATGCATACGTAACAGATGGGCTCCCGCAATGTTTTAATGAGAAAAAATGTATCCATTTTATTTATTTTTATAATTTTGATCATATGAAGTGTTGCCAACATATACAAATACATATATGGATTTTGAGATATTTATGAAACATACTTTACACATCTGTAATAAAGAGGGATTTGCGGTAAAATAAATCTAAGATTTATACTTCATTATTAGCCGTAATTAGTTTTATACCAACATTATTTTTAATATTATCTATACATTAATTATGTTAAAAAATAACACAAGTATCAACATTTTTTAAAATGTATCTCCTTTATAAAATTATGTAATTTTATATAGACCAGCTACTAACATATAGACAACATATATATCTAAGTAAACACAGTATATACATATGTAGGTACATTAAAGAGACTACGAAATCAAGATCAAAAAGTTAGAATGTAATGAAAGGTGCGGCCTTAAATTTCAGACCTTGAAAGGTGAATAACTGCAAAACTGAAGGAGTGATGGACAAATGAATTGCAATTTAGATTCAGCGAAAAAGAATTCGGATCATATTTGACATGACGTCTTTTTAATGCGAACGGAAATTATCGGTTGGCACATGAAGCTCAAAAATCATAACAACATACATTTTTTGACTGCAAACTTGAACCATTCTAATACAGATATTTACACATACGTAACCATGTCCAAATAATGATTTCTTATTAAGATTAATGGTTTTTATTTATTTATTTATATTAAAACGTACGTACGTATTGTATTTTCACAATAACCAGGCAAAAAATAGGTGTTTTCAGTGGCGATATTGTTCAAATTATGTTTTTCTTTTTCTAAAAAAATGTGTTTTGAAAATAGAAAGAAAAAACTGGCATATGAAATTTTTGAAAATTTGCCAAAATTTAAATTATTTTCATAGTTTGTTTTCACAAATAACAAGTGGCAAATTTCATTTTTTCTTTTGCTTTCTTCTAATGGGCCAAAAATTTGCAAAAAAATATGTAATAATCTTAAACAATTTTTGACAAACAATAAGACTTATGTAATTTCGAAATTAAAACATAATATATGTACATACATATACTGTTCTGCCTAAGAGGTGTAATTAATTTGCATGAAATTTTTAAGTGGTGTAAGCCGAAATTTTTCCAAATATCACGAAAAGCTGGCGAATAGTTATTTTCAACAGGACGTTCTGACATGTCCATACCCTGCTGTTACGCTGCTTATTCGAGATAAGCGAACTCAGTAGAATAAAAACGTAATCAAATATTGAACATACTATTTTTCAAGAAAGACCCTTTAAATATAGGTACATATCGGTGGTCGTACTTTGACATATCGTAATTAACTTTGCATACATATTTCAAGAGACGAGAAAAATATTATAAGTTTCCCATACTAATATTGATGATACACACATAAAAATTAGGAGGACGGATTTTCCATTCTAAAAGCACAACTCTGACTTTGGACAGCTGTCAAACATAAATGCCAACGAAAGTTGAAGATATGGGTTTCTACAAGGTCTGAAAAGAATCGAGTTTTGCGGACGTTTAAATGTCATAGGCGATGCTATTCTTCCTACACAAGATACAAGTAAAATATGGACGAAAATAATTTATAGTAGTATGAATTGCAAGTGTGATTTACGGACAACCCTGTTTAATTGTTGAAAAAACAAAATTTTGCACTTTTTACTTTAACACTAAATTTGTTTATACATAGCTTCTAAAATAAACATAATAGTAAGGCTTTAATGCTACCCTGACTATCGATAAATATAGCAACTTTCCACCTCTCCGTAAGGAGAGCGTATATTAGTGGCAAGCCACCGTAGTCGCCAGAACTTTTGCCTCGCATTATTAGGTAACCGTTGGTACGTAAAGATTTATCTATTCCTGACTTCGGTGAAATGAATGAATTTGCTTCCAGAAATTGATAAATTAAAAAACACTATTTTCAAAAATCTTCTCCAAGGAAATGCTATAAATTTTGGAATAATGTTTTTACAAGCTAGTTGACGATTAGAAATATCATATTCCGAGAATTTAGACATATGTAAATTATTAAAAACGTAGGGTTAAAAAGTATATGCGCTTAATGATGCTTACTCGTGCGCATGTTGATAGCTCGATTGAATGAGATATTGTATATCGTATGGTAGATATATAGAAAAACATACGAGTATGCATGCATTATCTAATCTAACTCCCACACATGACATATTTTTATGCCTTGCGTTTTGAAAAGAAAACAATGCATACGGCGAACTATAACACATTTTATATGGATACTCAATTCATATCGGTGAAAGTTAATAAAATTCGTTTGTAAATAGAAATAAATTAAGTGAAAGAAACAAGAGAAAAATTTAAAATACTCGAATGAATAAATAATTTCATAAAACTGTTGCTATAATTTTGCAATATTGTCTAATAAATAAATTTAGATGTGTTTATAGCAGGACGGAAAATCTATGAAATATAATTTTGCTATATCATGTCGCACGAATACGCTCAATTAGGGGAGTAACTGACTTTCGTCATGATCTATACGCTATAATCGGTCACTTTTGGGATTGGGATGTCAAATGAGTGAATTATTCGAAGTGAAGCATAATATTCTCGAATCATACAAATATCATCTCCAAATCTCTAAAATCATCTAAATTTCAAACATGCATTCATCGAAGAATAACATCGAAAAAGACATTTATAAACAAAATGTTCCCCTACTGTTATCGAGGATGCTAATTTTACAGACTCATATGATCAGACATATCTATGCATTCAATCTATGCATAATTTTAGAAAAATTGAGGTTTTTGAACTTTTGCATGAACGCACGCAGTTTTTATTTATTTATTTTATTTCGTTCTTTTTACACTCCTCTCAAATAAATTTGTATTTTGTAAACCCATTACGCTATGAAAACTACTGTCACGATGGCGATAAAGTGACACCACCAACATCATACCCAGCAAACCAGAATATGTGCGCTGATTAAAACGAGGCATAAAGTGTGAAACTGGAGAGCGTGTTCAGAGCGCTCCTAGAAATGATTCATAAATGACTCTAAATAGAGTCTTAAAGAAACATAGCTCTCTGAGCGCTCTCTAAGTACGTATATGTCTCACACGGCCATGCGAGCACTTAATAAAACAAAAGTATAAACCTGATCAGTTGCTGGGAGACTATGAAGCATGCATATTCGTTGGTTGCTCTCTCTCAACGAACACGCTGCATGTGTGAGAATAGGGAGATAGCTCTTAAAACGCTCAGCGAAGACTCTTTTTCGGAAGCTTTTTAGAGCTGCTGCTGATGAACCAGAGTAGTAGAAAAAGATGCTCTTTAGTGAGGGTTTTCGGAGCATTTCTGATTGTTTTATGTGCTCTCTATGAGCGTGAGCGCTCGGAAAAAGGTGACAGAAAAGAGTCTTTGCTGACTCTTACGGTTTGCTGGGTAGTGTCTTGTGTAGGATGGTGACTGCATTTTTGTTATTTTGTATTGTGTAAAATGAAAATTTATAATATACATATGTGCACATATACATATGTACACATATATATGCAACGAAAATGCATTAAATGCATGTTGTAAACTCAGGTATATACTACAATTCGATTGAAATTCTTTTTGTTGAAGTAAAATTTCTCAAAGTGACCCATTCGTTTAGTTGTTTTCTCAAATTTTTTTTTTTTAGAAATTTTAATGCGGTTTTTTTATTTGCGAAAAACATGGCATGGCTAATTAAAATGAAAAACCATAAGTAAATAATAAATAAATTAAAATAAATAAAATGAGGTTGAACGAAAAGAAAAAAAATAGGATCCTAGTGTTAACTGCTTACCTTACACGCTTTTTCGCTTGGGTTTTATAACGTCCTTCGCCTGACAAAAAGTCCACGGTAGCATTTACATTCGACTTTAGAGTATCGCCATTTTCAAAGGGTTTTTTAGTTGTTTCCTGCAATTTCCTATCGAGAGCATTGTTGCCCGTCAACGCACTGCTAACTGATGATGGAACTGGTGTTGTTGACTTCGACTTTTCAAATGGTGCTAAAGGTGTCACATACGGCTTATCTGTTGCTGGCGTTTGAGAGGTACTAGGTTTCTCAAATTGTGTTTGTGCAGATGGTATTGCCGGTGGTGGTGTTTGTTTAGACTTCTCAAATGGTGCTAGCGCCGGGGATTGATTCGGTTTCTCAAATGATATTTGAGCGGATGGTACTACTGGTCTTGGTGGCGTTGGAGTAGCGTTTGGTGTAGGCATAGATTTTTCTGGCACCGATTTAGGTATTGATTTTGGATCCGGTACAGGCATCTTTTCAGGAACTTTTGGCTTATTTAATGGTTCAGGTATTTTTTGTGTTGTCGACGGTTTATTGTCTAAGGCTTTATTGTTGACAGTCTTATTGGTTTTGAAAAAATCAAAAAATGTCCAACCAAAACGTTTGCTAAAAACACAAAATCGTTATAAGATAAACAAAAATTTTAAATTAATTAACGAAAAAGACAAATATTACATACTTAGGTACAAAAAGGGTTAACAAAGAACAAAGAAAATTAATTAATTTACTCGCTTTTACTTTTTACATTTCAATTCTGAAATACATACGAGTACATACAATATACATATAAATACTAACTACACCCACTAAAACTTGTATCGGCATTTATCATGTTCATTGGTTTTGTTATCTCTATCTTCTCTTTTGTACTTAGAAATAAATTTTTCGCAAAATTCATTGACGCACATCAAACTGGGGTGCAGTCACTGTCATATGTTTTTAGCATTTGCCACGCCATTGCTGCCGTATATCATATACATCGGACTGATTGCAATTTAGTAATTCATTTTCATTTTCATTTCGTTTGTTTTCATTTAATTTGAATTTATTTTTAATTTTCTAATGGTGAATTTTCTTTGATATATGGTTGCAATTTTGAAATCATAATTTTTTGTATGTTCATTTTTGAGCTCAGTCGGTTTGATGCAATTAGGTCTAATGATGCCATCAATGATGTCTGTCTTTTGAAAAATTTTAAGTACAAGTATTTATAATTATGCGGCCACTTGAGATATTTGCATTCAATTTTTCACTATTTTTTACGGCAAATAATTTCGAAGAAAATTGTATGTATTACCTTAATATATTATTCAATATGAACACACTGTATTCTTGCAAGTAATAGTTAGTATTTTGGGTTTTTTTCCTAGAATCATTAAAAAGTAACAGTACACTTTTGTGTTAATTTCTTTTGCAGTGGATTCTCTCTTAGTGATGCCATTAGAACGCGTGATACGGAAAGTGATACACAAAATAGGCAAGTGAACAACGGCAAAATAATCAATGCTACCTTTTTTAACACTTAGCCTACCGACATTTCATGTATACCTAATCCTATCATGCGCGATCAAATGACCTCTTCAAAAAAAGATATGTATCTTGATATAGAAAGAGATTTTAGCCAATTGGATAGTAAATAATACAATAGCAATAGCTACAACAAGAAATATACAAGAAATTGTAAAAGAAATTTCAAAAACGGTCATTTGACCGCTCCGAGGCATATAATTTTTGTAATGGTTACATAAACTTAATATTCATACCGTTAATAATGTGTTACTAATTACGCAGTTGAAGAATTTGAGACTTTTTGTTTTCAGCAGAATGAGCCTCCCACTGAACCGATTTCTGTGATGTTTTCTGTCGTTGAGCCATTTTTCGATATAATTAAATTCTATAAAAAATTTTCACTTAAAGCTTTGGTATACAATATACTAATGTACAATACATGTTTTTTTATTGTACTCACTTATTGTCCTTTGACCACAGCAGACACAACCAAAAATAAATTGAGGAGACGGTTACAAAACTGAGCTTGAACGTTAGTCGATCGAACTGAAATTTCAATGAAGCAACCAACCAGCACTGATTTCGTTAGGCAATTCTTCCGGCAGTAAAAATTCGTCATCAAATAGCTTTTGAAAGATTTCTGTGACAAAGCTTAGAAAAAGTGACGTCACAAGGGTTCCATCGTTCGGAACCGGCTAATATAATAAGGCCTTTTCTAAAAATGTCTTAAATTTAGAACGCACAACAGCACTGAAAAAAAATCTCGGCCAAAGGGCCTTTCGGCCTAAGTCCCATATAAAAAAAAAACATTTTTAATCTTATATAAGTATTCAAAAGATATACTATATCTTTTTTGATAAGCTTTCCGGGTTCTATGGGAATACAATTATTTTACATTTACCTTTGCCGGCTTAATCAGTAATAGGATTGAGTACCACTGGCGAACTGAACTAACGAAGATCGTTCTCATGAAAATTACATACAAATATAAAACGGACATCTTTTCTAAGAAACGAATTGTTTCAAATAATATTATCTACTAATTCGTCTTTCACAAGCAGCGTAACGAAAAATTTTCTCTTATAAAAATAATTTTTTAGAAGTTTTTTTAAAAGGGTCTGGTACTTGAACGGTTATCGTTGAAGCAAAAAATCGTCGAAGTTAAGATTTCAACGAAATCGGTTCCGAAATCAAAAAATCATTGGCCGGAAGCTGAATCTCTTGCAAAAGTTTATGAGTTGAATTATTAAAAAAGAACTGGGACATGGGGCATTTGTTGACTGAAGCTTTTAAAATAAATAGCATGGAAAAATGTAAATGATAACTTGCACAGAAAAATCTTGTTTACCGATGAAAAAACGTTTACGGTGCAGGCAAAATTTAAATGGCAAAGTGATATGGTGTATGCACGGTCATTTTAGGAAGCATCTGAACTGATTCCACGAGTCTAAAAGTGTTGTCTGTGCTAAAACGACCCAAATATAGCTTCCAAACAATTTACCAGCATTCATTTCTTTTCAAGAATGACACTCTGGCAGCCCTGACTTGAATCAGCTGGATTACAAATTGTTGCCAGTTTTAGAGGACATGGTTTTCCACAAAAGATACCCCAACATTGATTCTCTTAAGACAGCTTTGATTCGTGCAGTGGCCAATTTTCCAATGGACCAGATGCATGCAGCCAGTCCGACTTAAAAGCCAAGGCGTACATTTCGAATGAATATTTGCTTTTTGTATACAATATATTTCAAGAAATATGTAAAAAAAAATTGGACAAAATTCATTATTTTGTGTATTACAGTGTAGATAAATAGTGTATGCAATACAAAACAATACCGCACCCGGACAGACACATACCCATTAATTAATTGGCAACTCTCCAAAAAACATAGGTACTGTACCTATAAACCATGAAAATTTTTCTTGATTATTGGGTTATTTTTGCACGGTACAGTATTAACGCATAGCGACAGTAATAACCATTGTTCTATCACTTCTTTTACCGCACTCATTTCACTGCAGTAAATATGAAGCAGCTTTATCTGCAAATAAGATTATTTTACAAACTTTGTTACTTTCTTTCTTTTTTGCCATAAAAAAATTTATTTAATCACATGATTAATCAGTAAATTTACTGATTTTGTTCTATTCACTTTTTGGCAATTAAAAAAAAAATTAGAATTTTAAGTCCAATGTGCCAAAAAACTATATAAATATACTTATCCCTACATATCATATATGTACATATATTGTATATAAGTTAATTAAAACAACTGTATGCTCAAATGAGCTGGAATGAATAATTCACTAATTGCAATAATCATTCACGCGCTTGTTTAGATACCAAATATCAGTAGTAAGCGTATATGTATATGCTTACGTTCTTAATAATTTGCAATGATACTGATTTAGCAATTGTGTACAAACTGTGATTGTTTAGGTTTGAATGTACGTATGTATGTATGGATATATACATATATTTGCACATGTCTGTCAAGCTTATTCACCAGCTATGTATATGTACTTTAATTTATATTAGGGAGGAGTGAAGACATATATTCGAAATCGTAGAATTATAAGTTTTTAATCAAGTGATTCGCACGCTACACAATAAAATAGGTATTAAATAATATATATCAGCAAAAGGTTTTTAAGAAACCAATATTGTAGAAAAATTTGTGTGTCTATCGAGTAATCTCGACTTTAATTTTGAACTTTGAACCTTGAGCCACCCCTTATATGGGCGTTTGATCCGACAAAATTTTGATCTATTATATTAAAAAAAAAATAAGTTCTATCCGAGGCAATTTTTCCCTTAGGAGGCCTTATTCTGCACTTATTCCAAAATGAATACCTCTATAGTCCGTAGTAAAACATTTTACAAGTTCAAGGGCACAAACGCATCGCCTATAATGGAAAATCGTTAGAAGTAAATTATACAAACGTTCTCACCAAAACAATTACCAGATTCCAAACAAAATTGTTTAAGCCGTTCTAAACACTTTTCACAAGAATGATGGAAAATAGAATACAGCCTCAAGAAGTAACAGCAATTGAGAGAAACGTAAGTATACACTTTCGGTGCGATTATGGATCTCAGGGCCAACTCCCTCAGCAATAGCATATCAACTAGCACACTTCTCCAAATTACTTCTAGGGCCATACTTAGAAGTATGAATTATATTAGTATGGGGCAGAAGTAGCCACTGCAAATCATAATAGTTCAGTATGTACGCTCGCATTATCCAACAATATGAGTTCACATTTTCCAAATTCTTTTCGTCACTCATTCACTATATAGGTTTTCCAAAATATTGCTTTGCCGATAGCAAAAAAGAACATGTGAGCATTATGACAACTTTACATTTGGAATTCATCGTGAAGTTAGTCATCATTTTATACATATATTTGCACATGTCTGTCAAGCTTATTCACCAGCTATGTATATGTACTTTAATTTATATTAGGGAGGAGTGAAGACATATATTCGAAATCGTAGAATTATAAGTTTTTAATCAAGTGATTCGCACGCTACACAATATGGAAGTACTTTTTGTTATACTTACGAACATTTTGTGAATCGTCAAATTAAATGAAAACGATCTAATTCTTCATTTACAATATTTCTTTGGCTAAATTATGCTGAATTTCCTGATATATACTGTACTTATAGGCTCCGAAGATTCGTTTGGCCGAACTTCCCTTCCAAAATTGTTGTGCGTGTTAGAAGCATTTTTATGTCAAATTATTACTTCCGGAAGAATTGCCAATTGCAAAATCTTTTCAATTTTAATTGGATGCCTCAGCCGGGGATTGAGCACATGACCTATTGCTCAGAAGGTCAACACACTAACCACTGAGCTACAGCACTTACGAGGTACCGTGTTAAAGTAAAATTATGGAATAAGAGCTACGTTTGTAGTAAAATTTCCATGTTCATATTCGTTTATATACGCTTTATTATTGGAAGATAAAACAAATATTCGGGCATATTTAATCTTAAAGTATATTTCAATTTTGGTGGACATTTTCAAAGAATCCATCGAATATAGTTACTCCTTGTGACAGACAGTCGAGGGTATACATATTTCAAAAAGAGCTCTATGAAAATAATTTTGCGTGGTTGTTGTTACTGTTATTATTATTATATTAACAATGTACATACTTTATTTGTTCGTAGTAGTTATATAATACATATATGTATATATTTATAATTCTTTGTAATTTTTGTTTTGTTTATTTTCATCGAAGAATAATAATCTATGTAATCTCTATGTACATTCGTGTGAAAAAGATGTGTAAATCCATAAATCAATAAATCGCAAAATTTGCACATTATTTTCTACGAAAGTGAAATTATCATTAAAGTAGAGGAAATGTTTATTATAATTTACATATAATAATTATAATAAGTAATAGAAAAAGTTTACTATTGGATAAAACTAGATACAACTTAAATCATGAAAAGGAAGTACTTTTTCTGGCACATACTATTGTGTTCAAATAGAAATTTGTTCGATACAAACAAACAGTCGTGCCTCTAAAGCGATTGAAAAACATGACGTTTTTGTGAATGACAAAGGCAGACGAGCGCTACAGACGAGACAGTTCGGAGCATTGAATATATATTTTCTTATATATCTTTTCTTATGTTTAAATTGCGAAGCAGCTTGCAGAATACATTTTTCTTTAAATATGATCATAACATTGTATGGCGAATCAAATGTGGGTAATAATAGTATTTTAAATTGTTAATTATAATACATTCAATCATTGCAGAATAAAATTCAAAGAACTTGATTTGCTGCAACACATTTAAATTTTTTAAATAACAGTAAAATTATCTAGATTTTTTTCTATTTTTCAAATTAAAGTACTTGGACAACAAAGGAAAAAATGGATAATATCCCTAATAGATTTAGATGGTTCTAAACTAAAAAAAGGAACAAAATCTGATCAGCGAAAACCTTTATTCGATGTAAAAATGTTTAATTTCAGGAACAATAAACTAAACAAACGTTTATGTTCGCTGATCAGGAACAAAATCTGATCAGCGAAAACCTTTATTCGATGTAAAAATGTTTAATTTCAATGAAATCCTAAAGGTATGCTATAATATTTATTTTTATAGAAGCTTCTCTATTTTGTTTCTATATCAAGTTTCTATATATATATATATATATATATATATATATATATATATATATATATATATATATATATATATATATATATATATATATATATATATATATATATATATGTGTGTGTGTGTTCAACTTGCTAAAATTTTGAATAATTTACTGATTAAATTTTAAATTAATTTTAACCACACACACACACACATTAACCATAAGTTGAACTCACCGCATCTCGTCGATGGCTAACGATAAATACCATAAGGCAAACATTTGTCTGAAAAGAAGAGAGAGAAAAGTATATCTATGTATAATATAGAAAATGTAAGTATTTGACATGTAGAAAACAATTGCAAATGTATGTCTCGTATGATATGCATATATATTTATTGTGTATTATATGACAATTTTTCACCAAAACTGCGCAACCCTGTTTGCTTTAGAATATACCTATCCAAATCGTTAAAGCCATATACAATATATGTATATACACCGGTGTGTGCGCCTTACGTAATTTCAGTACTCTTCATTCATTTCCATAAACGTTTGTTTAGTTTATTGTTTGTGGACGCAGCTTTCTTTGTTGTTGTTTTAATTGTCGCAGTGCAAGTAACAACAATTACTATGGCTGACGAATGACGTTCATTGCAATTGCATTCGCATTGACATATACATACACCGCAGCGCCGGCATTTTCAAGGTTTACTTATAATTTTACTTCTACGCTTGCGTTTGTATTTGAAATTTAATAAAGTTGTGCTTGTGATATTTAATAAACTAATGCTGTGAAAAGGTAGTCGTGGTTTTCTTATTACTTACTTACTTACTTATTATTATAATAACTATTTGTTATTATATTATGGTTTTGTAATTTTTCACATGTGCATGTGTATAAGTAAATAAATCACCAAATAACCCAGATTCTGAGCGCTTTGAAATAACAAATATGTATCAAAAAGCAGTCACAATGTCGATATTATTGTATTGTGTAATATCACTAATTATAAATAATAAGATTTTAAAGCAAATACCTAGAAATTGAAATGTTTAAAGGATTTTATTTTCATTTCTTGGAAAGTTCATTTCTTAGAGACTAAAGGCATAAAATAATGCTGAATGAAAGCCACGGATATAGGTTTTTGGAGATGAATGCACCACATATTTATTTAGCAAGCTTTGGCATTTGGGCAGGGTTTAAGGCGTTAGCTTTTGCCAATTCAATTCTAAAATGTATTAGTAATGCCTACATCAAGTTAACACACTTGGAAAGAGTAATAAGACTACGATTCTATGGATACCACGTCACACAGGAATAAACGAAGGAAATGACCAAGAGCAAGGAAATTGCTTGAAACATTTCAAAGTTTGTATGACACTAACGAATAACAATGTAGGAGTTCTATAATGGTTTCTGACAGCATGAAAAAAAAATCCGATAACCGATCGGAAGAAAGAAGAATTATCTGCAAACATTCTCGGACAATCCGCAGCTTATGTTATTAAGCTGTATATTAAGCCTTTTAAAAGCAATAGGAAATACAGAAAACTTGCAAATCTGATCTGATGCGCAATAGATCTCGTGATAGCTTAATAATAATAACAATCAAATTGCACTCTTAAACTTTACATATTGTCTTTTAAATGCACTAAAATAAATCTAAATAACAATTTTAATCTACTCTGCTACCATAATAGACATAAGTAGATATATTTTAATTACAAAATTTCAAATTTAATTATACAAAATTTTAACATTCTATTGTGAAAAGAAACATTTTTTATTATTTATAATTATTGGTATTTCTTTTGGCAAAGTCTACATATGTATATATGTACGTATATCTGTAAGAGTGGTCTCTAGCTGGCGACTTTCGAATTCATTTAAGTGCAATCCACTATCTTGTTGTTTGGTTCATCGAAGAGTGACTGTCAACATTTCATGTTTATCAACAAGACGTTTCTGGAACTTTGACTTGGAGGAGGTACGAAATGGAATGTAGTTTTGAAGACTAAGCCATAGGCTATATTCTATTCGGGTAATGGCCACTCTGGTGTATATGTATAAGTATGTATGTGTATAAATATATAAACATTCAGACATTAGGCATGTGAATGAGCATGTGAGTTCTCTAATACTATAAATAATTATAATAAAATAAACCAAAAAAACAAAAAAAAAATATTACTCATACTGAGAATATATGTATGTACCTAGTACATAGGAATTGCTTTTACAATTTACGAGCAGCGCATTTTAATGCTAAATATACTTTTTGCACATTATTCGTTAAATAAGTTTTGTTTTGTTTCTTCTATTCATCCTCTTCTGCTTTAACGCGCATGAGATCATGTTGTTTTTGCAAAGCACGCAGAATGATGTGAGTAAATATGTATGTATTCTTTTGTATGCGGTTTTGAATGGGGAGCCAATCGAGATGATGACATTTGGTTCGTTTTTGTTTTCTCTTTTCATATTTTGAATTCGTTTTAATGAAATGTCAAACAGTAGTTCAAATGGTATTATATGTTGTATATACATATGTTGAGAAGTGTGGAAATATTATTCATTTGTTACGTCATAGGAGGACGAGCCTAGGGGTTTGTTGTCTCATTTGAGTGAGTGCACTCACCTTATAACTACTTTTCTAGTTCCTATATTTCTCTTTCTTTGACGAACGCCTTATTTCTCTCTTGTGTTAGTAGAGGTAGTTTCACACTCGTTTGCCCTTTTCTCTTTCGAATTTTCTCTATGATTACTTCTCGCATCCGCCTTAACTCTATGTAATGTTTGAGTTCTTTGGTGAAAATTTGCACTCTAATTTTTGTGGTTTTGTAGTCGTTACTTTTTGTATGCTAAGGCAGAATTAAGGACAATGCTGTATATACAAATTAAATTGTATATGTGTGTATATAGGTATATATTATACTTATTATTAAATATTACTCATATAATTCCATAGTGTTTAATTATCGTAGAATTAAAGAGTTTTCACTTTTCATAGAGGTTCTTCCTTTTAGTTGAACCGTTCTGCTCTGTTTTTATTTCAAATGTATTCAATTGTACACACACACACACACACAAACACACACACAAACTTATTCATATATGCATATAAATGGCAAAAACAATGTAGGCATTTCTATATTTGAGTAGGATGTATTTTTGTATTAATTTATTTACCAATAATATCTAACTTTTAGCACAAAATATGTGTGTTAACAATAATTTTAGGCCGCTACAGATACGTAATTCTCGTTCGTTCTCTTTGCACAACTGATTTGGCTAAGTGTTCAACAGTAGCAGACAGCATAGCAGTCACAGTAGTGGTTGTTCGCACTATCTTACACGATATATATGCTTTTATTTGTATATGTGCACTGATACAAACATATATACTATTCATTACTTGTGTGTATGTGTGTGAGTGTGGTTATTTCTAAAGCACTGCGCTCAATCGAGTATATATTTCTATATACTCGAATGAATAAATGGATGTGTGTAGTACGAGTAAATTGAGTTCATTAAAATTGTACAGAGAAAGTGAAAAGCTCTCTACTTCTCACATACTGCACTGCTATTGTCGTTGTTGTTGTTGTTGTTGTTGACTATGGTTAGGACAGTACGGGCAATGTAAGAATTTGAGCTTATACGGTTTTGGGGTTTGAATCACTGCGTATGAGTAATATTTTGAAATTTTATACATATACGAACTTTAAGATATATATATTGTACATATTTACGTATGTATCATATGAATGTTGAGAGTAAGCAAGACTTTTAAGATAATTGTATATATTTAACTGCTGTCATTTCTTATATTTCGCTTCTGACCACATCTGACCATGCTTACTGCATGGTGAGTTCATCGCTATTTAACTTTATTCATTCATTCAATTTGAGTCCCTTCTGTCTTCTCAATTACTACTCAATTAACAGTTACTCAATTGATTAAACAAGGAGAATAAATAAAATACAGAGTGGTTTTTCTATCAGTTTAATTAACTAACTATGTGCGTACATACAGATATGTACCTACATACGTCCCATATCGTCAGATATTAATCTACATACTGTGATCCCTGACCAAGACACGTCGCAGCAACTTCTGAATTCGTGTTATGCATATAATACATATTGTATATACCAGTAATATTTCCTTAGAAATATTTTTTGTTTGGAATATTTTGTTTCAAGAACTACATATTTGAATTCAGTACGACTGATGCGAAATATTCTTGAGTGCAATAACGACACAAGTCACAATCAGGTTCGATAGAAAATAGAAAATAAACAAGTTTTTGATAATATAAAAATGTACAATAGTTACATGGTCTATGGTCACAGATGTGGAGCTTATTAAATTGAATGGATTAAGGTGTCATATAGGAAAATCCAATGTACTTATGTATATTTAAAGAAAACACATTTATTTTTGATTTTCAACTGAAAGTAGACAACACTGCTCTATATTAAAAAAAACAGGCAGCATTAGAAGATAACAAAATCTTTATCTAGATTCGGTTTAGAAGCGATTCTGAATTCTAGTGTGTTCAGCTCTTAATTCTAAATTCGAAAATATCATCTTGAACGTTTACTTACTTGGCCATTACAACTCAGTCTTTCCAACTGACGTTCGGTGTTTCTCTTCTCTCCAAGCAAATTCCTACATTCGCCCTATAGGGCAGTCATTGCGGAAGGGTTGTAGAATTATGATTGATTCATGATTGAAACTTAGCGTGGGGAAAGCATGTGAACAAACTATATGTATGATCGAGTCTTGAATAAGATTAACAATTATAAACCAATATGTGTGTAGCATATGAACACTATCCAGTAGCAGAAAAAAGATATAAAAAGGCATCCAATAAGGCCTTTCCTTGCATCCTGTAGGCCTTAGATATATATGTACTACATGAACGACATAGACGACATGCTCCATCAGTCTAATTACGAACTACAAAAAAGTAACATATAACAAAAAGAATCCAGGAAAACGGGTAAGTGACCAACAACCAAAGTGATGGTTGTATAGTGTCAAAATTATTAAAATAGAATGATCTTTTTGCAGAAGGCCCTTTTTAAGCGCTTCTATAAGAGTAAAGCCTGTAGAAGTAAAGCGAACTTAAATATAATAGAGGTCTTTTAAGACGTATTCCTTCAGCTTCTGCTTACGTATCGTATAATAATACGAACAATGTAAATACAATACCTACGTACTTTATGTGCTTCCATAGGTTATATACCTAACAAATATGTACAATGTAATTGAGTTCTGTAGTACGTAGATGTAAATAATATTCTTGTTATAGTTGCAATTACATAACCAAAAGCATTGGATTATGTATGCAATAAAACAAGGTCAATAGTTCAAGGACTTTTGTTATAATCATGAGAAGAATATGACACATACACATTTACATATATGCGTTGTGTTTATCATCAAGCTTCTACGCATGTACAATACAAACCTACACACCCGCATATGTAGGTATGTTGTTGTTGACGTGGTGAAGGTAATGTTATATAAGAACATACGTCTTTTAGCTTTAAGAGAACCTGAATGACGTCAAATATTAACCTAATCATATAGTCAGCCGCTGAGACATAATGGCGGTGGTTGACGAATATTGCTTCTGGAAGCATTTGCACATATTTGTTAAGGATTGTAACATTTTTATAAATTTCACGGGAAGCCAATTTTTGTAAATCAATTTCGTATTTACCGCTACATTCATTCGAGATTGATTTTACTAAGTCCCTCAAAATATCTCGAATACTATTGCAAGTTAATTGAATATATAAGTCTTACGACATAAAGTACTTTAGTTAGTGGCGAAGATCTTTTCAGTTTTTCTATGGAAATATTTCCATCGGAGTTATCAAAATTTATTTCATGATGAATGGGCACTGCTCAAATAAAGCATACAGCGTTGTGTTTTTCTGTGAAATGTTGTTGAGCTGGTCAGAGTTTTTCAACCCACTAACTACTCAGTTTCTTAGGTACTCAAGTACTCAGGTCCGATAAGGGATTACTTCTACACAACTATGTCAAAACTCATTCGACTTTGCAGAATGACACTGCTTAACTCTCGTTGTGCAGTGAAAATTGGGAAGGACCTCTCCTCTCCGTTTAATACCGAACGAGGTTTCAGACAAGATGATACGTTATAGTGTGACTTCTTCAACCTTATTTTGGATTTACGACATAATGGTACTATCTTCAACGAAAGTGGATTTCGACTTCAAATTATAGTTCTAAACGGTTCGTTGCCTAAAGAAAACTGCACCGAGCTGAAAGACGATGAAAAAAACTAGAGCGTGGAAGAAACGGAGACGGTATTGCCTGATCTGATAACTGCTGGGGAAATTAATTTGGTGGAGATTCCATAATCATTGCATGAAGGGTGGCTAGAAAGCGTAAATATTCGCACATGGACCTACTGTTGGCTAACATGTACATTTTTACATATATTTACGTATGTGTAACTATTTTTTCAGAAGTTATCGGATGTAGACGCTTCAAAAGCGATTTTGGAATGCAACTTAAAGTGCACGACAGAGTTGCATGTAATGAAGTTGGAAACGGAGAAGAATTTTTATTATATTCATGCTTAGCAAGAGCGCCCGTCACCCTGGCATCAATGCGACATACAGCAGCCTGACAGTCCATACAAGTCATCTGCGTCATTGTATATTTGCAATTTGCAATATCGTTGCGGTGGGTTGTGTTTGCGTGTGACTACAATGCATAGACAATGCATAGACATTCGAATACGTTTGGTATATTCGAACACGAGTGTTCGTTTATATTTGGTTTGGTTGATTTTGATCTAGAAATTTTCTAGATTTTCTAGATTATTGCTTCTTCGTTGGAAGTGATTGCGTCGTTCCAGTCGCTCTAGGTGTCGTGTAGCTCTGACACTTTGGGTGAAAGACCGAATTCACCATATAATTTTGACTTCCTTCTCCTTCTTTGGCACTCTTTTGAACATAAAGTATGGGTTCACTTAAAAAAGTGACATTTGCAAATATATTGTATAAAATAAAAATAAAAGAGTCGTTTAAAGTCGTCAGCAAATTAACTTTATTTAAGTAATTCGATTTTGTTTCTGTAATTTCTACTACATTTGTGATAAATAATTAAATAATTTCATTATTTTAGCAACTGATTACAACGGGCTATTTTTTCCTTTGCTTTTCTTGTATATATTCATATATTTATGTACGTAGCTAAAGTGAGTATAAATACATACATATATATGTATATATTTATATAATTGTAATTCGGTTATTTTATTAGCATTTCAATACAATTGTTTTAATTACAAGTGATTTTCTTGTAATTGTTATTTCTAAAATTAAATACAATAATGTAAAATGGGACTAATTGAATTGCATTTTCGTACAATATAAAGCAACATACATACATGTACATGTTTATACCGTTACGTATCACGGATGACCATTACCAAAAAATCATAGTGATAAAATGTATGTACGCTTTAATGTTAAAGACAAAATAAATAGTAAATCTGTACGTATATGTAATAGTGATGCTGAAAAAAGGGTATACGACTAATTACGTATTATTGCAATATTAAATTATGGCTTTTATATAGCTCTTATAATGTGAATATCTGCAAGTATAATCCATAACCGCTTAAGTTGTGCCTCGAAATATCGTAAAGGTTTAAGGTAATTTTGTCTAAGAAATAAATTAGATGTTCACGTTTCATATTAGCTACTTCTATTATTATTATTTTGATATCTTCGAAAATTTAGAAAGCGGTTACTACTTTTTGCACAGATATTACACAAAAAAATATATTTTTTTTTTAATAAGAAGGAAAATGATTAAGATATTAATTTTGTTTTTTTTTTTCTTTTTCAATTTCTCAATACGAATTTCATTAAAATTTACTTCTAATTAAATAAACATGCATAGTTGCATTTATTTATGCTATAATTATAACTAAATGAAACAAACTGCAAACAATTACACTTTCAAATTGTAACTCTTGTCTTAAGAATTCCATTAATATGTTATTGTAATTGTTGTTGTTGTTGTTGTTGCTGCTGTTTTTGATGTTTGTTAAAACGCATTTTAAACACTTCATACATGGTTGGTCTATAGTATCATTTATATGTACATAGTATACATATTTAATAATGAGCCTGCCTTATAAACTTAGATGTAATGTGTTGTTCTTTTATACCACTTTTGCCACTCGCTTCGCATTCTTTGCATTTTCATGATGTTCATCATCATCATCATCATATTTTTGTATTTGATTTTCTCTAAATGTTTCGTTTGTTTGTTTAATATCACAGCTTCATTGATTTTAATTGTTTGCATTCTCATCATAACATTTACTGGTGTTTATTGTTGTTATATTTTTATTTAGTGTGTATTTTGTATGGTACATAAGTGTGATAAATGCGCCTACATTTTAATCAAAATAAAATCACCTATTGAATATGATTTGAAGAATTTTAATATTTTATATTTCGGTTACTTTTTAATTAATACATATGCGTGTGTGTGTGTGTGCATATTTGAAAAAAACACACGGCAAACAAAAAATTAAAATTGTTTATATTACAATTGTTGTTTTATTTCAAAACTTTTCTATAATATTATGTTGGCGGAATGATTGAAATAAATGACTTTCTGTTGTTGTTTTTTTTTTTTGCTTGGTCACATTATTTAGCGATAAAATTTAAGAATTTGCCATTTGACTTTAGGTTGCTCATTTCAGTAATACGATTTTCTCTCTTTCTTTATATCTTATGATATTTTCTGATTAGGTAATATCTATTATTATAAAAAAAAATTATTCATGTGTCAATGCGAATTCTTAATAAGTATATAAGTGAGAGTGGTACTCAAATGACGACATATAGTAGTTACTATTTAATTGCGTGCACTATAGACAAAATCAACGGGATTGGATAAGTAGTCGTCGTACCACCCATAGTACTCTAATGGAGCATATGAAATATCTAATCATCCAGGGTTGATATATAGACACGAAACTGAGGTATGCATTCGTTGTAGGAAATGTTTTTGGATAGTCATTATTATACGCGAGGGTTAGATGTTTGTAACATATTGAAAGAATGGCCTAAGCTATAGAAGTACGTACGTCTACTCTACTTATGTAAACGCTATATTCTTGGCAAAACTGTGACACATCCTTGTTCGCTGCGTGTAATGTTTATTGAAAAAATGGGGTACCACGTTAACACGGTCCCGCTAAAAATCACTGATGTGATAAGTGCATGGTATCGCTATATTATTTTTAAAAATTACTAGGAAGCATGAATTAATTTACAGTGGACTCTCGGTTAATGAACGCCCTGCTTAACGAACAATTTGCATAACGAGCATTATAATGTGTTTAAAAACGTTTAGCTTAAAACGGGTCTTTCTTCTTTTTTTTGGGTCAAACGAAAACTATATAACATCAGAGGAGAAAGCAATGCAATAAAATACCGCTTTACTCTGCTTTTTGTGCCAATGAAAGAGCCGATTTGAAAATAGAACCACTCCGCATCTATCATTCAGAGAATCCATGCACCTTCAAAAAGTATATTTTCGACAAGAGTAGGTTAAGTGTCATATGGAGATCGAACAGTAATGCTTGGGTGACATGTGACGTTTTTACTTATTGGGTCAATCAAGTTGTTGCTCCGTCTGTGATGAAATATTTTATTGAGATGTATTTGCCACTTTATGCCTTGCTTATTGTGGACAGCGCTTCTTCCCATCCACCAGGGATCTCATTGAAGAGCTCAAATTCATCAAAATGCATTTTTTTGCCTCCTACCACTACTCCATGACTTCCGCCTATGGACTAGAAAGTCATTTCTAACTTCCAGAAGCTCTACACTAAAGTACTTATCAGCGTTGCTTGGAAGTGACTGATGGCACCAATCTCAAACTAAGAGTTTTCGCAAGATCTTTTCCATATCGTTGTCTGTATCAAAATTATTGAAAAGTCATGGAAAAGTGTTACCAAGAGAACTCTCAAAGCTTTCTGACAGAAATTTGGTGCTTTACAGCAAGGAGATATGGAGGAGGCTTTAACAGAAGAACAACAACCGTCTAGTGCAATTAAAGAAATGCTAAAAGTGTGGGTGTCTGTGTCATCATACATTAAAAAGCATCACCGTAATCAGACAGTGGCTAAACCACGCCACAGATTATTGCAATAATAATGCTGTGGCGCTTTTGCGGCAGACAAAAACAAACGACTCTAGAAAGCTTTTTGTTAAAGAAGAACTAGCTGTTAATGTATTGTAGTTAATATAAAAACAGGTTTTTCAAATAAAATATTTCGTTTTTTCCGTTGCAAATTGTCTTATTTCGTCCTATTTTCAGTTCCCTAAAAATGTGGATACATATATGCATCACATTTGCGACATTGCAATTAACATTCCCAAACTCAACCATATTTGAAAATGTAAAAAAAAAAATGTAAACGAAGCAACATAATCTCAAAATACTTATTAAGCAATATATTTTTTCTTTCGACTTTTTTTTTGCATTTTCCTTAATATGATGTCAAACATTTCGAAGAGGGAAGTACGAGTGGTTTTTTAAAATTTGACACGTTTGAGGACAGAAGTGGAATAGACAGATGTAAATATTTTTCATATTTAAATGTGTAAATATTACGATATATTAATTGTAACAATTTAATCTTTCTCGAGGTGATTCACCTTCACATTGTATGACATAAGCAAAAGGAAATGAACTAACTTAGTGTAAGTTAACAAATTCTTAAATTTATCTCTAATACTTAAATACAAAATGCTTAAAATATATATTTTATTTTTCGAATACAATTTTTGTTTTTATTTGTAAATTTTTGATAAAAAGAAAAATTATAATAATTAGAAAATAATTTATAATTCATTTAACTTAAACTTGTAAATTTCGACTTTAGCAAGTTTTCGATCACATTTCATTTTTGCTGTACCTATGTTATTTATTTCATTTTATCTATTTATATATAGTATATGTTCTTTCAAAGAATTACATGTCCATACTTAATAATTGAAATCCTAGAGATCGTTTTGCATTAACTCGCCCCAGTTTAAAAAATGGCAATTGATTTCAATTACGATCATATTCAAGTTGTTATATACACTACATATAATTTCTAAATTGATGGAACGCATATTCTGTTGTGATGTGCAGTATAGTGGTTGGTAGTGGTAGTGGTGGTGTTGGTGGTGGTGGTGGTGGTGATAGTGATGATCAGCAATACTTTTATCACAAATGCTTGTTTTTTGTTTGTTGTTCGTATTAGGCTAAACTATGTAGGAGTTTGTCAGAAGGAATTAAGAACATAAATAAACCTATGTTCCTCTTTAGATCACATCTCAACTTTTTTGTTTTTGTTTCTTTTTTCATTTACATACATAAAGCAAATATACATACGAATATGTTTAAAAGGTTCTTCTTTTCTTTTTTACAAAAGAACTAAATCAATTTAAACCAAATGAATATAATAAAAATCGAATTAAATTTCCTATTGGATTTCGTTAGCTCACTGTTTTGCCGCTTACTTGTGCTTTACAACAAATTGTTTAGCTCAGTCTTATATGAATTTTTATTTATTTGTTAGTTTACTTTTTTCAATTTGCTGCTCAATTGATGATATAATATTATTTTAATATGCAATCTGCTCTTTACTATATTCCAAGTGCTCTTCACTTATTGTTGTTGTTAGTATGTACTTACTTACATATATGAAAGAACAAAATTTTGTGATGTTCGTTCTAAATACAATTTCATTACTTTTTCTTAGGTGTCGTATGTGTATCAGTGTGTGAGTGTGTTCTTTAATCAGGTACATATTGTTCGGTTGTTGTTGTTATTGTTGTTCTTGTTGTAGCTATATTCTATAGTTCAACATTTGTAAATAACCTGGCTGTTATTAAATTGGTCATATACATACATGCCTCAAATGAGTTATTCCATATGTACACATTTATACTTATTATCTCATCTACATCATCATCATCATCATCGAATTGAATATTTGATTTTCTTTAGGCATTGTTTTATAGCGAATACGAAAAATACAATCTACAAGTGGATTAGTTATTTATGTAATCCATTATAATAAATGTCTTTTACTTTCATTTAGGATAACTTTTTTGACTGAGATATTAAAACCATGACACAATCAATCGGTCGATCAAAGGTAGGTATCGTTGCTATTAGACGGCAACTGTTGAGTGTACAACGCACCCTCCCAAACCAATGAAAAATTATATTGTATATATACATTTACTACTGGTGCTGAAGAATCTATGGAGAAATTAATCAACCCAGTTGTGACTGGTATTCAGAAAAAAAAAAATCAGGAAACTTAAATACAAATAACTGATGTAAACAAATTAGAGCATATGCAAGCTCTTGTCAACGAGGTTAGAAGGACTTTAATTTATTAATTGTATCAAGATTTAAAATTCATATCCACGTTAGAACTATAGAGACGATATTAGTATCTCAAATTCAATGATAAAGTAATTTCAACATAGTCCAATTATCCCTTACATTAATAACTAAGGCAAAGACAAAATATTTAAATATGTGGCACTTATAGGCCCCCGAAAGTCCCTTTGGCCTAACTTCTCATCCAATACTGTTGTGCTGTTGTTCAATTTTGGACAGTATTGGACTACTAACATTAGCCGGTTCCGAACGGCATAACCTTTGTGACATCACTTTTTCTGAGCTTTGTCACAGAGCTCTTTTAGAAGTTTTTTTTTATGGCAAATTGATACTGTGAATGTGAAATCTTGTAAATATTGAAATTTTATTACGAAATTCGCGGTTCTGTTTATTTTTGACTCAATGAGTATGTGAACAACCAAAATTGTCCACATTAGATTCACAAAAATTTATTGCTTGGTGCGGTTTATGAGCTGGTGGCGGCAGGCAACAACGTATCCGTCAATAGCGATCGCTACAGAGCTATGATAACTGACTATTTGATTCCCCAATTGCGTGGTATGAATATAACAATTGATTTACTGAAGGAAATATTTGGCGACAAGATTTAACGCTTCTAGAATATTATTTGTGGGGATATGTGAAAGGGCTAGTTTATGCTGGTTTATCAAGGTGAATTGCAAGTCAATATTGAGCGAACTTGCTTGAAAAAGTTATCGATAATTGGGTTTCCACATTACGCCACTTTTGAGACAGCTATATGCTCGAAATCATATTCAAACACTAATTGCATAAAATTATACTTCCAATAATGCCAATGTTTAGTTCAGAATAACACATTTTGTATTTTTTTCCCCAAATTTAAAAGTGCCTCACACTAAAAAAACGCTCTGTATAACATAATATTTTGTGTGGATTTCGTGAAATTGAATTTCGTTATATGTTTTCTTGAATTTTGAGGTTTTATTTTTGCTCTATATCTTATTTTGTGTATATGTTGTTTAAAAGATATTGAGAAAATTCGAAATTAAAATATTTTATAGTTATTATGTGTAAGGCGTGACTCGAAAGTCGTCGTTGCTTGTTGATGCAATCAAAACTGGGGATTATAAGCATTTTTGGAGAAATCATACTTTCATAATCTATACTTATTCATCCCTTAGCAAGATTACAAATACTAAATGCTATTATATGTATACTGGTCTTTTTTCTTCAAACAAATATAATTTTAAGAAAAAGAAAGAAAAATGACTTAATATTATAATTTTCCGATTATGGTCATATCACCGGATCAGATCAAGCTATCATTGATATTTGTTCTTGTGTAGATTTGCTATTCGTAATTTTGTTGATTTTATATGATGTTCTTGTGATGATATCACCTAGTTAATACAACACATACAATACATATATATTCGATTTGTTACATTTTGGTTTTCTTGTTCTTTTCCATATCACAATTTAGTTGTTATTGTTTTCTTTAAATTTATTTTTTTGCAGCATTATTGTAATCAAGTTACTGTATAAGTATATTCGTTTGTATGTTTAATGCTGTTGCTTCGTTTTGTTTTTTTTTTTCTTGGTACTCTTCTCGTTTTATATTGGTTATCTTTTGATTTTTAAAATAATAAAATCAATTAGGCAGCCTACATGTTGTTGCATTGTTTTTACTGCTTTCATGACCGAGTCATATGGACTTAATTTAATTATTTAAATACTTTTTATAATTTAACATCACAATATAATTCAGTTGATTATTTTGGTTTTGTTGTTATAATGAATATTGCATTTTGTTGTTGTTGTTGTTGTTATAATTAATATTATTTTTCTAGTAGTTGTTACAATTTACGATCATTTAGAATTGTCGATTTTGTTCCTTTTAGTTAGTAGGACAACATAAATACAGCATATTGAATGTCTTTGAGCTTGATTGACATTTTGAGCTTTTCTTTTGCAAAATACACAAAATATGTAAATAAAGTACGAGTTAGTTCCATCATTTTGTCACATTCATTTTAAAATTATGTTTGCCTAAACTGTAATAATACATTTATAATTGAAATTGAAATTAATAAATTTGATCTTATTCGTTTACAAAATTTCAACTTGTTTCGATTTTATTTTATTGCTAAAATATATAATAGTTATAACCATGTTCTGAATACTCCTTTCGATCGAACTTAATTTGACAATTTGTCTAAAAATACAAAACTGTTCCACTTTGAAATTTGAAATTTTTGAAAATTGGCAAAATTGGAAAGTGGTGCCTAGACGAGAGTTGTATTTTCATAAATGTAAAACGAGATAAAAAAGTAATGTTTGTTTGACCCCTAGAAAAATTTTACACTTCCATAGGGGTTTGTCGGCAAAAAAAGCACACAAAAAACGTTTCGATCGCAAGTGAAATTCAGAAAAAAAATCAGTATGCTTCAACATTTTTACGTTAACGGTACACATTACTGTAACATCACAATCGAAACAATACCCATAGCTCATGTTGTTAAAGTTGTGAGAGGTCAGCTTATGCATTTATACTTGCTACATTAGTGTTTGCATAGAAGCCGCTAGAAATTATTTATGAATAAAAAAAAATTTTTTAATAGTTGCTAAAGTAAACCAAAAAAATATGTATGGTGACGATGTGTAAGTGTGTGTTTCGAGAAGATGGAAAGATGAATGTGTTTATTCTTGTTTCCGTATTTGGTTTTTTGTTTTTGTCGTTTTGTTTTTTTTTTTTTTTTTGTATTACACATATGTAAATTTATGCAAAACATTTCTTATCTAACTAGTCATGATCTTATGTAACATTTGTTGGTTATGTCTTCTTGTAGTTGTTGCTTTTGCTGCTGCAAATACTTGGCGCATATGCTGGCTTGCATTAAATCACAGTTTTTGTTTCAGGTTGTTGTTGTTGTTGTTGCTATATGGTTTTTGTTGTTGTTGCAGCAGGTTTCACAAAGTATTGCCGTTGGCTGCAAAGTTGTCAACTTGCCGCCATTGCCGTCTAATTATGTGAAGTGCTTAAGTCTTTTACTTCTTGCTATCGTACATGCGTATATATTTATATGTATAACATTACATGCACATATGTACGTTATGCGTTTTTTGTTTTCTTTTTGCTTATTCTAATATAATAATTATTATAGCATTACAACTGCATTTGAATCGATTTGATGATATTTAATTTGTTGTAATTGTTTTTTACACACAATGTATTGTAGTTGTCACCAATAACAATAATAGTAAATATTTATCACATATACATATGTATGTATATATAATAAATAGTTGTTGTAACTAAAATTCTAGTCGAGTTAATACAATATAATATAATAAATATAAATCTAAAAATAAGATCAAAATGAAATTAATATATTAGGAATACATTTGTGTGATTTTTGTTGTTATTTTTTTGATTACATTATCTATTTTTTTTTTGTTTATATATAATGTATAATCAATTAGATATATGTATGTATGTATTAATTTATTGCGCATAAGAACATAAACAGAGGGAAAAAAACGCAAAATAAAATAGAAACATATTCATTTCACATATAAAATATTGAAATCATATTAAAAAATAGATATATGGAATATGCATGTATATTACAAATGAAAATTAATCATTTGCTTTGATTTATATAAATTGTTGCAGTTATTACACTATGTGTATATGATGCAGATAAATGAATATAAATTGACTGCTGATGGCGACAGTTTAACAAAAATATACAAAGAAAAAAATATATATACGTACGTATAAATAAATTTATATACATATTTATATATATATATATAAATCTTTTTTACATTCTTTCGAGTTTAGAAATTCGTCCATTTTCATATTTGATTGATCATACACACTTGTCAATTTTGTTGGTTTTATACTAACAACAACATCTAATGATTAAAATTGAGTTTGGTTTTGGTTTTTCTGTGAGTTCTTTTTAAGCTTTTAACTCTCTTGAGTTGTGGTATTTGTTGTTGATGTGCTTATTCTTTGCTTAGCAATTATATTATGCTTTGTTTTTGTAGTTTCTTTTTTTGTTTTGTTTTTTGTTTTTTTTTTTTGCTTAATTTCTCATTTATCATTAATAGAATTTCTTCATATAAAAAATATCACTGTCATGCTAAGGTTTCAAAGATTCCAATAAATGTAAATATGTTGAATTGCTTTTGGTGGTTAATTCTCTTACATATGACATACCTTTGCGTTGTGTGCATTTGTTGTTGTTTATTTTTATTTTTTCGTAGTTTTTCTTTGTTTTGTTTTAGTTGAATTGGCTGACTGGCTGGCATTTGCTAATATTACATTATTGCCTTTTATTTGGAAATATCACTGCGTATGAGATCAAAGACATATTCATCACGCACATCGTCCGACACAGGCAGATAACCGAGTGCTGGATGCATACTATTCAAATTAGATGGCTCCCATTTTTGGCCCAGCAATGTATTAATTTCCTTTTTTTTTATATAGACAAACAAAACCATTTCATCATCAATATATTGTACATGAACACAGCATACTTAAGCAGAGCGTCATTAGAAGGTGGTGTATTAAAAAATGTTTAGAACAATATTCTTATACTATTGGTAATTTAATTCAAACTAGCAAAACTTGTTCTAGGCTGCTAGGCTGATAAAAAAAAAAAGAGGGCGATGAAATCGGGACCGGTATTTACACTTTTACGCAGTAATAATGGGACTGGCGGATGTGAACTAAATAGTGAATTGGACATTGAATTTGAACGTCAAAGATTTTTCTGTTTTTGTGAATTCTATTTTGGTTTTGTTTTGTATCATGAGCACAAACCTTACATTTCATTTGTTTGGTTTTTCTTCTTTTTGTAGTTCCTAGTATTTATTTTCGTTCTCTATATAGTGCCGTAGCTCAGTGGTTAGTGTGTTCGCCTTCTGATCTGTAGGTCGTGGTTCAATACCCGGCTGATGCATAACAAATTTTATATCGAAAAGATTTTTCTTTCGAATGGTACCCACCTGTCGGCAAGCAATTGGCAATTCTTCCGACAGTAACAACTTTCCATGAAAAAGCTTCTAAAAAGAACTCTGTGACAAAGCTCAGAAAAAGTGATGTCACAAGTGTGTTCTGCCGTTCGGAACCGGCTAAAATAAGTAGGTCCATTCTAATACTGTCCAAAATTTAAGACGCACAACAGTAATAGAAGAGAAGCTCGGCCAATGAGCCCTTTGGGGCTTTAAGTGCCACATATTTATTTTTTTTTTTTTATATACTCACTCTTCCATATAACCCTAGAATAGTCACTTTCAACCCGGCACCAAACAGAGGTATTTTCTGTGGAATTGTGCTATCGACTTATACCACTTTCTAATGAGACGCGCTCCAATATATTTGTTTCGACTTACATCAATAAATGAATCCATGCTAACTTCTGTTGGTGTACTATCTATCATAGATACCTCGAGCCTTTTGAGCTTGCGTCCACGTAAACGTGAGATACCAACTATGTTGTGTGGATCCAATACATAGCCATGTATAACAATTTCTTCCAAATTTTTGCAACGCCATGACATCATTACAAATGGATCTTGGCCAGAGCGTAAAAATAAATCCATAACATTTTTGTCGGAATGCTTATAAGCCTATGGTACGTATGTATAGAGATAAATGTTAAATCAGTTAGTCTATTCAAATGACCTAAACGGAAACTTACGGAATCAATCCATTGAATACTTTTAAGTGTGTTATTATTATTTAGAGACATCCATTCTAGGGCATCAACATTCATCTTCCAGGAAATATGTATATATAAAACATAAAATCACATTAATTGAAATAAATATGATTTGTAAAAACTTACGAAATCACAAAATAAAACTCTTAAGCGTGTAATTGGCATACTGCGTCGTAGAATTCGCACTTGTAGCACTTCGACAGCTTCATAGGCATACACAAGTGACAGAATCAGTTCAATATTACTAAATTTGGTAGCAAATTCTTCCCATGCCAACTCTGATATGCCTGGATGTTGACGATCTAAACCATGAATACATATTAGAAATTTTTTCAATGGTAAAATTTTTATGGCACGTAGCAATTCCTCATTCAATGTATCATAGTCAAGTGACAACACCTACAAAAGTCACAAAAATAGAATAAAAATCAATATTGTACACAAGCCAAACACATTTCTCATAAACATACTTGCAATGATGTACACTTTTGCAAGAGTAAATTCTCCATGGCAAATATTGGATAATGACTAGGATCAAATTTAATCGATGCTAAAGTGAGTTGTTGCAATTCATGAGGTTTACTTAAAGCTTTTAAAAAGTCCAAACCATAATAAGTTAAAGCTTCAATCGCACCGAAATCCAAAATTTTACATTGACTTTTTTTACGACTTAAAAATAGTTTCAATGGTTCCACAATGAATCTAAAAAATTATAAAAAATACATTTAATTTATGGCGGTCAATATAAGAAATAAAGAAATAAAATATTGCTCGCTTATTATATTTATGTACTTACTGTTCGATATCGACTAGATTTTCGTCATTCATGTCGCCAGGTGGGATAAGACCAACACTATTTGTTTGGAATCGTAAACCTTTCAGATTATCACAACGTGCAAGCCTTAAAATATGATAATTACACGTTTTCTCTCATGTTCCTAATGCTTTTAAATATTTGAGTAAATATGAGCAGTTCGAGTAAAATCGTGTAATAAATAAACACATTGTTTAAACAAAAATTTAATCAAATTTTTACGAACATAAGACTATCTAAAAATCCTTTTTAAAATAAAATGATTTGATATTGTATTTAAAACGTTCGAACTGACCATATATAGCACATATATCTAGTTTAACTTACTTGTATAAGATACGCCGTATCTTTTCGATATGGAAAACATTTAAAAAGTCGAATATTATCGTTAATTCGTTCGTCAGATTGCAGAGTGTGTAGCGGAAAAATATACATTGACGATCGTTGTTGATATGCAGTTTAAATTTAAAATTGTTAAAAAACCTAAAAAAAAGTGCACATATTAGATATAAAAATTAGACCTCCCATAGAATATTACATAAATATAAAAACCATTTTTTGTTTGTATTAAGATAATTTTTTCTAATTGTAGAATATATTTTACAAAATATGTTTATGCTTTAATGTTTAAGCAATTGTTGTTATTTTGTTATTCGTGATTTAAAATGAAATCAAATTTGACATTGATTTGCGCAATATGCCAAAATATTCAGAAAGCAAAGATAAAAAATACACAACAATATACATTATAAAGAAATTGATGAAAAGTGAGAAATAAAATTTTACTAAAAATAGCTACAAAAATAAGTAGCTGCATATACAAAAATTAATCAGTAATGCAGTGACAAAATAGTAACATACAAATCAAATTTCAAAAATATCTCTGCATCGTACACACACACATATATATATATATATATATATATATATATATATATATATATATATATATATATATATATATATATATATATATATACAGTATTGTGCAAAACTTAAGCAACTGGCATAGTGCTCTCATTGATTTCAAATTTACTAAAAAATAAAAGCGCTTAGATTGAATGTTTTAATATTTATTTGTTCCTTCATTAAATACATAAAAAACAACAATAACAAAAGTTCGGTATTCTTACGAAATTAACTGTAAACAACAAAAAACAAATTATACTCATATTTCATCTGTGCAAAACTTAAGCAACTTTTAATATTTTGTGTAGTAAACCTTATTTTTAATTACTGCAGCACACCTTTTGGGCATAGAAGCTACTAATTTCGTTAAATATGATTTATTTATATTTTCCCATTCAGTTTTGAGGCCTAAAAATAGTTCGTCTTTATTTTTAAAGCGCTTTGAGCGCAAGCCTCGTTTTAAAATTGAAAACAAATTTTCAATAGGATTCAAGTCGGGCGATTGTGCCGGCCAATCAAGCACTTGAATCTTATTTGACTGTAGCCAATCCTTCACAAACTTCGATGTGTGTTTCGGATCATTGTCGTGCTGAAACACCCATCGAAGTGGCATATTCCATTCCGCAAAAGGCAACATTGCAGTTTCTAAGATGTCCTTATACATAAATCTGTCCATTTTGTGGTCAATCCTATGCAAAGGACCAAGTCCACTCCCCGAAAAACACGCCCACACCATGACGTTCCCTCCTCCATGCTTTACAGTCATTTTACAGTATCGCGGATTGAGGCCTTCACTTTTCGCATGTCGAACTCTTATTATTCCGTCTGAATTAAATAAATTTATTTTAACTTCATCACTGAACAGTACGCCAAACCACTTTTTTATGGACCAGCCCACGTACTTCTTAGCAAATTCAAGTCTGGAAAAAAAATATATGTTGTTGTTTTTGTTTTGAAGGCATTAAACCAAACATACCTTTTTTTTACATGTTTTGGTGTAAGCATTGGTTTCTTTACCGCTTTGTAGCTTTTTAAACCAATTTTAATCAAATGCCTTCTTACTGTGCTTGAATCGACATTTAAATTAAGAGTATTTACTATATCTTTTGAAGACATGAACGGATTTTTTTTAATCAATTTTTTAATTTGAATAGCTTCCTATAAGAAATTTTTTGGGGTCTTTCTCCTGAATTTCGATCTGTAACGCTACCAGTTTTTTCAAATAACCGTATCCATCTTGATATCATAGATTTGTTGATATTTAATGATTTTGCAATGTCATTCTGTGGTTTTCCTTCCTTAAATAACGATATAACCTTCATCTTAAATAGATGACTATAACGGACACGTTGCATTTTGGATTTCAATATGTTTGAAAGAACTGTGCGCTAAGAAAGACTTTTTTGTACTGAGTTAGATCAATGTTAATGCACAAAGCAGAAAAAACTCCGAAAAAGATCCTTTATTTTCTGAACAAAGAAATATCGAACACCTTTGCACTTCGAGTTGCTTAAGTTTTGCACAGATGAAATATGAGTATAATTTGTTTTTTGTTGTTTACAGTTAATTTCGTAAGAATACCGAACTTTTGTTGTTGTTGTTTTTTATGTATTTAATGAAGGAACAAATAAATATTAAAACATTCAATCTAAGCGCTTTTATTTTTTAGTAAATTTGAAATCAATGAGAGCACTATGCCAGTTGCTTAAGTTTTGCACAATACTGTATATATATATATTTATTTATTTATTTATTATTTTATCACTTTTTTTTAAGCTATACGTGCCAATATACCCAATTAACAATTAACACCACCAGCTGACTATGCTCTGGCTGCTACGGTATCAGCTGGTTTTTTGTTTGTATACGTTATTTGTTTATACAAAACAGTAATAACAAAAATGTTATGCATATGTATACGTTTGTATGCACATACATATGTATACCTTATGCCAAATCAATGATTGCGAGATAATACACTTGTATGTATGTATATAAAGTTACATGTAAATACGGAATAACGGAGTATTTTAAACAAACAAACAATTCGAAAAACAAAGGAGTAACTTATTATTTAAAAATAAATATATAAAAACTTAACTTAAATTCAGCTAATACATAATCTAAACAGCATATCCCACTACATACATTCGCATGCATATCGATTTATGGCAAAAGTTTATATATCCATAAGTATATAATTTCTTATATATTGTATATTATAATGCTTTATAAAAAATTGAGAAATTTCTATGTATTCATATTGCTAATGGTGTTGATAAACAAGTTTTAAAAATAAACAAAAAGCAACAACTATTTATTAGAATCACAATCTACATATAAGTGGGCTTAAACCCATATACCCCCACATATTCATACGTATACGAACATTGCATCCCTGCCTCCCCAAAAGACACATTATTGTAATATTACTCATTAAATGATGAAAATCGTACAGAATTGCTAAAACGCAAAAACAATTGTTGCACTTAGCATATAATAACAACAACCACCGTAATGAATATTGATGTAGATACAATAAAATATGGAAAGTAAATGTAGCAGATATACCCGAGTATGAATCGAATTTTTGACGTCACACCGAACATCTACTAACGTTAGTATATAAACACTTTTACCTCTTCTGGAAAAGAACACCTCTCCAATGACGACATGTTTGAGAAGCTTGCAGACGATCTCGATGTTCCAGGTTTTGATAGATGTGACCAAGAACAAGGACGGGTATTTGGCCCCATTGGTGGCTATTACGACTCATAACTTTCGCGGAATACACCACGTAGATTTAGGCTTGATTTGTTCGTTTATTATGTTTACTTTCTAAAATATATAAAATATATAACCAACCACCATGCAACCACAAATAACCACTTCCTTCCTTCGTTAGTTTTGTCACACTTAAAATAATGAAAACTTCAGACGAGCAGAAAAGCAACTGTATAATTAGAGGCAAGGCAGCAGACGATGAAAATTGCAGATTCTCTAATATTTATAGCCTTGTTGTATAAAATCTGCAACAAAGCGAAAATTTTATGAGCCACTTGAAATAACTTTCGATCTCTTTAAGTATTTTTGAAAGTTATTAGATCATAAATACACAAACGATTTTGATGCAACAACGAAAATTTTTCGATCCTCCTTTTCTCCCGATGCGAAAAAAGAACGACAACGAATTCTCACCCGATTTCATAAGATTTCCTTTATTTTTGTTAGCAACTAATTGAAAATGATTAAGCTTCAATCAAATTCTTGGTCGTAAATCGTATGCAGTTTTTGTTGAATTGAGTGGTTCAATAATAATAAATATATATACTATTTGTGTGAATTTTAAACTATTTCGTATGGTTCAACCTAAACGAACGCGCACGACGTGTCGCTGGTGTCAAAAAGTGCTTATGCCCATATACAATTTCATATGAACTGTTTCGAAACACGTCACGCACTAACGCAGTCCAAAATCAATTTCCAAATTTTGAATAAGCAATGCATTTCCATATTCTTGCTGTTACAACAATAACAACAACCAGAACATTTTACCAGTTTAAACTAGTAATAATTGTTAACAATTTGTAATAATTTACAAATAAAAGGAAGTATCATGAAGTGGGTGCCGTGGCTCAGTGATTAGTGTGTTGGCCTTCTGATCTGTAGGTCGTGGTTCAATCCCCGGCTGATGCATAACAAATTTAATATCGAAAAGATTTTTCTTTCGAACGGTACCCACCTGTCGGCAAGCAATCTAGGGAGCCATGACAATATATACGTAATTCTTAAAAGCTTTTATTGCAAACAAAAATGCAAAAATGTATAACAATTCTGTCAAAATTGCTGCTGTTTGTATGGAGCCGAACGAAACACGCAATTTACTTGCGTGTTAATTACTTTAATATTGTGCAACGAATGTTTGCGTTTTTCGTTGCTAGAGAAAATGATAAAAAGAAATTAAGATTTTTTTACATAATTTTATCTGCTGTCATATTTCTTTATTTATTTTTCCATTTATTGTAGACTAACAATATTATTCATGTTCAGAAAGTGATAGTACACTGCTGTTTATTTGAGTCGTGTATTGTATACGAGTGCTCATTTACTGCTTTGTTGAGTATAGTTTATATTATTGCATTATGGCGAAAACATGAATATTTGGCGCTGCGCATTTGCTTAGGTAAAAGAAATCGCTCGTCGCATGGCTCGTACTTACGCCACGCTGTCACGCGCTTATTTAGGTTGAGGTTATATGAACCGCACTGAATACTGTTTCCATTTTCCTACGACTACGCAATGTTGTATTGCAATGTATTTAATGAACAGAATTTTTCAAAGCAATGAGTTTTGCCTTTATTCTACGATATATATTAAAGCTCGTTAATAGGAAAACTATTAAGGACCAAAAATTGTGATTAAGTAGAATGCTCTATATAAAGGTCATATATTTATTAAGTATTAATATTAATTAATTATAAATTAATTAAATTCATTATAATTTATTATTACTAAATAGAGTAAAATATTTGGGAAGTTAGTTTTCATATTAAACTTTTTACAAAAATGTATATTGGAAAATAACCCTGAAATTCATTTGAAAAACAATCATGTTAAAATCAGCTGTCTTTTATTTTGATTCGTTTTTTCTCATGAGAAATATAATTAGGAATCTTATTTTGTACCATGTTGTAGTTTGTTGTGATAAAGGAGTTAATTTTCAGAAACTTGTAAAACAATCTTGAAAGAGCAATTATGATGAGGACAATACGTATTTGGTCCAGCGCTAGAATACCGTCAAATTCAATTGAGCAAGTTATTAGAAAACACAAATGCCATGTCGTCTTACAACACCATAGGCATATTTCCACCGGCGTGGAACAATCATCAGCTTTAGCAAATTTTTGGCAGTCAATGTCTAATAGCAGTCCAGTAGCATACATGCAACAAGGCTTAATAGAAATTCATGATTTCACCGGATTACCTTGGTGGGCATCTATTGCAGCCTCAACCATACTCTTTCGTTCATTAGTAACGTTGCCACTTACTATTTATCAAAATAGAATAACGGCACGAATTGAGAATATTACATTAGAAATGCCAGCCATTGTGGCTGATTTAAAGAAGGAAGCTGCTGCTGCTATGAAAAAGTATAATTGGACTGAAAAACAAACCAGACTTGTATATAATCGATCGGTAAGTATTTTACAAGAAACAATGGTAAAACTCGTTAGATAAATTATAATCACATTTTATAGTTACGAAAACAATGGAATAAATTAATCATACGTGATAATTGTCATCCCGCTAAAACATTGATTGTTCTTTGGGGTCAAATTCCATTGTGGATATTCCAGTCGATGGCACTGCGGAATCTAGTTAATATGCTGCCCAATCCCACTGAAATACAATCACAAATTATTTTCGCTGAAATGACTATTGGTGGCTTTGGATGGATACCAAATTTAACTGTTGCCGATAATTCGTACATTTTACCCATTGCATTGGGCATAATAAATTTAAGCATTATTGAAGTATATTGGTATATATGGTATATAAGTATTATTGGTATATTAACAATTTCCCCCCCATGTACATATCTAGATTCAAACAATATTACGAACCCGAGAGCCGTCACGTTTACAGCGCTATGTTACAAACGCTTTTCGAGTGCTCAGTGTTGCTATGGTGCCAGTAGCTTGCAGTGTGCCATCAGTAATTACATACATATATTTCTTTTTTTTTTATACATATTTAATGAATTCAATGTAATGTTTATTCTTTAGGCACTTTGTGTATATTGGGTCACGTCGAGTTCATATGGTTTGGCACAAAATCTGCTATTGCTGTCACCATCATTTCGTCGTATTGTTGGTATACCACATACGAAAACAGAATTTTCGAATCCATACGATCATTTGTGGAATACTATGAAAAAACGATTGGGTCAACCACACGTTTTTAGAGAGGTTGCACAAAAACGCGACGAATCAAAGTAAATCAAATAATGCATCTGTAAAATGAGAAACCAATCGTTAATAATTGTAATTATAATTATCTAAATAGGGTTGTTTAAGTAAAATCAATGACATTGTTATATACTATGTACTAAATATTAAAGAACATTTAATGAGATTCAAAGAAGTACTTATTAAACAACAGTTTCATATGTTTATACAGTGTCAATGTTAATAATAAAAGATTAAGAAGGTACGTAGCTACGTTATCAGTTGGTTTGTAAGTAAGTGCAATAAATATCACAGTATTTACATATGTGTGTATGCATACAAGAGACCATTCATCCTACACATCAACTGTATGAGTAAGAATTTGTTTATATAACATAACTGTAATACGTAATAATAAATAAAATACCCCATTATCAGTAAGGAAAGAGAAGACAAACGGCAACGACCAAATCATTCACATATGTACATAAATTCGTGAGTAAAAATAAACTGAAAAATTACCCAGTTTCTGAAATGCGTCAATAATAATAGCAAGAGCGAGACAAAATATTCTTGCTAATTACATACTATACGAATAAAAACTACTGAAAAGGTCTTGAGATTGCTCCGACCGATAAGAGTAAGCAGCGCTAGCATTGTTGTTACAATTGAAGCTGCTTGCTAGCCAACTAAATAATACATACATCCTCATATATGCATACGTATGTGCATATGTATGTAGTGCATAGAAACACACACAGTGTACAATTCACCCTCCTTCTCGAGAATAATTTTAAGAATTACTCTGAATTTATTGCCATCGTACGGTGTGGTATGTAGCCAGACAAAGTGGAGTACATACATACTTGTGGAAACATGTGTATGTAGATGTACTTATATTGCAACGTCGACAGAGAAGTCGGCATGGTCCAATATTTGTGCTAGCGAATGCTTAATTAGAAATAAATAAATACGGATTGTACGCATTTAAAAAGTAAACGTCGCTCGTTGCGAAAACAACACAAACGACTGAAAAAAAACTCTCCTAGAATTGCCGCGTTTTTCCAATTGAAATTACTGTGAAATTAAATATAAATACTACAAAAAAGAAAAAGCCATACAGATCTTCATATAATCCCAATTAAATAATACGAAAAAAAAAAGTAATTCATACTAGCATATGCTAATTGTGCTTACTAGCCGTATGTGCGTATAGTTGTCCTGAAATCAAATTAACTACATACGCTTATAATGGCAAAGAAAATGCAATTAAAATTATTACTGGCCGTTGTGTTGTTCATATTGCATGCCAGTGTCTTCGTTGTGGTTGATGCTGTTAGTATATCTTATTTGTTCTTGTCACACGACTCATTACTAATTTATCACAAGTCGTAAACGTTTAAATTTAGTTATTTTTATTTTGCTATTTTTTAAATTTATTTAATTTATGAGTGTACAAATTACCAGTAAACGAGGAAAATGTAATAAAACAGAACTGAAAATTATCAAATTAAAGGAGCACCTACAATAATGCAAATATCCATAATGTGATATTGATGTGACGAAATGTGATGTGATATTTTATGAAATTATTAGTAAAAGAAAAAAACGAATAGAACAATATTTAAACTTTATTTATATTAAATTGATGTTAAGTTAAGGTAGTTTTGATTTTTAATTTTCCCGGAAGTAATTATTTTATTTTTCTTTATTCATTAAACGTATTTTATTTCTAAAGTATTACATATATGTATAATTTTGAGTGTTTACTATATATTAAATGCTTTTGGACAGTGATATACGGAAATAGAGTTCATTTCCCTTACTTCCAACAACAAACTAAAAATATACACTTGCACCTACATAATTTAATTTTATTCGCAGATTCATGATCCATCATATACTGGCATTAAAACTAAAACTTATCACCGTGATCCAGCTATCAGGCAAGCATTTGATCAGCAACAACAACGACAAAATCACAATTTTCACCACAGCACTTATCAATCGACTGATGTCGAAACAAATGAAAGGTTATCACCAATTTATAGCAGCAACAAAAATCACAATAACAATCAACAACGTCAACAACAAGGTGCCCACTCCAGCAGTCGGCAGGAACTACCTTTATATGAACGTCGTAATGATCAAGGTGGCAATGTCGACAATACCATAACGGATTATTATACGGGATGTCCAGCACATTATACCGGCCAGTTACCGTATGCATACGATTGTCGTCGTTTCATAAATTGCTGGAATGGACGTAGTCACATACAAAGCTGTGCGCCGGGAACTGTTTTCAATCCAGAGACGTTTGAGTGTGATCGACCGGATAAGGTGATCTGTGGTGCACCCGGTGCCACTAATCTCAGAAATAATGTAAACTACCGTGCAGGTCGTTTGCTAGATGTCACAGCCGAAAATGTTGAGGTCCTCTGTCCACCGGGAGTAATCGGCTTACATCCACATCCTACAGATTGTACAAAATTTCTTAATTGCGCCAATGGAAATGTGCATATTCAGAATTGCGGACCAGGCACAGCATTTGACGTGCAAATGTTGACTTGCGATCATAGGAACAAAGTTGATTGCAGCGGACGTGGTGAGAATGATGATGGTACAGCAATGACAGTCGGTCTTGGAGTGTATGGTCACAGGAGAACAGAAAATAATTATGGTGAGCACAAGTCACATTAAGCAGTATGCTTAAAAATGAACTACTAACACAATATTATCACCAATATGTTAATTCGTTGTGCTTTAATGTAAACACATATATACGAATGCAGGCCGTGCTGATGTTGTGTGCGCACCGGACGATAATGGCTTGTATCCACACCCATATGACTGCACGAAATTTCTTAATTGCGCCAATGGTCAGACAGTAGTACAGGATTGCGGACCTGGCACCGCTTTTGATAGGGTACACCAGGTTTGTGATCACAAGAATAAAGTAGCTTCTTGCTCTTCTACGAACTATGGTGTATCTGGTAGAAACCATCAAGGCGGTTCTTGTGAGTTGTTTGTTTCTTTGTCTTGCTTTTGCTTTTGCGACTCCTTTGCTTTACTTGGCACGCTCATTAATGCTTCCTTACTTCATTTTCTTTCACTACGTATGCATTTCGGATTATACTACATATCATTATTGCTTTCATTTTTACATCAACGCTTACGCTTAACTAAGTACGTATCTACCTTTTAATACTATATTTTAGATGTAAATACTTATGATTTTTCAATGCTTTACTGCAAGCAGCAAGCAATCAAAATAATCAGCCTTTAGCTGATATCTTATGTCCGAGGGGTACGACTGGTTTATTTCCACATCCCTTTGATTATTCGAAATTTTTAAATTGTCAAAACGGAAATACAGCCATTCAGAATTGTGCTGCTAATATGGCTTTTAGCATTTCGAAAGGAGTTTGTGAGTCGAAAGATCGATTGCAATTAACCGATCACGTAGCATATATTGTTTCCCAAGTCAGCTATGATTATTGTAAGTAATACAATGAATTGGCAAATTTGTAATCATCAATGTGGAAATACTATAAAATTATTATTGTCAAATGTGCCCAATATAGCAAAATTGTTAGCCAGCTGCCCGCCAGGTACGAATGGTATACATCTCTATCCATTCCTAAACACCAAATATGTAAAATGCTCTAATCTGGTACTGTCAGTGATTGATTGCCCTCCGGAGACCGCGTTCAGTATATCGAGAAAAGAGTGTTTATCTAAATTGCATATTTCGACAAGTGATTGTGTTAAGAATATTGGTGAAACTTATCAAAATCAAAACAGAATTTCAGGCACAGGTACTGGATGTGTGTTCGAAGAATGACTAAAATTAACGCGAGCTCTTTTATTTATCTGCGCAGCAACCTATATTTACGGCAATAGCAATTTGGTGCATTGTCCACTTGGAACGTCAGGTGTATTTCCATATCCCTTCCACAATACGAAATATCTGCAATGTCTTAATGGTCAGCTTTCCATTGAGAGTTGCGCATCCGGCAGTGGCTATAGTTTGTCAAAAAAGCAGTGCAATTTAAAGGAGTATATTGATGCAAAAGATATGGTGCAAATTTCAGTGGAACTTACTGATAAATCGAGTTCTGAGGGCTACTATGGTTTTAGTGAGTTAATCTTAATTTATATAAAGTAGGACATATCAAAAATGTATTTTTACTAAAAATTTAGCTGACTTTGGTTTTGGTACAACATACCTTACATGTCCACAATCTATTAGTGGCGTTTTTCTGCATCCTTTTGACTGTACAAAATATATAAAATGTCAAAATGGACAGACACTCGTGGAAAGTTGTACTTCTGGCAGCGTCCTCAGTATATCGCGACGGGAGTGCATCTCTCGTGATCAAGTTGAAGCGTACGACCGTGTTGAGTACGTTACCGGAATAAAACACGAATTCTCCTCGGAACAGGGTAATACAGATTTCAATTTCAATTTTGGCGAAACTACACAAAGTGAGTTGAATACAGTATAAGGTATACTCGTACTTAAACATTTAATCATCAGCAACATTTGCCAACAATAACGGTGGCGACGAGTTAGTGAATTGTCCTGCCGGTGCAAGTGGCATGTTTCCACATCCGTACGATTGTTCGAAATTCTTGAATTGTGCCAATGGTGTGGCACACATACAGAATTGTAGTCCAGGGACAGCTTGGGATGTTGGAAAGCAAACTTGTCATTATAAGAACGAAGTTGATTGTAGTAGGCGTGCTCGTGCCATAATCACGAATAGTGCAAATACTTTTAGTACTCAACGAATAATATGCCCTGCAAATGTGAAAGGCTTCTATCCACATCCATTTGATTGTAATAAATATATTGATTGCCATAGTGGAGTTGTAGAAAATTGTGGTAATGGTCTCGTCTTTAGCATCTCAAAAGGATCATGTATTAGTAAACATGAAGTAAGTCATACCGATCGTGTTGAAGTAGTACAAACAAGCACTACCTTAAGTAAGTTTCATTTGCACTTGAGTTGAAGTTGAGCATTGCATCTATGTTTTGTTTTTTGTATCACTGAAATATAGCACAAGAAAATCACTATATAGTATGCCCAGCCCACGCCACCGGATATTATGTGTATCCTTTCGATTGCACTAAATTTGTTAAGTGTATTGATGGTCGCACTCTTATAGAGCAATGCCAGAGCGGTACTGTGTTTAGTCTTTCAAAAAAGGTGTGTCTTCCCAAAAATCAAGTGGAACAGTATGATAGAGTAAGCCTCACTACTGAAAATCGAACACTTCTTGATTGGGAACAAAATCATAATAATCGTGAGTTCAGTGAATTTAGTTCTGCATATATGACAACGTACACATTTAAGCTGTAATAAAAGATATTCTGATGTATGTATAACCGTAGGTAACATTAAATGTCCTATGGGCATGACAGGCCACTATCAACATCCATACGATTGGACTATGTTTCTAAATTGTGTCAATGGTATACCTCATATAGAACATTGTGTACCGGGTTATGTTTTCAGTATAACGAATAAAATCTGCAAGGAAGAGAATAGGGTTCCTGTGTTTGATCGTGTTAATAACGGTGTCCTTATCAATCATTCGCATACTAATGATACTACCATTCAAAGTGAGATATGAGAGAAAAACAGTACCTTTGATATATTGTAATCATTTTCAAATCGACTTTTTCTCTCTCTATCGATTAGCAAGTTCACATTCCACCGGAAATGGGCATTCAGCGTCTGTTAGATGTTCTCCTAATGTTCAGGGCATGCAACCACATCCATATGATTGTAGAAAATTTTTAAATTGTGCGAATGCTGGTGAAACTATTATTCAAGACTGTGCACCTGGCACAGCTTGGAGTTTAGAATCACAGAGGTGTGATTTTGAGAATAAAGTAGATTGTTCACATCGCAGCTCGAAATCATATGACTCGGACGTCAAAGGTGATTGAAAGAATTTGCATTTTACGCATCCAAACGATTAGTACAGATATATGAATTTAGGTTTAGATCATGGGGAGGTAAAATGTCCACATGGTGCATCTGGTGTACAACCACATCCGTATGATTGTACGAAATTTCTAAATTGTGCCAATGGCATCACGTACGTACAAGATTGTTCGCCAGGTACTGCATGGAATATAGCTATGGAAGTTTGTGCTCATATTGCAGATGTAGACTGTTCGGGCCGTGATGCATACAGTAAGTTTAGGGTTGAACTAATACTTACCATACATAAGCATTCATATATCTATATAGATTGAAACTCATTTTTATACTCTTGTAATATATATTTCAGATCATAACATTGGTGGCCCCAAGACCTACAATACGAATGAAGGTGGCCAAACAAATAAATGGGGCTATCAGGAAACCAATAATGACTGGCGTACAACCCATCACGGTCAATATCCATCTAATAGTGATCAACATTTTAATAATCAACCTGCTTTGACTGGATCATCATCAATTGCTACCAACACTCAGCAGACAACAGATTATGGCAATCGTTGGACAAATATGGATCGACCACGACCTGATCCAAATGCATATGGACAAAGTGGTGCGGCTCAGTCAGGTTGGACGGGTGTTGGTACTTCTGTGGATCATAAAACACCCAGTCATAGCGTTGTTTATGCGGAAGGCTCTCTACAACCCAATCGTAATTATATTCATACTTATTCAGTACCATTAGCACCATTCTCACCATCGCCATCATACACTGCGACGGCTGACGGTAGCACTACCACCGCCGCCACAATAACAATACCATCAAATATAAACATTTATTATGCACAACCAGTCGGTTCTCAGGAAGATTCCGCAGAAGTATTTAATGATCGTCAAAATCATGATAGAGATATTTCGAATTTAAGTCCATCCAACACAGTGCCAAATTATGACAACCGACCTCAAAGACCATATACTCCGCATCATATTAATGTACCTACTCCAATTGTTACACATTTAATGCCTCCTCGAGAGGGGCCTTCTGATATTGGAGGCCAACGACCATTGGAAGAACCTGATTTTCGACAGATAAGTGATAATTTGGACGATTCATTCGAAAATAGTCAATTTGATATCGGCACTTATGATCAAGATCCAAGTGGAAGCCATAAGGTACCAATAACGAATGTAAATGCTTCAAATGTGTATGGCGTCTTACAACCACCTCCCAAGTCTTTAGTTCCTATGCAAACAAATCATAATAATCCCGATTCTAGAAATCCATCTTCTTCCACATTTACAAATTATCCTACACCACCATCCCATACACCTACAATTACAGATGAATCGAATTTATATGGTGGATTACAACCGCCACCTACCACAATACAAGAATCTGTCGTTACTCCAAAACCATTTATCCAACCACCGACCTATTCAACACCCACTTATCACTCAGTTGATTCAGCAATTGAAGCAAAAGTTATCCCACTTTATCCACCTATAAGAAATGTTACATTTTCAAGCTCTCGCAAAGATCCTCACTATAGCCCAGCATATGCAAATGTAGCTCATTCACGAAATTCTACTTGGGCCACTGTAGGCATAAAAGGTACGCACTCGAATCGTACTCTAAACGACAATCGAAACAATCTGATCACATCGTTTGACAATCGTAGTCGTTCTCCATCTTATCCTTCATCGTACAATCGAGACTATTACAATACAAATGCGTCAGCGCATTCGAACGGAGTGTCCCACGACGATAATGTTAATAACTTAAACTTGCCAATAGGCGACGCATTGCGTATGCTTCTTCGTCCGTATTTTAATCGCAGTGGTACTGTCGGTGAAAATTCTGGTGAGCAAGCTGAATCACATATTATGCAGCTTATCTCACAGTCTGCAAATACAACCATTACCACAAGCAGCGCCTCCATTCCTTCAGAACATGATCAACAACAACAACCACTAGAAGAACAGCATGAAGACGACGTTGAACTTATAATTGCAGGTGAACAGCATAATTTGATAACGGTACCCACACAAGTAGGGACGCAAGAGGTTAGCACAGAGTTTCAATTAAATCGGGAAATTTCGAAAACATCAAATATTGACTTGGATCAACATTCCCACAAGCACAGTATAGATTTCCATAATAGGCATCCAAATCTACCAAATCCATTTAATGCAGACAATACCCAAAATCATCATCAACATCAGCCCCACCATCATCGACATCATCATCAGCATCAGCATACCATAGACTACCATCAGAGAAATCCCCATTTGCCGAATCCGTTTGCTACTAGAGAAGGTGATAAGTCAGTCGTAGATAAGGATTTGTATGACATACCAAATCCATATGCAGAATCGACTACCCCGATCTATGGTGGTTATAATATGGTGGATCAGTGTGAATTTGATTGCAACAACGGCAAATGTGTAAAACAATTTGAGGTATGTGTAAACCAATTTATTGGATTTGAGTACATAAATTGAAGTATCGTACAATTTCAGGTATGCGATGGTGTTAATAATTGTGGAAATCGCAAAGACGAAATGCAATGCGAACATCTGGGTTATGAAGTACGTCTCACAGGTGGAGAAAGTACAAATATGGGACGTATCGAGGTTAAAAGTAAGACATTCACAATATAATGTTAATCTTTGTTCACAGAATTTCGAAAAATTAATCTATAATTTCTTTAAAACTTCAAGTACTAGGCAAATGGGGTTATGTATGTGATGATAAATTTGGACTACGGGATGCTGATGTCGTGTGCAAGGAGTTAGGTTTCAATTTAGGGGCCAGTGAAGTACGAGGAAATTCATTTTATCCACCATCTGAGGTGAATTTTGCATTTGCCATGGATGAAGTCGATTGTCGAGGCAATGAGACGTCACTCAAAGATTGCCAGTTCAAGGGATGGGGTGTTAATAATTGTGGCCCCGATGAAGTTGTTGGGGTCGTATGTAAAGTACCATTATTGAAGTGTCCAAATAATTATTGGTTATGCACCACATCCAAGGAATGTATACCACCGGCATTTGTTTGTGACAATACACCAGATTGTGCCGATCAAAGCGATGAAAGCGATAAAGTTTGTAATGTAAGTTATTCGAAAATATTGTATCTACATTAGAATGGTTCTTAATTTGGAAATTCGAGATATGACTTTTAAAATGAATCTAAGAACCATTCTAATGTCCATACTCGTATGTTGATGAGTAGATTTAAATGAGCATTTTAGTCACCAATAGAATATCGTCTTGAGGGTGGACGAAGTGCGAATGAGGGACGTCTCGAAGTAATGTATCGTGGTGAATGGGGTACTGTGTGTGATGATGATTTCACTATTAAGGAGGCTCAAGTTGTTTGTAATTCGTTGGGTTATTATGGACTTCCCGTTAGTATACATATATATAAAATACATACAATACGCATGTAAAATTATGGTTCATGCAATTCTGTAGCAACTTGAAAAGAATATTTTTGGTCCTGGTACCGGCCCGATATGGTTGGATCAAGTATCTTGTGTTGGCAGTGAAAGTACCATTGATAAATGCAATCATTGGTCTTGGGGTGAACATAATTGTAATCATACAGAAGACGTTGGTCTAAGATGTACGGTCGGTCCACCACCATCACCAGCGCATACAACACCAACTTATGGTACAGCAGATATTGATGATGACGGCCAACAACAACAAGAACTGGATGATACGCAGGCTATACTTGAAGATATTGGACTATATCAGGGCCAATGGGAACGTTCAAGTAAATTTCTGAATAATGAAAAACGTTGTGGACACTTTAAATTGGATCTCTTTGATGAGTATGAGCACCCAGAAGAGCGTGTAGTAAATGGAACTGTGGCTAAACGTGGTCGTTACCCGTGGCAAGCCACAATACGCACAAGAGGCAGAGGAGGCATTTCTAGTCATTGGTGTGGCGCTGTCTTAATATCACGAAAACACCTCTTGACTGCTGCACACTGTTTGGCTGGTTATCCCAAGGGTGCATATTTCGTGCGTATGGGTGATCACTATGCAAATATTGCAGAATCGTCAGAAATTGATTCGTACATTGAGAATTGGTATATTCATGAGAAGTTCCGCGACACAACACACATGAATAACGATATTGCATTAATTGTGTTGAAAAATCCGGTACGATTCAATGATTACATTCAACCCATATGTTTACCAGAGAAGGGTGCAGCATTACCAGAGAATCGTACATGTACAATATCTGGTTGGGGATCTATTAAGTCAGGTGTTTCAAGTAAGTGCAATTGATGTTAACTTTCATTTACTTAATATTATGCATATCATTAAATATGCTGTATGCTATATGTAGCACCATCAAATATATTGCGTGCAGCTCAAGTACCCTTATTATCGGATGAAACGTGTAAGCAAACACATGTATATGGTGCCTCCATGACTGAGGGAATGTTCTGTGCTGGTTCAATGGATGAAAGTGTCGATGCTTGTGATGGCGATTCTGGTGGTCCATTAGTTTGTTCCGATCAAAGTATGTATTTTTTTTTTGTAAACATAGATTTTATGTCTGTTGGCACGTACTACAAGGACATATATTACTTTATTTAAAGATGGTGAAACACTTTATGGCATTATATCGTGGGGTCAGCATTGTGGCTACGCAAACAAACCCGGCGTATATGTACGTGTAGAGAAATATATAGATTGGATTTATGAGAAAATAAATTTCTCAATGCAACAAGCTGGTTAAAGTGTAACGAAATCGATTAGTAACTAAAACAAAGGAATTCTGTAAAAAAAATTATGACTATTATATTACATATCAATAACATTATTATTTGTGCAATATAATGAATAGGATTAAATAAATGTAATCTATCTATATGTAAAAATGACTTCCGCCCATTTCTTCTACTTTCGGCTTTAGGAATTTAACCCAGTCGGATAATTGGATTTTAATAAACAGTTACTTCTTTTTCGATTTTAAATTTAAGATGATCTTAACATTGATTATTACTATGGATTTCAGCCAACAAAAATGTGCTTGTCTTTCTCTGAGACTAACCATACTGATTTGGAAAGAAGCCTACCTGCACAGTAAAAAATTTAGTTTCATTTTAATACCATTTTGGTATTTATATATAACAGTGCCAGATAGTATTAAATTAAAACCACACTGGTTTAAGCAAAGAGAGAGAGGGAGAGCATTGAGAAAGTACTCTTGGTATTAATACTATATTTGGAATTAGTTTAAAGAATTTCTTCTTAAAACTAAACCATGGCACTAAATTGTATACTTTGTATAGGTTTTAAAATGAAATGGTTTTGGATCTATCTGAAAATTGGAATAGATTTAATACGTTTCTGGAATTAATTTGGCTGTTTTATTATTTTTTTTTCAAATAAAATAAAATTCTGTTAGTCTATAAGATTATTTAGTTATAGTGGATGGAGTGGATTTTTAATTGTTCTACAACAGCAAAGTCATACAATCAACTTTCACAAAATTTGAGTAACTATTTCGATTACTTACTTGATGAAATTGTTTCATTCGTTGAGAATTCCTCACTTTCAGGGTTGGCAATTTTAATCAAATGCACTTCCGCGTGGTTAAAATTAAACATTAAATATAATTAACAGTTATAAAACTGCTGAATAGTGAAGAACTCATATCACTGGGTATATGAGTCGGACACGCGCACAACTGATCGACTCATATCTCAAAGTATGCGAGTTGCTCAGTTCTGCATTTCCTAGGACATCACTGTGCTAATATTCAGCGAAGGTTTCAGCGATACGGCCCTCACTTAACCGACTGATATATTATTTATTACCTTTTGTTACTGGGATTGTAATCGTCTCCTAATATAACACATAAAGAGCTGTCCGGCGTAGGTTTTCGAAGTTGCTGATACATGCATGTAATATTTTGCTTGCCTTAATTTGAGAAAAATCATTTTGAATAAAATAGAAAAAGTGATAATTTGGTTGATTAAGCCGGTTGAAAATTAATCTTATAAATTTGATATCACGTAAATATTTCACGAAATAGAGAATGAATGAACCAAGGAAGAAAATCATGGTCGCTCTGACAGGTGCCTCTATATTGAGATACGCAAAAGTGCACTTATTCGAAGAATGGCCAACTTTCCGATGCACCGGCACACTACTGGTACATATGAGACTAAGCACATAAATGAATGACTCATTTTTTTTAGGTATAGCTTAATTTTATAAAAAAAAACCATTAATGTGTTTACATATAACGACAAAAAAAAACAAATAAAACATAGGGAAAGAAAAAGCATACAACCCCCTCATAATTTTAATTAACGATAGTCGACGTTAATGCGTATGGATATACAAATTTATGTAGAATGTATATTCAATTCATCTACACGACGAAATGGCAGTCATACTAAACTTCCAATAAACGCGTTTCAAACAAATTCTTATAACAATAACAGCGTCATTATTGAAAAGCCAACCCAGTATGTGTTACAATTAAAATAAATTAGTGTAAAACTTTCAAAATAATCTATACAATAGTTGAGGGTATAAACGAATACATGCGTATATTTATAAATGTAAGGGTATACATAAAAGCGCGAATATATCACATCCACATCTCCATGTTCATGTATATGTATATATCATATATTATATGTTTGTACTACAGAATAAAACGATCAACATATTATAAGCGTACGAATACATACGCTAGAATATAATAACGTATTTATGTGTGTAGGTGAAATGTGCATAAGTTGGGATGCCTTTGTTTTTGATGTACGTAATATCATTTATATATTTTTTCTCTTCACATGAAATATTTCAATAAATTTCAATAATATTGTTGGGATATCACGAATTCATTTTTTATGCTCTTATTATTCCAAAACGATGAAATGTACAATACAAGGTTCATATATATCAGAAAGTGATTAATTTTGTGCAATTTTCTATACATATCATTCACGAGAATTTTTTTTAAATATATCTTTTTTTACAATTGGATCGAACTTTTTTGAACTTTTTTTGTCATTATTCATATAAAAAATTGAAAAAAAGGATTTCTTTTTCGTTCAAAAATTGTATGCAACCAAAATTCATTATTTGTTTGATTTACTTCTTCGGGCGATACATTTTTTCTTGAAATATTGTACAAAACAAAAATAACTTAGTGCGAAAATATTCAAAACTTAAAAAAACTAGAATTTAAGTTTTGTCATTATTACAATGAATAAGCGATTAAAAGAAGGTGAAACAAAACACGTTTAAACTTTGTTTTAACTTTCGTCTGACTAAGATATAAAAAACTTGTTTTTTTTTCAATCATGCATGCTCTCAAAAGTGAGAAAATAAGACAACTCATACTAGAATATAATAAAATAAGGATCTCAATCTATAATATTCGACGAAAATCAGCTGTACAATTCTACGGATCGTCCCAACATATAAACCTTTCCTTTAGGTATAAAACAGTAATATATAGCAGTAGCATCACACATGAAATAATAATAATAATAATACTATGTATACATGTATTTCCTCTTGTTGTTATTACCGATCTGTGAGATACTTATGTACTTTCTTGTCATTGTTGTTGTTTTCATTTGTTGAATTTTATTCTCAATTGCAATGAGAGCCGGACTTGTAGCTCTGACGCATTTGTTTGACTTGATTATTAGATTGTGAGTTTTCATATGGCACGGTTAATTCGTTCAAATTCGCAGTAGTACGCAATATCAAAATCAAAAAGAATTTATCAAAAATTACGACAAAATAAAAGATAAAAATACAACAAATTAAAATCAAAACTAAACGTAGAAAAAAAGTGTAAAAAATGTATTACAAATTTGTAACATTTGTCTTATTATTTGCTTTTTATGTGAAAATATTTCGTTGTGATACGATTGACACCTATTATAATAATAATAATAATAGGGATGCAGATCATTCTACTGACAGGAATCATCCATCAATGCTATGCATGGATATACAACCACAACATTCATTGGATATTAAATATGTACGTTGATAATTGCTAATATGTATAAATGCTTCAAGTATTTAATCAGTTACAAAAATAAAGATCATGTTTATGATATAGTCTATCAAAAATACATACTTATGTCTGAATACATAAAGAGAATTCATAATATAGCTTGATATAGAATAATCAAAATGACGTTTGTTAACAACCACGCGAATATTGATTGTTTTGTTAAAAGCCGGTTTTTGGCGGTTTCTATATGAATTTGTATTTCAACATATTTGGATGTACATATTATACAATATATTGTATTTGTTGGCGATCCACCATAATAATGTAGTGTGTCAACATATGAAACATCGTTCTTTTGATACTTACATATATTGTATACAAGATAGCTAATTGTTTACATAAACATCGATATTTTTGTTTGTTTTTTTATTGCTGATAGCCAATATCTAACAATTGTGAATTTCGTCGTTGTGTAAAATGAATTATATTTAATGTCACAACATTAGTGAGTATTAAATTACAAAGGCTTAATACCAAAGTTCTTAAAATGTTATTATTGAAAATATTATTATTTTACAAGTAGCATTTAAGATGAAAATTGCTTTTTTCATAATGTTAACACATCAGTTTTGAGATATGATAACTCTCTCAACAAACTTTACTTTGATCTACTTGTGACCAGTAAACTAACACAGTTACAGTGGACACAATAACACATTTTTCTATAGGTTACACTTTAAATTTATAAACATACATATGTATATGTTAAAAATATATGAAATTAACGCTTTGGTGCCCGAATTAATTTGGGCGGGGCTAAAAATTGTTTGATGACATTTTGTGGTTAATGGAGCTTTAAATAAGAACTGGTATCAATTTCAAAAATCCATAAATCCTGGTATGTTCGTTATAGAATGTTGTGTGTGCAAAAGTGCCTAGTTCAAACTAAAAGCAATTTCCAAAGCTTTACTTTTTTACTTATAAGCTAAATTGTAAATGTTGCCTATAGGCAACAATGGGTAAGAAAGAGTTAAGGATTTAAAAATTTGGTGTATCAATAATTGCAGTAAAATAATCAAATTAAATAAATCTCAATTGGGCCATAATTGTTAAATGAAAGAAGAAAAAACTCTCAAAAGAACTTTCATTCAAAAGAGAGAAAAATCATTAATTCCAAAAAATAACCCATATATTTTTAATAAATCATAATTTAAATTAACCGAGTATGTAATTGGTCAGTAATTCCGTCAGTTTATTGTTTGTGTTTGCTATCAAATTATTATATCTCGTAAGCCTCTACCAATTATGTATTTATGATTCTTATGAAATCTATTAGATTGCCCTGCATTATTGAATCTCTTCTTAACTTTCTTCTACTTTAAAAACATCAGTAAATTTAAAAATTCTATTCTTTCTTCGTCTAAGCTATTCCGTCTATTTCCGAATGCTAATTACATCCTGTTTTCTTTTGTTTTTACGAGTATTCACTCTGAAATCAGTTACATACATTGACACAAAGTTTCCCTATGAAAACATTAGAAATTAAATTTATGCTATTTATTGCACTTGTTGAAAATTTCTGCGGTGAAATTTATTTCTACTTTTTTTTTTGCAAAAATAGAAATATAGCCCTACTGGGTATTTTTAACATACAGTAGTAGTAGTAGTTGTTGTTGTAACAAATAAAAATTTCATTAAATCAATTTAATATAACGAACAAGTATAACACTTTTTCAACTAATAGTGCAATCCCAATCGCACTCACTTTATGCTCATTGACCTTTTAATATGCATACTATAATTCAATTAAGATGGAATATGTTACAATGGTAAACAAACCAACATGAGTACATGTTTATTTATAGCAGAATTATGTAAAACGCAACGAGACGAACTAATATACCTATATGAATTTGAATAGAAGATGAAGAAAAACGATAGGCATTCTAACACTAAATGCAAACGACTTAAAGAGATGTCCGTAGTTTATAATGATGTTGGACCATTGAACCGTCACCTTGCTAATATTCCGCTTTGCACTTGTAAGTTTCGTATACTTACTTTCGACCTAGTCAAATTATGTAATTTCGATATGTGTCAATCATGCTGCAACTTCTTTTTGGATGTTCTTTCAAGTCGCACAAACAATTACAACGATAGTAAGAGTTTGTTATGAAACCTTTTTTGAAAGAGCTCCCTGACAAGCAAAGTGTTGTCACAAGCGTTCTATTGCTCAAAATCGTCTATTATATAGACATACAGTAAGTAAGTGCCTGTCGGCATTGTCTTTAGATGTGTTAGTACCTCGTATGTATGTATGATACTATAAGTATTAATTTTCTGGCATTATTGGAATTATTGGCATGTCACCGCCACTGAATTCTGTTTATATTCGAAGACAAAAAACATTTTCTAATAACTGATTAATAACAAAAATCATGTCATTGAAGTGCTAAATCAAAAACGCAAATTCGAAAAAATATGTACATATATGTGCAAAAGGTTCATATATTTAGCGAAAAAAGGGCATGACATTCAACAACTGCTTATATTATACATTTATGTATAATATAAAAACTTGATAAGAGTAATACGCTTATTCATACATGAAGGCGTCTCATGCTTCATAAAACGAACAATGTTAATGGTACTGACTAAAACGTAAGATTGGTGTATTTTATTATGACTTTCAAAATGTTTCCGTTTTAGCCATAACCTTTTGTGGGATGGATTATTTTCAAAAATCCTCTAAAAGCAGGATTTTGTATTTAAACAATTTCCGTTACTATACGTTTGGCCAAACAAATGGTCATAGTAAACATTCTTACGTCTTATTTTATATTTGTATAGTTTTATTTAGTCTTAAATGTTCATTATTTATGATCATTTGCTTAGTTGTGCAACGAAATATGTTTACATATAAAATACCAATGATGAAATTTTTTTCACACAGGCTCAGGGTATGACGGAATCATTGGGAATCATCATGAAATAAACCAAGTTTCGGTTTTAGTCGATACGATTTTGCAAACGAAAATCGTATTTAACAAACGCTTTTCGTATGCCACTTTAATATATGTACTATATATAATACATATATACATCATATATACTTACTTATACATACTTCCATATTATTATGTATTTTAATCGCATTATAGATAATGGGTCTTTGGTATGGTAGCGAAATAATCATGCATTCACAAGATGTGCCCGGTGTGTTTAGCTACGACAGTTGTGTTGTCATCCATTTAACCGATATAACAGAGCAAGTAAGTGTGTGATCAAGTATTTAAGTATATATAATAGGTATATTAAATTATTTAATTTCTTCTATATAATGTGAAACAATAGATGCAAACAACTTATAACACTCAGAGGCGTACAAATACACATTACTACCAGGATGCTCCGCCCACACCACAGCAACACTCCACTCATAATGATTATATACCTACGAAATATTTACGTTTAGTCTGGAGCGAAAAAGATGATAATTTGGAATATACCTTCAATTATACGGATAATAGTCCTGGCCTATGGACAAATATCGGTGAACAACGTGGCTCTCTGGTTGCCCTAAATCAATACACACAATTTACGGGTACTGTACAAGTAGTAAAGGCAGTTAATGATCACTTGGTATTAACCTTTTGTGGTAGCAGTTTGAAAAGTTCAATTTATACAATTGTACTCAGTCGTAAAGCGCATGGATTAAATGCAGAGGTTAGTTACAATGGAATATGAATTAAAGAATTAAAATATAATCTGCTATTTTTCACACAGGAATTAAATAGTATACGTAAATTACTTTGGCGACGTGGTCTATCTACTGATACTATACGTAAGGTGTGTACTGAATCATCAGCTGCGTCGGTAACATCTTCTATTTTGTTTGCATTGACGGCAATACTATTCGTTGTTACTCTCAAAAGCTATTGAATACTAAATGTATATGTACGTACATACATATATATGAAAATTTTTAATTGTGTCCACTAAAAAGTACATATACTTTTAGCCATATATATATATATATTTAAGTAAATGCATACACACATATATATTATGTTTTAACACCTTACGATTAACATGATAATTTTTTAAAATAAAACTAAAATTTACAATGAAAACAATTTATTTTTGTACCTTTATTTATTTCTGTTAATTTTTTACTGTTTCGCCTCTGTTTTCCGCCCACAGGTTTAATTTGCTGGTGCAATATCAAGCATAGACAAGTTCTTCAGTGCTTGTTATTTACACCGCATTAGGTATTTGTCTCCAGAGCAAAAGGTTCGAAAATCTAGTGAATGAATTTCCACTGACAAAGTTCCGACATCTCCATATCAGAGATGTAAAATATTCAAGGACAGTCATGTTAGAGATTTCATGGTGTTCGCTCTTCCAGGGAAGATTTAACTCTTCAATTATTGTATTACACTTGTAGGCGAGATTTATCCTGCGCATAATCTCCAGATCGCCATTATTATTGGCGCTAATGATTCTTCCGAAGTAATGATAGATTATTTTTTATTCCTAGGTACTTTATCTTGCCTATGTTTATATATATAAAAATGTACTAAATACTAGCGACTTTTAATAAATTCAGATCGCAGATCGTATGTATTACGCATTTCATGCTCGTAAGCATTATACAATACATACTACAAACCCTCACCAAGATCTTGTCATCGACGAAGTTTTTAACAATTTATTCAATTAATTTTAATTAGATCGTTAACCGTAGAGGTTAGCATATAACCTCATTGATGTGGGCGTCTAATTAAATTACATCAATGGGAAATATACTGTTATGTTTCTTAAAAGTAACTAGTAAATTAGACATAAACATAATAATAAGTGAAAATGATCCAGTCTAGTCATTAGACTACTTATATATATATATATAGTATTATGCAATTAAACAATAAGAAATAATTAAGATGTATTGTTAATTTCCATTTTATTAATGTAGGCGTAGAGACATGACTCTTGGAGGCTTCGTCACTTCAATATGTAATTTTTTCCAGTGCATACAATGCATAATTACTAATGTACATACGTTGGAGTGACATGAACGTTTTCTGATATAACAATTATTTCCTTTTTTGAATTTGTTTCCAACATGTTTTTAAAGTAATGATACCTCCTTTAAAATGATGAAGTAAATTATAGACATACTAAATCTATGGAATAAGAGAAAAGAATTTGAACTTTAGTTCGTTGATGTCAGCTATTACGCTAATTGACGGAATTTTGGTGTTAGCAATGAGCTTACTCGCTCACTGAGCTTCTCCATGACCCAATTGTGTACATGTTTAATTTGTATTTCAATACTCTCGGCGGCAAACTTGTCTCCTCAATGTCGTTTTTGATAATGGTAATGTGAGCTTATGAGAAATGTAGGTGTAAGTAGCATCTTACATCATATTTATTTTGTCATTACTTGTAAATATTTACGAATGACATGCCTTTTATCACTTGGTAATGCATAATATTAGTTTTTTCTCCTTTTTCATAGTTTCTGCCGTGGATAACCAAAGTTAATACACACAATACCGGCACACGGTATTCATATATGTTAAGAAGTGTGCCACTACTACCACTAGCACGTTTGCTTATATTATTGTTTATATTTCAGTAAAAAGAAACTAAAACAACATAATAACAAAAATAATGATAAAATTAAGTAATAAAAATGTACATTGCTCTAGCTACTATCGCACAAATACAAAACAAAAAAATATAAGTAAACAATTTATGGCTTTGTTTTGTGTGAACATTATATGTATGTACACATACATACCCTGCAAAAATGCGACTTGTCTGGGATGTGTCTAGGATCAGTCGCAAAGGAATGCAGAGACTAATTGTACCCTTTTATACCCAAGCGGGTACAAAAACAGACTAGTCGGCTATACATGTACTACGGAAATTGACAAAGTTATTTGCCAAAAAAATTTCTCTTTACAAGTAAATATGTGTTTGAGATTGCAAAATCAAACATTGCAAAAGATCGGCCAATATCTCTAAACATATTGTATTAATTAATTTAAAAACTTATCGCCGTCTCATTTCTAAAGAGACCGATCGACGACTAATTAATTTCCGATTGATATCTAAGGAGACTAACCGCGAAGTAGTCTCTTTAGAATTTAGTTGCGCAATTTTTTTCAGGGTAGGATACATGAGTATATTGATAAATCAAAAACCGATTATTCGTAGCAATTAAATGTAACCGGTTGTAATCTTAATGACGCGGTGACACAAAAGCTTCGTCAAAAGTACTTTCTGAAGCTTTTTCATTACAAGCTCTGGCGTCGAAAGAAATACCATCTATTCAAAGTCAATCCAATCCACTATTTCACATATAGCTACATATTTGGTACTAATGGCTACGAAGAACCGCACAATATTGTTATCCGATTCCAAAAGGAAGAAAACATACATGTGTCATAAAGCAATTATTTCTATCAGGATAATTGTCTGAGCTACGGCATCTACTATTATTGATTGCTAAGGTAACATGCATAAAATATGGAATTTAATTCGTTTCTTTGATATCGAATGTCAGAACACTTTTAACATTAACTTCTGTTTTAAGTTTTTTTAAAAGAAGTATTGCACCGTGTTTAGTCTAAGTCAACCCAACACATTAAGCTTATTTCGGAAATATATTTCCCATTGAAAAAGTCTCTAATTACTTATTAAATAAATTAAATTAAATTTATTTTTGATAATCGTTTATTTAATTTTCACTATATAGTAGATCTTCAATAAATAATAACATGCTATAAGTTTATCGTGAACGTTCAGACACAATGATAAGAACATAAAGAAAAAGCGACGAAACGAAAGATACCCTTGAACTTGCTATATTTTTGTTTCATGTACTCGTACATATAGTATGAGTAGATTTATATTATGTATATGCACATTCATTCATACACAATCGGGAAAAAATAATTACGTTTTATGATATTTTTGTTTTTTTTTAATATACCTATGAACATTTTCTTAAGAAATGTGCATTCATTGGACTCATGCCACGATATGTATGTATGTATGTATAAGGAAATTAGCCACATTGTGGGTGCATAGTGTTCTTTTGAGAAAATATTATTGATAGATATAAAAACATTACTTATGTTAAATGTAATTACGAATATTGTTATATCGATTATTTAGGAGACGCTGATCTGGAATACATACACTTTGTTATATCTCTGAAGCTTCTTTCATGGGATTACATACATTCGAGCGAAATAAATATACCGGTACACTCATCCAGGGTACAATAATTACGAGAACTAAACTGGCAGAACTAAAATACTTATTAATTTCATGATTTCTTAGAATATATGTATGATCTTATCACATTATATTAACAGTATATTCCATTTATGCATATTTTTCTAAAAGTGATGTGTCATCTTTCATTATTATTATCATCATACTTCAATGCGAGATGTAGGCTTTCCCCAAATACATATTTAAAGCAAGTTTTACTCATAACTTTTTCCGCGAACGGATATGATGATCGAATAAAGTGTTTATCTGCCATAAATAGTTTCTTCACATGTACGCAGTTGGCACTTTTTGGCTCTGGAGAATCCTATGGTTGAGGTTCTCTTTCTGTTCTGTTATACGTGTTAAATTTGAAATGATAAAGCTCTTGTCATCACATTTTCAAAGTCCTGCCACATAGCATTTTCTTGGCATGTTTTCACTGTCGTAGAAATTCCAAAATGGCAGGGTTGTGTCAATGTTGAAAAAGTAAATACGAATTTGAAAACTAATAATAAAAAATAAAATATGCAAATGCGAATATGAATAATTTTTTTTAAATTTATTTATTTATTTTTAAAAATACTAAATTGCTTACTATCCATTGCAACCATGGATCTATGGGGCCTGTAAAACTGCACTATTTCGGTAGATTAGGTTGAGTTATGTGGCTGCCCTCTCTTTGAGAGAACACACTTAGACCAGAAAGTCGCATTGTTATACCAGAGAGCTTCTCTTCCAATACTGTTGTGCGTGCTAAATATGGACAGCTTTAGAAGGGACCTACTTATATTACCCGGTGCCGAACGGCAGAACCCTTGTGACATCACTTTAACTTAGTTTTGCCACAGAGCTCTTTTAGGAAGAATTTTTGGCAAATTGTTATTACCGGAAAAATCGCCAATTCTTGCCGGCAGGTGAGTACCGTTCGGAAGAAAAATATTTTCGATATTAAATTTTGTTATGCTTCAACCGGGGATTCAACCCAAGGTATACAGATGAGAAAGGCAGCGTACTAACCACTGAGCTACGGCATCCACTACTATTTTGGTAATTTAATGGTGCAACTTCAAGCGAATGCACAATATATATATATATATAATACATTAGTACACGTAACTATTCTGTACTATTATAGTTCCATTATATTGATTAAATTTGAAATTGTATATTTCGATACATTATTAACGGTTATGTTTTGTGCATTTTGTACATGTGGCCCCACGTTGGAACCTTTTTTCTAGCGAGACTTTCCTCCACGAATAATTTAATGGAAATATTTATGTATATTTTTTAATAAACACCCCGTAACAAAATTTTGATATTAAAAAATTTTCCATATATGTATATGTATGTAATATTGTTTTCGTATAGCTTATTATGCTCCGTAACTATATGTATGTAATCAATGTGTACTCTAAAGGCAACACTATGCCCAAATCAGCGAAAACAAAAACAACCGGGAATGCTTCAGACATAGCGGGTAGGCACTCAATGTATTTTTCCACTATTCCCTAATAATTTAATAATTCAACCAATTTAGATAAGGATTCTCTTTACCCCTCTCAGAGGTCTTTCTAGGTCTTGCACATGAATACGAAGAAATATTGTTTTGATAATATGAATAGGTTATTACTGGTTATTCGACCACTGATTCTAAAATATTTGGTATAGCAATATTTTGTCAAAAAATTCCAACTTACGTCAGTAATGTTATTACGCGACAGAAGTCACTATAGGTGATTATAATACAATCGAAATTGTTACCACAAAATGCAATTTATTGCAAAAATACCAATCAAATGTTATACCAAAAGCTGCGTAATTGCAACAAATAGTACACGTAATTTACAATATCAAAATATTTACATCATACGTATACACACACACACACACACATGTAATATGTATAGATTTAGTATTACAGCTAATACAAATTTGAAATGAGTGTATTTCAAATTATCTATTTGTACGAATGAGTGTGTGCGTTGCTTTGATTAACAAATAAAATTTAACGAAATCCAAATTGATAAGGCACCTACATATGCACGAGTATGTACAGTCCATATATGTGTAAATACATACATACATGTATACGTCAGTCAAATCAACAACAAATGCCACAATTGGCCCCACGACACATCTCATTTGTCCATATTCTTTGCGTAATACCTATTCATCGCTACAATACGGAGAACATTTGATACGAGCCTATACTTACATACGTATGTACATTTGTATGTATGTAGGTACTATGCGTATCATATTGTACATACATACTTAAATACGTAGTATATGAATGTTTTGTATTTTTGCGAGTATAAAATGAAAATGAATCGTAACGAAACATTCAGAAATTTGCAAACTGTGCAAGTGATACGAAGAAAACAAAATACATTCCTGATCCAATTGGATTTTTTGTGACGTGGGAATAAAACTTATATTACTAAAAACAAAAACAGGAAAAGGATAAATTTTATAAACCTACACAACCACACAACAACAACAGAAAACAATACAAAATGTCTACAGCAAGCAACATTAATTCATTGGTTGGAGCTACCACCCGCTATATTGCTGGACGTAATGCCATGCAAACAGTTTATTGGCGAAGTGCACCTGGACCAAATGGCAGTAGTAAAATGCTGAAATATAATAAAACCTGCGAATTTGATCGTTCACAAAAATTACCATCCAATTTGCGTGTTGAACACAATCGTACCTTTAGAATGAAATAGGATAAGTGCGGAACAGACTGTGATCCTTCTTTTAAAATATGTAGTAAGATGTATATTAGTAGCTGTGTATGTATTTACCTGTGTATAATGTACCTATCTATATTTCGTTTTATTATTTAAGATATTTTCTAATATTTACCTATGTATATCTATTATAATATATATTCATGGAAATGGTGTTGAGTTTAGTGGCGAATAATTTTTGCACTTCGTAAAATTAAAAAAAATGTATATAAATGTATATAATAATAACAATGATGTCTATGTTACACATGTCAATAAAACTTATAGCGAACAAAGTACAATATGAGTACATACTTGTATTATCATTAGCGATCATGTTGATAACATGGCCCTATCGAATGCTGATTGTAATAACTATTTGAAAAACAATCAATACATGTAAATAGGTGACTTTTTAAATATGTATAATTTAAACAAAAGAAAATATAATTGAATTGAATAAATAAAAGATAAGCCTATAGTAATACCTACCTGGAAAATTGGTCAGCTGGGCACATACCATTGAAACCATGTAGTGCCCTTGTGCAACTGCGAAAACATACACATAACATATTCTAATTTAATTAAGGTGTTATCTATTTAATATCTCTGTTACTCTGTATAACCGTAGTACTTTTTTTTTTTTTTTCTTTTTTGCACATCGATCAGTTCTATTGTCTATTTCTACTTATTATTACATACTTGGACTTATGCCATCTAATCATGAATATAGTTCGTGATATATTATATTCGTAATATTTATTTTTGTTTTATTTTTTGTTATTAAATATTCATGCATACATATGTACATATGTATGTATGTATATGAGCTGTTAAAACGTTATTAGATGAGTACAACGTAACTCTTATTAATTTCTATAGATAAGAAACACAGCGAACATATGTTCGCTTGTCGGATAAGTTATGTCGTATTTTGCAATGAATGGCGTCACACGTATTTTTACACTACTAGTGCCATCGCTATCGGCTCAAGTGCTATAGTTTATGACAAATGAAGCTGAAAATGGATATCCAAATTAACAATTTTCGCCATATTTTACCCTATTATATCCAAAAAGTAAAAAATGCTACGCTAACTCCAAGTAAAGACATCTCAATCGAATTTTGTGTGCGTAATAAATTTGAATATATGTTGAATATTTTTCAAATTTATATTTCTTATGTATGTAGGTTTCGTTTTCGACCAATTTTTGAATTTATAGCTATCTATAATCTGGTCGTCATACAAATGGTGTAGGGGTTGGGTGCACACGAAGCTTATCGTTATATGTACATATGTATGTACCTGTATGCTAGAATTTAGAAAAAATACCAAGTAAGGAGTTTTATTTATTTACTTTTTATTTTATTTATTTAATTTGTATTTTTTATTTTTTAGCATATCTTATTTACCTTCATAATTATATTATTTATATTCTCGTATTATTACATATATATAGAGAGAATTTTAATATATATATATATATATAAATATATATATATATATAAATAAATATATATATATATATATATATATATATATATATATATATATATATATATATATATATGTGTGTGTGTGTGTGTCTGTGTACGGATATTTATTTTCAATATACTTGTATTAACGATTACATTATAAGTACAATATGTAATGTTTTTTTTTCGTATTTTCGAGTGTGTGTGTGTGTGTGTGTGTAATTATGTGAGGTTATTATTTTTAATTTGTATTCTTCTTTATTATTATTTTACCTAAAATTACAGCCTTTATATAGGCATATACTGTAGGTATATGTATATATCGTTAATTATATGTATGTATTTATATTTTGACTTTCCACGCCGTATAATTTTGTTTTGTAAGAATTCAATTTCGTCGATTTTCTACAAACCTTTGCATTTCGTTCTAATCTTCTAATAATATTTATTCATTTTGTGAACAACACACTGTTTTCGAATTATCTTTAATTATCCATTATAATACTAAATATTTATATTTTTAAATATGTTTGCGTGTGTTTGTATGTATGTATCTAAAAATTATCAAGATATTTCAGTTGGGAATAGTTTTCTGTTGTTTTTTTTTTTTCAATAATAAAATTTCTCTATTTTTACTACTCTTTGTGTCTTATTTTTCATACAATGGCAGACTGCTTTTCATTCTGAGCTTTATTTTTTAATTTTTTCACTATTATTTATTGATTTTCATTTTTATCCATCATAATCAATATTATAATACATAGTAGCTTAGTGTGTTTCTAAAATTTGCGAACTCGTGTCCAGTAAACGCACACAGTGGCACTTTGTCACTTTATTTGTAGGTCAGATTGAGAACAGACTGTGTAATCCGACTGCGCACCAGTTCGGAAAAATTTGAAACAAATTGTGTATACTCGTACATTATACTGGGCTTTGCTAAACATTACGTTATATTATGTTATTTCATACATGTTTTAAATCCATTCTGCTTTCTGTTTTGTCTTGATGTATATATGATTTATGCAAATAAGTGTATTTATATGTATATTTATATTTATCTTTTATATTGTATATATTTATGTATATATGTATCAATTCACATTTATAGTTATATTAAATATTAATTTTTTTTTATATTAAATTTATACTTTTAAAAAATAATTCATCTCAAAAGAGAAAATATTTTCTTTTCGAATTTATACACATATAGTATATTATTTATTTATTTAATTATTACTAGTATTATTTTTGTTAGTTTCTCATATATATATTGTAGTAAGTACTTGTATGTGGGTATGTATATGGTTTTAGTTGGTTTACATTTAAATTATTTTGTTTCTTGTAATTTTGATTTAATAAGGTTATATATATGCATCATATGTAGATATACCAAACAGAAGTTTTTTGTTCGATTTTTTGAAAAATAGAACACAGTAGAGATCAACTTTCGTTTTCATATTAGCCAATATAAAGATGAGAGAAAAGTCAACAAATAAATACATACTATCAAAAATTATTCCTTAAATGCCTATATATATATATATATATATATATATATATATATATATATATATATATATATATATATATATATATATATATATATATATATATATATATATATATATATGTTCTTCACTGTATTTTTATTACTATTTAGTTACACTGTAGTACATATATGTATGTATATGTGTGTATACATGCATGAATATCCAGTAGTATATGCAATATGTCGGTTTTCAATTTCACATTTTGAACTATTTATTTTGGAATCGAAGATATTATGAGAGATTTTTTTCTTTTTCCTATTTATTTTTGTTTGTTTGTAAATATGTTAATAGATTTTTAACCGAAAGTGAAAATAAGATGGACGTTTCTAAAAAAAATAAAATAATACACATATAGTAAATTAAGTGTTAAATGTATTTTCCGTTAAGTTTTTATGAAATCTTTATTATCATTATTATTATTACTTTATTTTATAAAGAACAAATACAATATGAAAATCGTTCTGCACACTTTTTTTTGATCGCCTTCTCTTTATACATACGATATTGCATAGTATGTACAAGATGATTCTTAAGACATTTTGAAGCATACTTGTTGCAAAACATATTTCAGTATACGTAATGTGTGATATGCTATTGGAGACTGTTTACTAACATACATTTATTGATTTAAACAATATTAATAAATTCATATTTAGCAATTGTTAGTTGAAATAACCTTAATATATTATATTTCTTACATATTGACGATAAACAATTGATAGAGCAATACAAATGCAAGTAGAATAAGTATGTATGTATGTATTGTACGTATGTCTTTTGGTTTAGAAATTTTCTGCTAATTAGTTTTTTATATTTACGAATATATATGTATATAGTTAAGATACTAAACGTAGGTATTGGAAGATATTATTTATACTGTTTGAAATTTTGATTGGAGAATTTGCAACACATACTCTGATTTACAACTGTACACTGGTTGCCACACCATGGGTTGCTACTATCCTATATTGGTCTGTTACACTCGAAAATATTAATAATTGAAGTGCTCGATATAAAGTTTGCTGTTAATGTAATTAAACACACATAAAGGGTCCACCTCCGATTTTCACTTTCTTTTACGATTTGCAAATTCACAACTTTCGGATATCGACCGATGTCGTTTTCACTTTGAATTTGTCAATTCGTCAAGTTAAATTACCGTTTTGGCTGATTTTTCGAGAGGTTTAATAAATCAAATTTCAATGGTGCTGAGATGCTTTCAATTTTTTTATCGATTCACCTTAATGCACAGTAAATAGTAACTTGATTTAGACGTAAAGATTTCTAATGAATCATCATAGGATTTTCCTTGTCCCAAATGCGGAAGAAAACAAAACAAAGGCAGAGTAAAAGTTTACTGCAATCTTCGAGCAGGCCAACATTTATAAGAAACTCATTGTGGTACCACACGTACAGGATTTTTTGGAAATCAGTGATATATGTACTTAGGAGAAAAACATACATAATGATTTGTGCTATTTCTGCTTTTGTATACATACAGATATAAATATTTTAAAAATTGTATTTATTTTTTTTGTTTATGGATTGAATTTGCTAATTTTAATTTAATAATTTCATCAATTATACTACACAGTTGAATATATATATATTATTTTCTTTCTTGCAAACAGCATAAATAACAATAAAATTCTATTAAGGTATTGAGTATTTTATTATACATATTGTGATGATTCTATAGATTCACTTGGTACAAATATAGAACGTAGTATGTATACTTATAGAGCATAGGAGTAAGAATGACTAAGAGAGCAGTATAGCAGAAGAAAGTTCGATAGCAAAAGAGATAGCATCTGTAATAATGATTATACTATTTTAATTATTTATTAGTCTCTTGTTTAATTATTGTTGATCATTTAGTGCCAGTTCACAATTGACAATTATTTATGAATGGGAACAGCAGAGAAAGCACAAAAGGCTTGAAATGTTTACGATCGGTCACTAAATGTCAAATGGGTGAAAGTGAAAGTTGTTAAAAATGATGATAAATATTACAAGTATATCTATAGCACATTCATTTATCTAATTTGTTTAATCTTCTTTAATTCTTTAGTTTTTTTCTGTCAAAAATTCTAATCAAGAAGCATTGCAAACTAAAATGAAATAAGATTAGAATAATATTAACTGTAAATATTAATTTTTCAGTTATTTCCTTTCTTTATATCCGTGTGACAGTAGATTTAACAATAAAAGCCTCGCAATAAAATATATTCGTAAACAATTTTTAACACCACCCGATAATTAGACGATGAAGACATTCTTTTTGGAAAGATTACTTTCCCCTTCTTGATGGTATTCCGCAATCATGTTGGTGCATCGTTTCCGGGAATTCTCAATATCGTTTGCAAATAAATTAAAATACATTAAAATTTAAGCATGTTTAGCTATGAAAATTGCTTTTAATACATAGGTTTTGTTGGGATTTATTGAGTTCATCGTTTTTGTTTTGTGCACATTTTTAGGCACAAAGGAAAATAAGTAGATACTTCCTATAAAGTGTATTTCTTCTTTAATAATTTCAATAAACAATTTTTCGCAATTGAAGAAATTTTAATATAACACAATTTCGTTTTCAACAGTTTTATATAGGCACAAAAAAGTACAAAAGCTCTTAATTCGAGCATACATAGTATGGCTTATACATACATACAACGTTGAATATAAATACGTACATACTTATAATTTTCGTAGCATGTGTATCTTTCAAGAACTCAAAATTATCAATGTGAGTGAATTTAAAGTTGGATTGAATTCATCAATTTTATTTGTTCGAATAAAATTCGGATTTTCGCTTCGCTTTACTGCATTAAATATTGAATTCAATCAGAGATAGGAATATATTTAAAAATGTTTGCAAACATTTTAATCCCAGTTACATTCTACATATTTTGAATTAACGGATACTTTATACTTATATTTTTTATGAATTAGTTAAAAAAACGTTTTTTTTTTCATTTGCATTTGATTCTATTTCATCTTCGTCATTTTTGTATGTAAATATATACTTTTTTTCGTAAAAAAAACTCACACATAACAAAATATTTAAATTCAATTTTTCCCCGCTTTTCGTTTTAAACATATGTACTTAAATATTTCTGGTGTATATTAAATTGTCTCACCAAAAAGGTGCTGCAATTTTTACTAGCATACGTATTTTATTATGTCCACCAAAATATTGCGGCTCAATAGAAGTCTACTCGCGAGATTCCCAGAAATCTCGATTTCAATTTTTTGTAAAATGGTTTAAAAGGGTTTTGATTAAATTTCCCTTAAAATATTTACGCACAATTTAATAGCATATATTTTTCATAGAAAAATCACCTCTTGAAGGTATTTTCAAAACGACTCTCTATTGGACCGAAATATTTCGTTGTTGGACTTCGTAAAATAAACCACACTTCACGCCATGATGATAAAAATGACATTTTTTGTATGAAGCGTATATATGTATATGAGATAACAAATTTCTAATAAAAATGTTTTAATTATTCATTATTTTCTATTTATTTTATTATTATTTTTTAATAAAAATACTCAACAATGTTCAGCTGAAACCATTTTGTGCATTTAAGTATTTCATGTATTATTTGAAATTTCTTTCTTTAGATTTTTATGCAATTGTATTAGTATATGAAAAAAGAAAAAAATCAACAAAAAGAAATTTATTATAAAAATATCGATATAACGTCCTAAAATTAAATTTAAAAAAGACATACAATTCAACAAATCATACAAACTTGTATTTAATATTATTATTTTGTTTTTATTTCCTAACGAATCGGTGGCTTTTTTTTTTAATAATTTTTCAAAAATATATATTGTAATTTCTTTTTGCATATATAAATATGTGGATATTGGTTTAACGACTTGCTATAAAATACGTAATGATTTAGATTTAAGATGGTAAAAATTATTTCAACTAATTGGAGACTATTATTGTACTATCCACCGTCATCTCAAGAGCTCTTCAACATCAAAATAGATAGAATTAATCAATGAGAGTAAAGATTTGGTTAAAAAGTATACAGTAATTCACTCTTCAGAAAATATTTAAAACATTTGCGCATTGACTGAATGTATGAATGTATTGTGGACCCACAGCAACTAATGAGAAAGTCTACGAGAATACTTGGATTATATATTATTTGTCGAAGAAAGAATGTAAAAGGAGGTTCACACACCGTAAAATCTTTTTTCATACTGATATTTTTTTGTCAGATGTGGTCCGCCCACATTTCCCATGTTTTACACAAGCTGTGCCCTTTTTTGCTTTCTGTAACGTAATAAATCGCACATATAAAAACAAGAAAAAACAAAATACGTACTAGTCTTCAATTATGATTCTAAACTCTACTGTGATTCTCCAACTTGAACATACTGAAGAAATAATTGCAAATATGGGGAAATAGGATGCTTCTTCTTGTTTTTTGCAAGACATCGGATAAAATATGCATGTGAGTTTACCGTGACAGATCAAAGCCTTATCCATATGATTCATAGACCATTTTGGAAAACTCATTGAAGATACTATGAATACAGATTTCTTCTTCGCAACACTAGAATGAAGTTTCAATGACAACACTATGTAGTTACATAATTAGACATTGAATATTTTGCATAACTTTTCAGTGTAAAATATTTGCATATTTTCACACATATTATACATATGAACATTTACGTGTTTCACATGTTGCATATTCGCAGTAGATGTACATAAATCCGATATTTATGCATAACACAGAGATGAAAGGTATTCTTGCTGCTACAGAGAGAGAGAGAGAGAGAAATGAACTTTGTGAAAATGGCGCATATGTTTCAACATTTTTTAAAGAGGCAGTACATCAAAAATCATAATTTTCGTTCATATAAAATGAATACATGTATTTAAGTATGTGTGTACCCCTATGATTAATATTGTTTTTCTTTATTTATTTTTTATTTAAATGCCATTGCATACTTAAAATATACGTACATTTTATAGGTATTTATTGTTAGTAATGTTTTGTTTATATCATATTCTATATTTTGCATATATGTTCGTTGCACAATTATTGTATTAAGGTTTTTCTTTTTATTTCTTTGCTTACCTATCAAATATTTAGTTTACTTAATTTATTTCATTATTTATATATTTGTTATAAATTGTTCACATTAATTAATATGTGTATATATGTATGTATACTATATATAATAAATTGGATATTTTAATTTGTCTATATTACTTTTACGAATTTAAGTTCATTCAATTTGCTATCTTGGTTCATACATATAGGTGTATATATTGTATGTATGTAGATTATTTTTTGCACCCACAATTGCATTTATGTATATCTAAATATTTATATAAGTATGAATCTAAATCTAAATATCCATAGACTTATGCTAGACAACGTATTTAAATGAAAATGCGTAAATGAAATTCATTCATATGTAGTGATAACAATAATAATAAAAATAAAAAAAAAATTCACATCACATTAGTAGATTTTCTTCATTAATGTTTTACGCGATTTTGCTGCTTCTTTTGGTTTTCTTTAGTTCGTCTTTAATAAAAAATGACATTGTATAATTATTCACAATTGTAGTTATACTTATTGTATGTTTAATAAATACTTACTTCTGTATATAATATATATATATATCTCAGGTTTATATAACATACATTTCGCAGTTTTTTTTTTGTTCTTTCATATTCTTTTTATTTGCAAAATAAATCACATGCATATGTGTTTGTGTTTTGGAATACACTATAAATTCTTTACAAAACTATAAGATAACGAGCGAGATACATCGAAGGAGAAAATGTAATTATTATAATCTGAAATCTCTTCAAATTAATCAATTTATATGAAATATGTAATTTAACAAAGAATCATTGTAAATGTAATACTAACAGAACCTAATCAAAAATAACTAAATGATAATTATCAAACACATACTCTAATGCATCCGAATATTCGCAAAGATTACCATGTTACACAAAAACCAATTCCGTGTTCATACATTTACGAGTCGTCACTTTCAATAGATTTCTATTTCATTCAAGTTGTATTGTATATAAGTACATAGTAGTTTATGCATAACAATAAATATGTTTTTAAAATGTATGTTTGTATATCTATAATATATATAATATATATGTATGTATATACATACATATACGTATGTATATATTCACATGTAGAGATTTTTCAAAAAATGTTCGTGGTATTCATATTTGTTTGTTTTCATATCTTGTTTATGTGGTATGTATATACTAAATATATGTATTGTATGTATTGTATAAATATAATTTTAATTTTGCATACTTTTGCTATTTGCTATTTCATTATAATATTCACTTATTACACTAAATTTGTTAAATTACTCCATTAAGACATTTAATATGCTTATATTGAACTAGCTCATATACGAGTATGAATATTGTTTTGTTTGTGACTTAAATAAATATGTGTATGTATTTGTATTATTTATTATATATATATATATATATATATATATATATATATATATATATATATATATATATATATATATATATATATATATATATATATATATATATACAATGACTACATATACTTTATTTTATTTTATATATTTTATTTTGTTTTGTTTTTTTGTAGAAGAAGGGAAAAAAGTGAAAGGAGACGTTCGAGTTAATTATTACATTTATTCAATAAAAATATATATCATATATCTGTATTTATTTCGTATTAGTTATAATTAGTTTTGAATATTTACTACTTGTTTTTATTTTTATGTATATTTCGTATGTATGTATGTATGTATGTATTGCATTACAATCTAATTTGACACAACCGTTAATGTTTTTGTTTTATTTATTTATTTCTTTTTCTTACGTTTTACATATTATTTGATTACTTTAGTGCGGATACACCTGCTATGTTGATAATTTGAAAGAAAAATTCGAATAGAAAGAAAACGACTACCCAAACATTTTGATATTTTATGTATGAGCACATGTACATACTGTTAACTTTTATATTTAGACTGGTGCTGCGGTGTTACATGTGTATGCATGCTGGTGAATAATACAAAATTTCAGCCTAAAAGTAGACAACAAAATGTTTTCTTCCATTTGTAATAATTTGCCAAATCGTATCCTACTATGGAACGTTATACAGAATATTCAACGAATGACTCTCACTCATTTATACAATTTCCTCGAATCTTATAGATTGAATCAATTCACTAAAATGGCTATGCTTTACCATAATGCACCAGCTTCCACCAGTTCAATAAGTATGTGCATGTGAGTACATGAGTACAACACAAATAGGCAATTATTATAAGAAATTATTTGCTGGCAGTTTAACAATTTTATAGAATAAATTAAAAGAAAAAGCTGTGTTATATTGTAGTATACGTATGTTTTTATTCAATTTCATATATATTGTATTTGTTATATAGTTTGTCTCGCCAATTCAGAGCATATGCTGGTGGTTGTTGTTGTTTTTGATACTTGCATTTTTTCTCATTCTATTTTTTATTATTTATTTAATTAATTCTATGTATAAGTTTTCAATACAATTACATATACATGTATATATAGTATAGTAAATAATCGAGTGTTTTTGTGTGTGTCTGTGTGTGCAATATGATGACATTTTCCAAATACACAAATTCATAAAATACACAATATGTAAATTAATTAAGAAATGAATGAACCAATTATAATATAATGTATGAGAATTTTCGTAGTAATGTGCAAGTGCATCTACAATAGGTCAAGAATAATTTGTGAAAGTAATTATAGATTAAGAAAAAAAAAATAGAAAGAATGAAAATTAAAACCAATTACCAATGACTACACAAAGATGAAAGAACATAATTTAGAAAAAAAAAGAAAAAAACAAAAACAAAATAAAATAATTAAATTACAAGAGATATTTGAAAATCGATAACATTGATTCAAAGATGATAATTACATACTTCTAGTTTTGAGATATTGAGTAGGGGAAACAAAAGCTAAATGATAACGATATCTTAATAATAATTATGTGAAGAAGTTAAATATATATTTTTTACCATAAATATCATCATCATCATCATCATCATTATATTCCTTCTATTGCTAATATATTTGTATATACTATAGTAAGTTCTTGTTCTTGTATTCACTATACATCTTGTGGTATTATCGGCTGTAGAGTAGTAATTGATGTGTATTTGCATTGTTTTGAACATTTTCGCTATTTCTTCTGCTGTTTTATCTTCTTTCCGTATTCAGGTTTTCCTATTTTTTCTATATGTATTCAATTCAGTTAGGTTTAGCTCTTCAATAGTAATATTTAGTATGTATTGCAATTTTCATATTTTCAGTTGATTTATTTTTTTTTTGCTTGTTTATATATCTATAAAAAATGAAATTATAATAATAAATTTTTGAACAAGAAAGAATTAAATTACTAAATAATACCATAATAAAATTAAAAACTTTGGAAAAAAGCACAATTAAAATTAAATAAATTTGTCTACTATGTATTATATATGTATGGCATAACTTTCATCACAATTTGCAACTTGTAGTTGCCGAAAAATATGCAATGTTTTCTTATGTAGTATAGTGTTTTTTGACAATTCCGTTTCGACGATTCAACAAATAAATATTGAGCAGTTAGCAAAACTACTCGAAACTACACAGCACAATAGTTGTTTTATCGTACGTCAAGTGGTAATAATGGTATGAGAGCTGCTGCGATCAAAAAAGGGTTCGCGCAAAAAATGTTATAATAATCATATAATACATATAGGAAGCCCACCTCAGCAAAGAAACATTCAGAATAATTATGGCATGGTGGTAATTAGTCTCATAATTGTGCACAGTTTTTATAGCTGTTGCTCAATAATGGTTCATCAAGGAGAGAGTACACATGACATACAACATTTTCATTTTTATTGAGATGAACCTTCTTATTATTGTATAATTCTTTGCTAAAATACGCAAAATTAGAAACAGAAATCATTATTGTCGTTATTTTTTTCTCTTTACTTTAGGCTTTCGACGATTCATATTGTGTGTAGGCATTTACACTTCTCCCTCAACTAGCTTCAATACTAAATCAAAAAGAAAATAACTAATAAACGAAAATAAACGAAACACAAAAAAAAAAAAACAACATTAGTTATTTTAGTAGTCTTTGCTACACTTTATTTTTGTTTGCTTGCTTGTTTGTTTTCACTTTTATTACTATTTTAGTATATTATATCCATTATATGTATATATTTTTTTCTCTCATTTAGGTATTCAATATGTAAGTATTTCATGTATTTGAGTAATTATCTAACTGCACAATTTGCTTTGTATGAATATTCATATATTCATATATATATTTATGTATTATTTGCATGCGAAAAAAGATGGAGAAATATGTGGTGTGAGACCGAGCACAATATACTCATACTCATTAAAGAAGAGTGTAATGAAAAGAAAAAAAATATAAAAGTAAAAAATAAGAATAATATATGAATAGTTTTTGTTATATTTCTTTTTTCTTTTTTTTTTTTTTTCTTCAATTTAATTCAACTAAGAGTTATTTAATAATTGCTTAAATTATCACTAGGATTATTAGTCATTTTTTTATTTTTCGTTCTCTTTTTTCATTTTATTCCTTAACTTAAATTTTTATACGTAAGTTTGCATGTTTTTCTTTTTCTTGTAGTCGCTGTTGTTTAAGTAATCATCATATTGTTGTATAAATTATATTTAAACTATATATGAGTGTATAGATATTTGTGTATTTTTGTAAAGACGTTAGGGTTAGTTCTTTTGTTTTCTTTCTATTTCTGCGCTCATCTCACTTTATATTTTTTATTTTGTCCGTTTTGCTCTTACCTTATTAGCATATACTTATTCAATTATATCTGTATGTATTGCATTGTAATTAGATTTGTGTTACACATTTGCAATGCATGGTAGTGTTAAGTTTGATTTAATTAATATTTGACTCTGGTACTTTACTTCATCAAGTTGTATACTTAAATATTATCATGTCAGTTTAAATTGTTCACAATATTCATTATATATGTAGATTGCTTATTGAAAATTATCATGTTGTTCATTGTGTTTTGTCAAACATAATAAGTATATTAACAAATTATAATTGATAAGACCACGTTCTACAAAAAAAAAGACAAATAATAGTGATGAAATTATTGCTAGATTTATTCATTTTAACACCTATTTAACAATTTGATCGTTTTCATTAGCATGCATAATAGATCAATTTAAATTTATTCATTATTTATTTATGTTTTGTTTAAATCTAAATAATTGTTTTGTTTTTAATATTTTAAAAATATCACGAATTTAGTTTGTTAAGTATTTTGCTTTGTATTTTGTTTTTCTTTTTCCTTTGTAGATATCAATAGAAAATGTTTCGTTTTGTGAAATTCATTAATATCATGTAACAATCGACACACAATGTAAAAAAAAGCCTAAACGGTTTTAAGCCCTTTTTGAGTTATTATTATGACGTAATGCTAATAGCATATTTTCTAGACGTTTATCGTTTCGCCAATATCACAATTATTGCAGATGTTATGGACACTTTTCAAAAGGGCTTAAACATGGTCATTTGATATGAGCATTTGTTAGAAGGGCTTATTTAAATTTTAATCGTGTTCTTCCACGGTCATATTTCAAACGTTTTTTCAGCCTATATTTGTTCAATTTTGCTTGGAATTTATGTTAAGAGAAATAAGGGCCAGAAGTCCTTTTTATTGTGAGTCGAGATTTTTCAGCATAATGCAATTTGTTTATTAACAAAAAAAGGAAAAATGTATTTTTTCTGCAATTAAATTTTCTTGTGAAAACAATTAAATGAAATTTATGATTTTCATTATTTTTTTTTTTTTTGCATGATAGAACTAAATTGCTTTTACTTTCGCCAGAATAAAATATTTAACTATTTCTAAAACTAACGTATTTTCGGTGCCTTTTCATTTCATCATAACTATAATTCTAAAAGTCAATTATTTACGTTACGTTCGTTATGTTATTTTTTTTATTTTTTTGTAGCTTTAACTAGTCAACAAGTTTTTCCCAATTCGTTTAATCATAAAATTTTGTAATGTTTCGCTTTCTCTTCCTGATCAAGTTAATGAAATGTAATCTTGTTGCGACATACATACAAATGAAACAACATTGCTTTACATTGGAGTGTTTTTACTTTTTGGCGTTTTTTTGTTTGTTTGTTTGTGCTCATTTCACAGGGATTTTTGAAACCTCTTTTGTGGTTTGTTGTTGTTTCTATATCAACGATATGCAGCAAAGAGTTCGAATCATAATAGTACTTAATAGGCATTTTATCGATTCTCCAAATTCATATATATTGCACGCCAATGTCAAGTAATGCTAAATAAAATTATTTGTACAAAAAAAAAAAAAATAACACTAAAACTACAACAATCAGACATGTCATGTGAATGTCACTTTCGATCGAAATGAATGTGATAATTTGTTCCAAGCCACATTTTAACACAGTAAAACAGAAACAGAATATATTTTTGAATTTTGGACCAATTAGTAAAAAGTGAAATGCAGAATATATAAGAAGAATAATTAAATTTCTTCAAATACATCATTGTGAAGGGTTTCCCAATTGTGACTGTAGGATTTAGATTACGAATATAATTAGTACAAGCATTTATTTTTGTTGAAGAGTATACTACAAGGAATACTTGCGAATTTATGAATATCAAAGTGCCATAAAAAATACAATCGTAAAATACGTGATTGTTTTGTTGATGCAAAACTTTCTCACGAGCATTCGATTAATAATTTACTGTTTGGTGTAGCGTTTGGAGAATCTAGGGTGAAGCAGTTCTCACAAATGAGTTCCGCTATAATTGAGTAAATGAATTTCTATGGTCCGCAATTGGTACCTCTGATCCTTATTTTAAACAAGGCTGCGCTACATGTCATACAGTACGTGAAAACATTGCATTCTTACGAGTAAAGTACAATGGACATTTAATTTCATGATTTTGTGACATCACTTGACCTAAACTTAATTAGACTGGTTTTTCTTTGATGTGATTTAAAAAGTAATGTGCCTTGGAATAATCCGCAAACAATTCAACATGTTAAAACCAACATACGGCATGAAATATAGAGAAGAGTTCATGAAGAACATATATTTAATTAGAAAAACTGTGTACATTCCCTTTTGGAAACCCCAGCAATGATAGATATAATGTGTACGACACTATAAAATAAGTATGAATATCTGTGTTCATATTATTGAAAATTTTACAAAATGTAATTTGATCAGAAGAATAACTTTTATTTAGAATATTTTACGATGAAAATCGTGACTTTTCCATATTAACAGTTCTGAATACATTATGTGGACATACAGTTGTAGCTTCGCCATACAATTCATTACTTGTTCCTTTCATTAACTCATTCACATTTTGTTGTGATAATCATAACGAAATGTCTTTTAAGTGATTATTACAGATAATCAATAATCAATCAAATTATGTATAGCTAATTCGATTTTCTTTGTGTGTTGTTGTGTGTGTGAATTATTTGAATTTTTGTTAAATTACATATATATACGTGTGTAGATATATGCATATGTATGTATATAATTATTTCCTTATTGCTTATATTGTTACAGTATTTACTAATTTTTGTTAGTATAAATATTATTGTATTTTTTGTTCTTTTTGTATTTATATATATATATATATATATATATATATATATATATATATATATATATATATATATATATATATATATATATAGATATATATATATAGATATATATATATAGATATATATATATATGTACATATATATATTTTTTTTCTGTTTTTTCCATAATTTATATATTATTACTATTATTATTTTATTGTTGTTGATTTATTTATCAATTTCTAAGTATATATGGTTATATATGTAAATATTTTATATGCTTTTATGCTGTAATTATTAGTTTTTATTTGATATTATTTTTAATTAAATCAAATTCATTTTCTTAAAAGAGCAGTTGTGAGTTTTTTTATATTATCTTATATATACATAAATTATATATGTATATAATCATGTCTTTACGTTTATATTCATTTAGTACTTTTATTAGTATCATTTTGTATTTGTGTGTATTTATATTTATGATTAAATATTCGTTTATTCTAAATTATATATTTGTGTATATAATTTGCTATTTGACATAATATATGTGTATATATACTTATAAATAAATAAATATATATATATATATATATATATATATATATGTGTGTGTGTGTGTATATATATATATATTTATATATATATATATATATATATATATTATATATATATATATATATATATATATTATATATATATATATTTATATATGTATATATATATATTTATACATTTATATTATATATATATATATATATATATATATATAGATATATATATATATATATATATATATATATATAGATATATATATATATATATATATATATATTTATATATATATATATATATATATATATATATTTATATATATATATTTATATATATATATATATATATATATATATATATATATATATATATATATATATTTAAATAATGTGTTGTATATACTTCTTTGCTATTATGTATATATAGAGATGTATATAATATTAATAATTTATAAATAAATATTATGCTTAATTTGTATGTGGGTTTTTCCCAAATTTTCTCTTTCGCCTCATATTTTTGATTTTTTCAAAATGTTTTTTATTTTCATCGTATTTTCTTGCCACCCATTTGACTGTTTTGTTTACAATAGACTTGTATGTATGTATGTATGTCGATTCTTCAATCCAAACTCACTTCATTGCCCGTACACAACGTCAACGACAATAACAATAAGCTTGTAAGAAGTCAACAAGCAAATTCAAAAAAAAATGTTAGTTTCTTCTCGAAATGGCTGTCGTTTTTAATAAATGTTGTTATGTGATGTGGTTGAGGAGTATAACATAATAAAATTATCCCACAAGAATTTGTTAAAGCCATTCATCTTCGTTGTCCTCGCGTATTATACACACAGAACAATACACTATTCATTTCTATTACCACCGCCTGCCAGCACCGCTCATATGTTCTTTTTCTTTGGTGTGTAGCCCCATTATACTAACACATACAATAGCTTCGTTTATCACTTTCTCCTCACAGACTCACTCACACTCCTGCTCACTACTGTCCCCAATAATGCCACCTCTTGCGTTTCCGTTTCGAAAATAGTTTGCATTTAAAAATAATTTATTATATTTTGTTGATGCATGGTTCCATTCTATTGCACTAGTTTGTAGTTTCCCTCGTTGTTGTTGTTGTTATTTCTGTTACTAAATCCTCATTTTACGCATAATGATAGTGTGTATGTATGTATGAACGCAACTTTTATTTTATGGATGGTCTATGGATGTATGTGTGATTCTCTTTGTATTCTTGTATGTTTTCGAGTGTTCACACACATATACGCATATATACCTAATATGTATGTTTTTCGTTTTTGAATGCATCTTTTATTCCAGTGTGCGTGTGTTGTGTATGTAAGTATATGTAGATAGAATATAGATTTTCATAATAAACTTTCCTTCATTACTTATGATTTGTTAAAATGTATGCAAGTGCGTTGGTAGCATCAATGTAGTTGTTGTTGTTGTTGTTGTTGTATTAGTTGCTGTAGTTGTAGTTGTGGTTGTTGTTTTTCTATAGTTGTATCCTCAAAATTAACACGGATAAATGCCTATAAAGTAAACATTTACTTAATTGACTCAATTCTTATTTCAAAGAGAATTTGCATTTTTGTTTGGTGTTTTTCTTTTGGATTTATGTGCTTTCTATCAACTAAATATGTATGTATGTCTGTTTGTATACACTACAATACAACAGTGAAATAAACAATCAGAATCATTACCAAATTATATTGACAATAACTACCATAAATAAAATAATGAAGCAACTTAAAACATAATATAAAATTGATTTCTTATTCTTTTTCTTTTTTTTTTTTTTGCAACTCATGCAACAACTACAAATAATTTCAAATTAAAAATAATTTCATTATTTCCATATAAAAATAAAAATAAAACAACAACATATTTTAATAAAAAAACAACAATGCTGTTGTCGGTTGTTGTCGTTTTTGACTGCCTCTGTACATAAGTATCAACGAAAAATGAGAGTCGCTGTTGTTGTTGTTGTAGTTGGTGTCGTCGTCATCGTAGCAACACAAAATAGTAATAGTAGCAGTAGTAATAGTAGTAATAATAGTAGTAGTATAGTAGTAGTGGTGGTGGTGGTGGTGGTGGTGATTGTGGTAATAGTAGTAGTGGTCGTAATAGCATTGGTAGTAGTGCTATTTTAATTACCTTGATAATTTTGGGGCCAAATGGTGGGTACATTCTGTTGAGGAAAAAAAATATTAGTCATATATATTTATATACATTGCATATGACGATATAAATCATTTATAAAGGATATTCCAAAAAGGCTTAAATATTTTATATGTGTGTTATCTGAAGATAATATCAAAAAGCACTCATGTAATATATTGATATGTTCATGTTATTGACATTGGCAGCATGTAATTTCAGTTATTCGGAACTTGAACAAATAATAATACATTAATAATAATTCGATGTTTTTAAAATCCCAAAAACCAAACTTCGGGTAATATGGGGAACAAAAAAAAATTTCTAAGAATGTTTTTCAAGAACTTAAACAAATTGAACAATAAATTGTCTTTATTTTACGCAAGGATTTATTCAAGGAGCTTTTCCTTATTTGAGCTAAACTCGAAAAATGTAATGAATCTAGTATTATTGTAGTAGTTTGATATTGTCCCATAGTGTAATAGCTAGAAATGACAAGTAATGCGATAGTAGAAATGATACTGCGATTGCGAGATCATTAGAAAATGTTGCTCAATAATAGCAGCGCATATACGGACTGAAAACAATTGGACATAGATCTTTTAGACTACATAGTATTGGTTGTTGCTTTTTCGAAGGTGGTTACGACATAACATAAAGTTTTTAATTAAAATGAAATTGTCGCTGTTGTAATGAATATTTATTAAAAAAATGTGTCTTTATTTCACTTAGCTTTTCAATTGTGCTGCTAATTAAAAACACAAAACAATTTCTTCCCCAAATTATTGTGCTTAATGGAAACCCCTTTCAAATTATTTGCATCTCATTAAAATAGGTATATACTTACCATTGGCACACTGTAGTATTGATAAAATGGTTGATATTGCATTGAAGGTGGGTAAAGTGTTGGCACGCCAGCTGCTGCTGTAAAATCGGTAGTAACTTTTCGTTAAAACAGTATACATTATTACATTGTCTATATAAAAATTCAAAGATATTATTAAATACCTGGTGGATAGACCGCTGCGGCAAATTGATCAATAGGCATATTGCTAATAGGGGCTGGTGGTGACGTTGTGTAATAGACAGCACCATTCGTTGCAACAATCGACTGTACATAGAACAACAATAACAACAACAACAATTCAAATAATGTAACTTTTATAACTAAATCGATAATTGTAGAGAGAAGTAGAAATAGAAGAGCAATAACTTACTTGTTTTTTAATAGCTGGAGCAATATTCAATTTTCGATCCCTCAGCACGACACATTCACCCTGTAGATAATCAAATTAAAGCACATTGAAAGCAACTTTTGTGGCAAAATATTGGTCAAACAATAAAATTGAAAGTTATAACGAAAACATTTGAAAAATAATGAATACAATATAAATAATTTTAATATTTGCACTTTTTCTTTGTAAAAAAAAAAACAACGACATTTCAAGGCAGTTCATTACAAAACGGTTCCAAGAGAATAAAAAAAAAAACGTATACATTAGAATGAACGAATGCTATAGCTCTTTAACAACAAACTTGTGTAGGAACGAAAAAATAAGAAATGAAGAAAAACTCTCAAGTAATATAAATATATATATTAATTAATTGACAATCGTTGTAAATTAAGCTCTCAACTTGAAATAATACATACGTAATAATGAAAGTATCATTACTCTGATTTAAGAATAGAGCAGAAATAAATAAAGACGTACGAATATCCACAAGTCGTCTTTCAACGAAATCAGTGAAACATAATTAAAAGTAGTTTTATATTTTAAAATTAGAAGGAAAAACGTAAACAAGATTTTACTCAAAATTAAATTAACGCAATTAAACACCCGATGTTAAAAAGAAAAAACACTATAATAATAACAAAAAACGAACGAACTGCAAGAATAACCAAAATGTGTTAACAACAAAATATTAAACTCAATTACGGAAAAAAAATATATATAAGTAAATAATAATACAATAATAATATTAAAGAACAACTACAAGTGGTAGTAGCGCGCTAACGAACGAATTCCAACTTGAACGAAGGAACAATTCAATTGTATGTACTTAGATAAAGAATGAATGAATGAAGGAACTGCTTGCTGTTGCTATTGTTATTGCTATTGCTGCTAATAAGTAACTTTCAATTGTACAAAATTACACAACACTAGCATCATGTATTTATTTTTATTTTGAGTTTCATCTGTTACGCTTTGCTCAGAGTTGTTCAAAATTTACTAAAGCGAACAAAATTAGTGGTAATTGGTAGTACAACTTGAGCTGAATACGAAAACAAACAAAATTAAACAGGAAACACACACTTAAATATTATGTGTACGCACTAAGAAACACCTAAGTGCGATATTAAGAGAAAGTAGAAAAGACTCAAATCGACGGTTTGCAAGAGTATACATTGATGCAGGTCGTGAAAGCGCATCTTGTAGTCGAAATTTTGTTGTTCTTGCTGATGGTTACGACAGCGGTGGTAGTCATGGTGTGATGGGGTGTTATTTGATAGACACGACAAAAAAAGAAGCACACGACTTAACGCAAATGAGGTTAAGGTTTTATACAAGAAAATAAAAACCAAACCAAATACGCATGGCTACTTGAAAAAAAGTTTGTAATCAAGTGTAGATATGTAGTATAGTGTAGAGTGTAAAAATGAGTGTGAGAGCAACAGAGAAGCAAACTAAACGAAGAAGACAAATAAGAAAAAATATTGTACAGTGTGGATTGACGGTGTATAGTAATTGTTTAGCTATAGAAATTTTGAATAAAACAAAAATGTAATAAATTGCAATTAAAAAAAAAAAAAAAAAGAATCACAAAGTTGAATTAACACAATACGTATGTACAACAACATTCCCTAATTAAAACTTTGTTGAACTGCTGTTAATTTATTTTCCTTTCAATCCTCTTTTGTTCTCTTTCTACAAGGACACTGACAAAATGGGTATGCTAAGAGAGCTCATACTATAAAATTATATAAAAAAAAACCGTAATCTTGCAACAAAACATAAAAAGAGCAAAAGCGACAAACACATATTTTACGAAATTACTTGCCATTTAAAACAACGATTACATACAACAGAGGCTTAAAAAATGGGATGGTAAGTCCTGGACCTTGGTAAAGTCTTAGTTAATGCTTTAGTTCATAGATGCACTCGCCTATGCACTTGATGCACTAACACTCACTTATAAATGCATATACACTCACAGCATTCCGTAAAAAGAAGTACGAAATACACAAGCAATGAGAAAAATCGCCTATTTCGCAAACCTTCCGAAATCCAATTATTCTGATAGCATTAAGAAAATTGAAAACCAGTAAAAATTATTTGTCCAGCTAGAAGTAAATTTGACCAAAAAATTGCTTTTTCTTTGTCAAGTCTAAAGGCTTAACCATAGAAACTTAACGTAACTTAGAAATCAAAAATCATTATAATCCTGTGTTAAGTTATGTTACGTAAAACTGATTATTAAGTAACAGTTTAAATAAGCGCCAGTTACTCGAGACGTAACTTAGTTTCACATGTCAGCTGACACGACCTGCTACCTTTAGACTATTTTTTGTGGGGTTATGTTAAGGCTCATGTCTATAGCGACAAGCCCGCAACAGTTGACGCTCTGGAAGCCAATATTGAAGAATTTATTCGTGAGATATCGGTCGATATGTTGGAGAGAGTATGCCAAAATTGGACCCAGCCGCGGTCAACATTTGGATGAAATCATCTTTAAACATTGAATTATATAGATCGTTCTATCGACTCAAATAAAGACTTCATACATTTCTCTAAATTTTGTTTTTTTTTAATCAAATCCGAAGTCTCTTAAAAATCACCCTGTATATACAATTCACTAATAACTGTTACGCGATAGATAAAACTCATAGAATATGAACACGTACAAATATTTTTTACGTTTCGAAATACTCGCGAATACTATATTAATTGCAATTTTATAATGTTACATACATATGGGGTTGCCAATTCATAAATTTCTACCGACGACTATGTGATACGAAGTCTCAGTTTTTTATGGAATATTTCTAAAATATTTCAATACTGTAGAATACCTCCAGAATATGACAATCGCTACGGCGGCAATCCTATGCTCCTATGCAAATGAGAACCCACACAAATAACAAGACAATGGGTAGTTCTAAACGATGAGTAAAAAATAAATTATAAAGTACGACACACCTTGTTTTACATTTAATCTCGTTATTATGAAGTACATAATTTTCTATTTGATTGAATTGTAGAAAAAACCAAAAAGGGAAATTCAAATTTCATATATGCATGTAAATGAGCTTAATAAATTCCAATCAATATAAACAAAGGGTATATAGATTCTACTCTAACCTATAAGGCAATGAGTGAGTAAATAGGTATATGCGTTTTCTTGCGTCACACAGCATGTAGGTAGAGAGAGCACACACAAATAATAGAAAAGCTAAGTGATGCAACAATTTTAATCAGGCAAGCATATGTATGTGGATATAGAAGGCGAGAAATGCATGTATTTATTTAGCAAATATTTCTTATACGACTAACAATACAAACTGAGTAATTTTCCTACCCTTTGTATTTTTCCTGTATATTTTTCATCATTCAACTACAAATCAGTTTTCCCTAACTTATATTTACAATGTACAGCTAGCTAGTTACTTCCTCTTTTATTCTGAGATCATGAAAAGCGTAACATAAACGTTATTAAAAGCATACTATAAATAGATGCATACATATTTGGCATTAATAGCTCCGAAAAGCATCTCTTCTTAATATTGTATATGTACGTAGATAAGTATAAAAAATGATATATAATAATGTAAATGATAAGTAAAACAGATAAACATGAAAAATAAACATTAAGTAAAAACTGCGTTAAAACAAAATTCACATTCTAAACCAACGCCGTGTAAGTACGAAATTGAACTTTCAACTTGAAACTCAAAAAAAAAAAAAATAAAAAACGCCTTAACAAAATTGATTGCTCTTCTATAGTATGTAGGTATAAAATAAACAAACCATCTAATAGAAAAATAAGTAATATTTTGGTGCGCAAAACATTATTAACAATCAGTTCAAAACATTGAAGATAAAAAAAAAATCGAACGAACAAAGTTTTAATTAAGTAACAATATTGTTTCGGTTTTATGGTTTTTATAACGTCAGTAATATAATAATCACATTTCAAACATTATGTAATTAAAGAACTTTGGTTGCTATTTTTAATTCAAATTAACTAAATCATTGAATTTAGTACAATGTGAATGTAGGAACAGAAAGAGAAAACGGAACAAACGTAAGAAAAAATTATGTTTAAAAAATCTTCCCTGCATGTTGAACATTTCATAGAGCAGTAGTGGTAGTATGTAATAATACTAGTAGCAGTAGTAGGTAGTAGTAGTAGTAGTAGTAGTAGTAGTAGTAGTAATAATAGTAGTAGTAGTATTGGTTGAATGATTGGTATTGGTATATAGTAGTACATAATACAGAAGTAATGTAGTACATAATATGTAGTAGGTGCAGTAGCAGTAGTAGGACACGATTCATATCATAATCATTTTTGTATATCAATTTCAACATTGGGCGGATGGTGTTGGCAAACTCAGAGTAGTACTTCAACCGTGCGAACACATGTGGTTATCTATTCCTCCTCTCTCTCTCTCTCGTTCAAAAAGGCTTTGTTTAGTTAGAGAAATGTACTTTCTCTGTGTTTAATCTCATTTTCGCATTCGCATTATACGCACTCTATTTGAAATATGAATGCCTCTTATATATATAAATATTATATATTTTTTTTTACTTTTATTCATGTAATCGCCTAAATGAGATGAAAAATATATAAATTGTAAAAAAAAAATAATACAAAATTTAATTTTGTTTTTGTTGTTGTTTTTTTGCTATGTTGTAAATAACAAATGAATTGTTACAAATACAATATATATTTATGAAACTTAATTCTTTAAGTTTCTTGATTTAACTTTAAATCATTGTTTTTTGAATTATTCAAAAGACGCACAATGCGATTTGAAAGTTTTTTTTTTAATACAAAATTACAAAAACGATATATATATATATGTATAATGTATATAGTATAAATTTACTTACGTCTGTTTGCAGCCTTTGAGCCTCTTGTTCCGTTTCGAAAGTGACAAATCCATATCCTTTGCTAACGCCTGCACGGTCGACAATAATCTTTGTTGATTTGACGTTACCGTAGGCCGAGAATACACGACACAAATCCGATTCCGTTGTATCACCACTGTAAGAAGAAAAAATTCCAATATATTTCTGAAAGCCATTTAAGAATATCTATTAAGAATCGGGCATAAACATTCTAAACTTTTTAGAGCCAAGCTAGAGCAAAAACAATATCAACGCATACAGAACTACCGCTGCTGCCCTATATTGGAATTGAAAAAAGCCATGTGTGCTCGATTCTGTCTAGTCTCTGAATCGTTCATGGAGCCGACGGATCGTGTGGCATCAATAGTAAGATAACTTAGAGCCTTGTAGGAACTGGAAGACAACAAATGGATTTGCTCATCATACATTCACATTTGTTCACGCAAACTAAAGAACATGCTAATCGCCCTAATGACATGGACTACAACATCCGTGAGAATCCGCTCACAGAAAGTAGCAGATTAATCGGTGAATCTCTATATTCTTTAAGTATCCAAGCGTGAAATGTGCTGAACAATTGAACAGACAAACAGCTCAAGCTATAATTCATAATAACAAGAATTTTCTAATTTATGTACACTAATTTAATTGATTGATTAATTGTATTTCTAACAATTATTAATATTTTATATTTAAGATTTTGACTGTCCATATATTCATAGTCATATTCAGATACTATATCGATGGTTCACATTCACTTTCTCCATCACAGTGTTGACATTTCTGTCACAAAAAGTCACAAAATAGAGGGACACCACAGTAAGCTACTCTCTTTAGCGAATATTACTCATTTCTGTCACAAAAAGTCATATTCAAGTTTAGTGAATATTAATTACTCACTTGCAGAAATATTCAATCTTTTGAATTCAATGAGTTTTGTGAATTAAATACACTAATGATTAAATATAAAATTTGTTACATACAATTGTATCTAATTTAACCGTCTACTTAATATATTCTATATCATACTATCTTGTACAATAAATTTTGTTAAATCTTGATAGAAAAGCATCTAATTTCATTTTGAGCCACACAACTCAATATGAATGATTCGAATCATTCATTTGATTTCGCCGTATTCACTACATAGAGTGAATACAGTTTCTGTTTGAGTACACTATAAAATGACATTCAATTTATTTATATAGTTTTACTCTGCGCTATGCGATTGAATCTCTCGCTCGAAGGGAAAATTATTACTCATTCATTCACATTAACAAAAATGAATGTATGTGATTGAGCGTGATTGAATTTAGGAATGAATAAGTCACAAGACGTTTTCAATGTAATCATGCAGACGTTTACTTGTTACCTCGTAGCCCAATTCTTTTTTTTTTTTTTTTTTTCAAATTTTGGTTATATACAATGACAAGAAATTGGTTAAAAAGTTACCAAATCTAGCCGATATGTATGCTGGTGACTAACTTACCTTATACCACCGACAAAGATTCTATTAGGTATTAATGTACCATATTTCGGCGCTGAAAGCGGTGCCTCCAATGCCGCCGTCGGCGCAGCTCCTGTAGGTGCTGCCATTTTGTGCATTGGCTGTGGTTGGATTTTAAAATTTGCAAAGGGAAGAATTTTGGCAATTTTTTTGTACAACCGAACAAGCGTTTATATTTTTATTACTACTCCTCTGCCTTTGCTCTATCTCTCTCTCTCTCTTACTCGTTCTCTCTCTTGATCTCACACCACTGTGTTCCGCTGGTTTTTCTTTTTGCTTCTGGTGGTGCCTTGTTGATATTTATATTTTATATTTGTTGTTGCCGTGGGTTGTATTGTCACTGCTGTATGGCGACCGGCACTCTAATAGCAAATTCTGAAAAGAGAACAAAATAAAAAGAATAGCATAAAAATCAGAAATTAAAAAATTTAGTTAATTGAATGTGATAAATTTTTATTTAAAAATTTTATAAATATTTTAATAAGCTAATTAGATCACAAAATATATGCATATGAGAAAATGTATGGTGCGGCTATGAAAAGATGGTTTTGTTGAAAATATTATTATTTATATATGTACATATTTTAATTCGAAATCTACCCTCAGTAGTAATGTATTGCATTGCCTATTCTTGAAGCATGTCTACTCAAGTGGATATTTTCAAACAACAACAACAACACACACATACACACAATATATAAAACAAAAGTTAACTTATACATATGTACCTACATACATCCTAAAAAACGAAAATAAATAACAGATTATTCCAATCCAATGCAAAGTACAATATTCCGGGCATAATTTATGTCAGGGGTATTTTAAAATAATAATAAGTACTCATCATGTAACACACATAATAAAGAAATTCAAATTTGAGCACACACACATGCACATACATTGTACAAAAGAAACTAAAATAAAAACTCACAAACTGTACAGCGACGACATAGTCATTATAGCTACAACAGTGTATAACAAACAACAAATTTCAATTTATTTTATATATTTTTACTTATATTTCTTTTTCGTTTTTTATATATTTAAATGTTTTTGGTACGCCATTTAAAAATATTCTAAAAATAAAAATCACAAGCATCTTCCTTTATATTTTAGCTTTGCTAGCGTTGATTATTTACCACCAGCCTTTGTACGATTTTATGTAGAAAGCACATTTATAGATAAATGTGTATTGTGTGCATGTGTGCGTGTGTGTGTCAGAGAACTGCAATTACTCTCTTTTATAAGTCACTGGTTGACTAACACAAAAAAAAAGAGTATTAGTGGATAACATTAACACATATCCACTCATACTCGTTTCCGCATGCACACATATTTAGCATGCGAACAAAGAGTAAGTAGTGTAGTGCTCAGCTTTAGTGACTTGACTTATTGTTTTATATCGTAATCACTCACAACACCAATATAGTTCAATGGATTTGCTTAAATGACTTAAGTCATTTTCAGTTATGCTTTCTTCTTATTTTATTAATTAATATTATTTATTTATTTTTTATTCGCATATTTTCTTCAGTATCAATGTGCAACATCAACCAAAAAACACGTACGAAAGCAAACAACTATTTAGCAAAAAGTGCTAAGCATAACACAAACTCTAAACTCAACTCATTCATACTTATTTTGTTCTCACACACAAATAAGTGAGTCAAATCAGATTATGAACATGCAATCAATAGAGACAAAAATTGCCTATACACATTCGTGTACGAGTATTATGAGTATGAGTAAACATAAAATTTGGTGGGAATGAGTAGTAGCATTTTGTTGCATTTGCATCAATTTTTATTGGTCATCTTTTAAGTATACTAAATTTATTAGTACTAATTTCCGATCTCTGGTGTGAGAGTGTGTGTGTGTGTGTAAAATTTTAATTTTCATTTGGAATTTGTCACACCATAAGAAAATGTAATTTAATTTGAAAAGGTCCGAGTAAGTAAATGTGTACTTACGAGTATACATACATACGTGTATGTAAGTACGTAAGTACATATCTATGAATATGTGCTTCATATAAAATATTTTTCTCGTAATGTTATAACATCACCACAAAATGGTGACTATAAAAAATCAATAAAAGCAAATAAGTAATTTGGAATGTTTTACTTTTAGAGCTATTTATTTATACACTACGCCCAAAGATGGTACTGAGAGAATGAAATCATTGTATGGGAGCTGTGTATGAAACAATGAAAATTTTCGCTAAATTTTTTTTAGCTCTTAGTAATGAAAAACCATTAAAAACCACGGTTTTTGCATAGCTACAAATTCGACCTTCAACAGCATTGGCAAATCATGAACATGAAACAGTGAACAGTGAATCGTTGGATTTGGAAACAAATGCTCGAAAATTTCCATCGTGATGCTTCGTACTATGTGACGAAACTTGAATAAATTGGCACGAGTCAGTAACTAAACAACAATCGATCCTTTGGGAGTTCTAGAAGTGAACCACAAAAAAAAACTTGGTTTATGACAAACTTGCAAAAATGATTATTACTTACTTACTTATGTGGCCATAACAACCGAATATCGATTTAGGCCGAAAATAACATGCTTCGCCAGCCATCTCTGTTCTTCGCTAGCTGGCGCCAGTTAGAAATATCACTTCCATGAAATATCACTTCTCAAACAGAAGAAGAAGACAATTTAGAATTATTGACTCATTGCTCAGATACGCCTGATTTATCACTTAATTATTTCTACTTCTTTTCAACATGGGACTGTTAAATCATTGAAAAGACATGTTGCTGTTCAATATATATGCCCACTTCAAAATGAAATATGGTATATAGCAGTGCAATTGTTTTTTTTTTTCATATGCAAAAGAATACAAAACTTAAAGGTGATTATTTTGAAACATAATAAAGTTGTTTTCGGCATTTCTGGAAACTTTAAGCTCTTGTGAACAGTTGTTTATTATTTGCAGGGTGATTTGATAACAATTCGATAACATTATATTATTTTTTATTAAAATCAGCATATACTCATACCAATTTACTAATTAAAAATCATAACAGAAGTCGTAATAATTTATGATTTTTTATTTTTTGCAAATATGAGACATACAAAACATTGATTTTACAAATGATAAGTATAAATATTTAGAGCTCTCTCTAGTATGGTACAATGCACTTGTGCCATTTTCAATGTACCATAGATATTTTCGTTTTTGCCATATGTAAAAGAGAAAGAACAAATTACTTAGAACTTAAGCTACATAAATGTACTTTCATTGTTTGTAATCGCGTGCTTTGTATTTTTCATTTATTTTACTATATAAAAAAAGAGTCAGTTGCATTTACACATTTTACCTAAATGTACTTATACTCTTATAAATAAAGGCTGAGAGCAATAATGCTGCATAAAAGCATACATAGGTATGCCTACAGTCGCGGTCATCTATTTTTCATACTTATTTAGCAATGAAAAAGTCGAACTTAAACTCAATTTTCTACATTCTATAATCAAGTCAAATTACTTACTGATACAGGTGACTTACATTGCGCTTTGCACTTCCCTAGATGACAATATTAACATAATGCGATTTGCTGTCCATTCGGTCTGATTTAATATATTTTTGTGGAACTCCAAATATTTTTTTGATTTTTTAAGAGCCTTCGGATTTGATTAAAAAAAAAAACAGAAAATTTAGAGAAATGTATGAAATCTTTATTTGAGCCGATAGAACGATCTATATAATTCAATTTTTAAAGATGATTTCATGTAAATGTTGAACGCGGCTGCGCCTCATATGGTTCATACGCTGGGTCCAATTTTGGCATACTCTCTCCAACATATCGGCCGGTATCTCACGAATAAATCGATAATTCACGATCATCAACAACACTGGCGGATACAGCTGCGATATTATCCTCTGTCAATAATGTAAATTTGGTGCGAAATTTATTCACAAGATTCCGAATAGCCGCCTCAGAAGATCTCCCAAACTTACCATAAAATGAATGAATGAACCAAGCATGAATTTTGATATTAATATTCAATAATCCGCAAGCGTTGTTTATTTGTAAGTCGATTCGGTAGCCACTAGAAAAGTAGAACCAAATCTAATAATTTTGATGTGTGTGATTCGATTCGTGACCACTACTGTAGAGCATATTGCACTACATACGACTGCACGTAAATGTCTAATAACCAATCCAATCTCTTGGTTATTTATGTTTTCAACTATTTTTACTAATCTGTAGACATATACATTCTTCATTATCATCGTTTGCTTTGTTTTTCTCGTTGTTGTCGTCTTATTTGCCTCACTGACTGAAGGTGAATTTATAGCGCACACATGGTGTTGTCGCTTTAAATGACATGTATTCTTGTTGCCCGATATAAAAATAGCAGCCAGCAGCAGCAGCAGCAGCATTTGTTTCTCTTTTTTATTAATTTAATTTTCATAAGCAGGGGGTACGTTTGGAGAGAAATTTATATCATAATATAGAGAAAATATTCAATTTTTTTTTTATTGTATATTATATTATATGATTACCATACAATCTATACAATTAATATACACTTGAAGAGATTATAAGAGCTCAGAATCAATTGTACAAAATATGTACAGCTTACATGTTTTATGCAACAGACTATGTATGCATTGTAAAACAATAAAACAATATAAAACAATATCCGTATATTGCACACCGTATGCCGTAATATAACGGGTTGTATAAGTAGAAAAATTTTAACAGTGGTTTAAAATTTGGATTTTTCGATTAAAAGTAGAATCGGGGAATTTGAAAAATCATGTAAAATTATATTTCGGATAGTTCTTGTCTTCGGAGACATATACATACATATATTGGAATTTTCCGAGGATTATTTTCTCGGAACATTTTAACCCACCAACCGCGTGGATCATTTTGGATCTTTATTCGAAAAATCCCTTAAAAGTCACCATTTGGGAAGAGGTCAAGGGTATCCTCCAAATCTCATTAAGGGCCACCAGTCGTACCAAATTTTTTGAACGAGTTATAGGTAACACGTAATAAGCGAATTCAGATTTTAAGTACTTTTTTAGGGATATATCGGAAAGAAAGCCCAAAATGACCCATACGTGCAGTAGTTAGAGGATTAAAATGTTCCGAAAAAATAATCCTTAACAAATATGTATGTACGAGAAACAATTATTAATAAATTTGCAACGTTTTTTGCAATAGTTTGCTCCAAATACGCATTTGAATTTATTGCTAAATTTTACTACGTTGCTTGCCCTAGTCCAATTTGATTTCATAAATTTCTTATAAATGATGACATGAATTTGTTTTGAAAAAAGTTTAACAAGAGACAGAGCAGAAGGCTAAAGTCGTTATTGAAGGTCAAATAAACGCATACAAGGAATTGTGATAGAAATCTTCATCACCAAATATAACATACAATTTCGTTGTGCGTGGTAATTTTCATAATAAACCTTCTTATTATTGTATATAGTAATTATTTTCATAGCATTAAATGAAATAAAATATCGAAATAATATATATAAACATATATATGTGTATACATACACATGTATATATAAATAACCAAATACATAAATACATTCATAAAAAAATTTGACCTAAATTTCATATATATACATATATACATATATTATATATAATAAATAACTACGATAATATTTGTGTATGGATAGAACTATGTATGCATGCACAATTTTATGAAAGACCTAAAAATTATTGCCTACTAAAACTAAACTAAACTAAAACTAAAACATAAAAAATAAATAAATGGCCCTTTGGTCGAGCTTTTCTTGCAGTATAGTTGTGCGTGTTAAATTTTGGGACATTATTAGAAGGATACAGTTCGAAAGAAAAATCTTTTCGATATTAAAATTCTGCTTCAGCCGAGAATTAAACCCACGACCTGTGCTAATGAGTTACGGCACCCATAGTTAATAAATAGAATTGCATTAATGCAAGTCACACAAATAAAATTAGCTAAAAACTTAAGCTATAACGTACTCCAGTGTACGTGCTAATGTTCAAAACAAAAAAAAAAAAAACAATTAAAGATAAAAATCAAAAATATTGTACGAGTCGTGTATGAATGTGTGGTATAATTTGCTACTACCACCTACTTAAGGCAAAGGAGTTTAAGGTCATTTCATAAATAAAACTAAATCAACTTTGACTTTAATATAAGCCACAATATAACATATATACATGTATGTACCTTATGTATCTACTTATACAGTTATCATGTGATACACTACTTAATAAAAATATTGGAAAAAATAAGAAAAACCTTATACATTTGTACATGTCTCCATGTAGCCGAATAATCCACTTGTTATATTTGTACATACATACAACAACAACAACAGCTATGTTCATATCACTAATATCAGTAGTAGTAGTAGTAGTAGTAGTAGTAGTAGTAGTAGTAGTAGTAGTAGTTAGTAGTCGATAGCCATTATAATAGTGGTGCTGGTAGAATATTAACAATGCTAACAAAACAATAGAATGAATAATGTAGGAACATATACATAAATGTATGTTAGTATGGCCTGTCATTCAATAGAAATTATATATATGCATTTGTGTGTGTGTGCGTGTAAGAAAATGAACAAAAGTGAATGTAAAGGAGCAATTATACACAATTCTGTAGAGAGAACAATAAAAAAATCTATAACTCTGGAATGAACGAAAATAAAATAGTACAAATAAGAAGAAGAAGTGTTAGCAATAAAGATGTTTAGGATATTACAGGGTTAGTTACCACTTTTTAGCGACATTTTTCATTTTTTTGAATTTTACAAATTTTAAAAATTAATACATATCAGATGCTACATAATTGTATACCAAAATAATCAATTATGAAAAGAAGAAGGTGTTAAGGAAATTTCCATCATGTTAATTCATTTATATTTTAACGTTGAGAAATTTGTGGTATCGCATTAAGTAATTTTTCAATTATTGAAGCTAATAACAAGTGAATATACAATACAAAATGTCTTAAGGGAGGAGTAGGGTCTTTAATTTTTCGAATTTTTAAATGAATGCATAATATCTCAAGAATGTTGTGTCTAAATTTCAAGTCATTCGGAGCAAAATTGACGAAGTTATGACTATTTTTATACCTGTCGCTTATGAACGTTTCATCCCAAATTTTTTAGTGTTCAAAATCCTAAAGTGTTTTTCCCACAACTACGTTTTCAAAGTCGGTGTCCCTCATAACTTCAAAACTACTGCAGCGATCGTTTTGAAATTTTGAACACTATTTCTCTACATAATTTACGAGGTAAATTTGTTAATATTTTTTATTTTATCATAACAAATTAACCGATTTTTTAGCAAAAAATAACGTTTTCCTTCAAAGTTTTCCCAAAAACTGAAAAATTGAAATTTCGAAAAACCCCCCAGCGTTACCTTTGCAAAGCGATTATCTAACGATATAATTTTGATTTTTTTATTTCAGATGATCCAGCACCGATTTATGAGGAACACCGCAATTCAACTTTTTTCCGAGACGCTCCATAATAATTCCTGTCATTGCCGTATATTTTAATATTTCTCAATTAAAGATGTATTAAAGATTTTTTTTTTTCATCTTCAGTTTTTATTGGATCAATAAGTGATCAAATCTTAAGGCTAACATATTTAGAGTTCTTTTCCAGTGCTCAAAACTCTTTGTAAATCAAAAAATATAAAAATATTAAATATTAAAGATAGTTTATATACATAAATATAGTCAATATGTGAAGATTGTTGAGTCAAGCCCTTTTTCTAAATAATATTTTCATTCAAAAATATTTAGACATATTTGCATTCAAGTTCTTATTCAAATTGAATAAAAAATGGTTATATAGGGTTAAGAAATAAAATGTTCAAAAAGAATTCTTGAGAAAGGCAGTACTTACAAGTAAGCCCCTCAAAAGTGATGATGAAATACTCAACTAAATTTTTGGAATATAAAAACCAAAATTTTTTGGTGCCGTGGCTCAGTGGTTAGTGTGTTCGCCTTCTGATCTGTAGGTAGTGGTTCAATACCCGGCTGATGCATAACAAATTTAATATCGAAAAGATTTTTCTTTCGAACGGTACCCACCTGTCGGCAAGCAATTGGCAATTCTTCCGACAGTAACAACTTGCCATGAAAAAGCTTCTAAAAAGAACTCTGTGACAAAGCTCAGAAAAAGTGATGTCAAAAGTGTTCTGCCGTTCGGAACCGGCTAAAATAAGTAGATCCATTCTAATACTGTCCAAAATTTAAGACGCACAACAGTAATGGAAGAGAAGCTCGGCCAATGAGCCCTTTGGGGCTTTAAGTGCCACATATTTATTTTTATTTTATTTAAAAACCAAAATTTAAATTTAAATCAAATCTGCCACAAATTGAGCTATAATAAAAAGCCAAAAGCGGCTTTAAACCGTTTAAAACCTGGCGCATGGTTAAGATGGCTTTCCAAGAATGAAGATTAACTCAGTTATGGCCATTTAAAGCTTTAAAAATCCTTGTCTTTGGGAATTACATTAACCAAAATTCCTTGTTTTTGGGAATTATATTAACCAGTGGAAGCATCTTGTAACCATAGGCACTCCGTGTCAAATTTCCGCAACATACCTCAACATCTGTTCAATTTATGGTGGCAAGTGCAAGTGGTTACAAACGTCGGACCAACATGAATATAAACTTGCACTTATGTGCATGGTGTAACAAGAAGAAAATTGAAAAAGTTTGTGATGCGTATACGTAACATTCATCTTATGAAGTGAGTAGCACACATGTACAAATACAACATACAGGCACACAAACACATCCAAACGTTAAAGAGCGAAAATTTAGAAAGGCAAAGAGAAAATTTTGCCAAAAGAGAAATAAAAGAACTATTTATACTAACCCATACACATGTATACGAGTATACGAGTATTTTAGTCTAAATTTTCAAATATGCTTATAAACACGCTCACACCAAATGCCATGCCAAAAAACAAAGAAGACACTAAAGAAAAACAAAAAACAACAATAACGATGAAAAGTCAAAGTGACAAAAAAGTAGCAGCCAAAGTATGTACGAGTACGTACAGTATATATAATAGGTATATGTATCTGTATGTATACCTGTGGGGAGGAACGAGGTGAGACCAAGTAATGCTGAGATTGTACTAACATTGGCGCAAACGCTTATGAAATCACTTCGTTGAGATCTACTCAACTATTATATTATACACTCGTGCATATGTATGTCATTTAAGTGAAGAATAATTTACGTTTAAAACAACAGCACCAACAAAACACATTAAATAAAACGTCGCATTAATGTGAATATACCAGCGAGTATGAATCCGTATGTAGTTTATAACCAATATGTATATACAGGCATGCTGGTACATATACGATATTGTATGTATGTGCATGTGTACATATGTATTTGTATAAATCGGCAGAATTAACCGTTCAGTTATTCTACGTTCTAAATTTGTGACGTCGCACTGTTTTCATTGGTTAGTAAAGCTGCCACTACATATAATAACAACAGCAATGGTAGTGGCACTAGCTGCTTTTATTGTTGCTATTATTATTATTATTATTATTATTATTATTATTATTATTATTTTTATTATTATTATTATTATTGCTATAGCTCCCATCGTTGTGGGTATTTTCTGTTGATGTCGCTATAAAACATTTTTGTTTATTTTTGTTTGTTTTCAATCTTGTATTTCTCTCCACATACATATTTCTTACTTTGACTCTTACTGCCGTCTACTGCTGCTACTATTTATTAAATTATTTGTCAACGATTTGCGAACAAGCACATTCGCTCACATTTTCGGCTGTTTGTACGTACAAATTATTTAGTGTTGTATCTCCAAAATAGTCTAGAGTTACACATTCAACCATTCAAACAGGCGTATGTGCGTTGAAAAGAGGCCCACGAATAATATTATAGCTATTGATTATGCTATATATTTATTGAGAAAATACGCAATGGTTATGTTCACGTCATGGACTTTTTTACATAAAACTATACTTAGCGCCTATTCAAAAATAATGAAGGAAGTAATCGGTCTAATAATTTTTTTGTGCCTCACGGCCCAATAATATCTCACGGTTGACATATGAGAAATGAAAAAATCGTAAGGCCGGAACCGTATCGGTTTTTTCGGAGCCGAGCTTCTCTTCCAGTACTGTTGTACGTTCCGAACGGCAAAACCCTTGTGACGTCACTTTTTCTGAGCTTTGTTACAAAGTTATTTCAGAAGCTCTTCCATGGCAAATTGTTACTACAGGTGCCGGGGCCGAGGATTGAACCCACGACCTACAGATCAGAAGGCCAACGCATTAACTACTGAGCTGCGGCACCCAGGGAAGGGAAGAGAATTCTTACTCAGGTCAATTTTTGCAATATTGATCGTCAAAATGTAGACAGATTGTAATTTAATAAAGTGAGTTGAAAAAAACATGATATTGAATTTTCATATTTATTTCATTTCCTACTAGATGCCAGCCTCATCTATGTCAAATAAGCACTAATTCAAATAGAATATAAATCTGACTGACTTTGATTACATATCGATAAGTATGAAATATAATATTGTATATGTATATGTACTCAATTTATATGAATGGCTATGTATCCATTAGAGATAAAAATTCTTCAAACTAAACAAACAAACAAATCCACATAAGCCATTTGACCATAAATACATATCGTATATTATGTGAATCGGTTGACCGTCGAATCGGTTCGATTGCGTGATTGTCTTCTAACCATAGCTAACATTCATAATTATATATATACATACATACATAAGTTTGTATATGTTTATGTTTGACTATATAAATTGTATGAATGACAGACGTATGGGCGACAATTGTGGGACTATGGTGAATCTAACAAAATCATTGAATACAAAATATGAAGAAAAATATTTATGCATATAGCGAGAACAAAAACAATTAATAATTCTACGTAAAGAATGGGGTAAAGCAGTATGAGTAACATGTGAAAAGCTACTAACTCACCACTTTGCCTCATTCGTACACAATACATACATATGATATGTAGGATATATGTATACGGCATGTTACCATATATATACACAATATAGAGTATGTAGTATATATATGTATACATTACAAATATAGTAAAACTACCTCCAAAGATTTTCTTTTTGTTCTTCTTTTCAATATGTATGAGAGTAGGACAATATATTCATGTATTTGTATACGTAGGAGTGCGGACGCAAATATGTACTATATACTATATAGCTAAAAGCATGTGTATATATGCTTATAAACCCAAGAGGAAATCGGTCAATAATAGAAGGCAACGGTGTCTTTTATTTTGTGATATAATTTTTGTAATAATCAATAATACGAGGATTGCCTTTTATATTTTTTTAAAAAGTATCAAAATACATTTGGTTATCAACAAAAATGGTTTTATTGTTTTTCAAAGTATTCTCCATGCATGATTTAAATGTTCACGAGTTAAATCCATTTTTTGACCGAGATGAAAACTTTCCGATGGAAATGTCATATTTGACGAAAACGAACTAGATCATTCTTTTTTAAATAATATAAAAGACAACCTACTTAATATAAAATGATTCACTCTTTTAAACAAATGGTATTGTACTGCAGAAAATGTATTCGCGAATACCCTATTCTAAAGTATACGCGAAGGAAATATTATGATGATAGAATTAATGGTGATTGGTCATAAAATTTACTCCTTAGGGGCATCACTGGGCTGTTGGGAATGTAAATATCCCATGTTTCATAAAATAAAAATTAATGGGGGTCGGTTATACATTTATAGAAACGGACTGTGCGACTGCATGAAGCGGACGTAGCGAATTTTTTATAGCATACACTAATTTTGTAGCGGAGCCCCCTAAGGTATAGCTATTTTGCGACATAATTTGTGTAAACTCGATGGAAATATTATGATGATAGAATTAATGCAGATTGGTCATAAAATGTACCCCTTAGGCGCTTCACTGGGCTGCTGGGAATTGAAATATTCCATGTTTCAGAAAAATATAATTAATGGGGGTCGGTTATACATTTGTATTTTATAGAATACACTCACTTTGTAGCGGAGCCCCCTAAGGATAGGATGTAAATATGTTTCGGCAGAATGTCGAGCAGAGGAAATTAATAGGGGAGTCATCCTATACCTTTGAGTTTTTAGAGTCGAGATTTTAGGGTTGAAAAATAAACGGCTGAGGGCTCATGAGTTCTAAAATTTCATCAATCGGGACGAAACTTTCTATATAGTAGTTTTGTTTTTCATTAAATTCAATATTTTTAGCCTATGAGAACTAGAATACGCGATGTTCTCAATTTTCTTTTTAAGAGTGACCAAAAAATTTATAAAAAGTGCTGCTGCACAACAGTAATTATCCAGCATTGTCTTATATTGCACATATGATAGTGTAAAGCCAGAATTGGATCAATGCTATTCAATAATATTGAAAATATGTGGGTAAGCAGAACTTACAGACAATTTAGAAGGGACCTTAGTTGATGAACGTATACTTTGAGTACCAGGTACACGTTGAGTAACCTTGTACAAAAAGTGTTTCCAGTTCTAGTACGTACAAACTTTCTATAATATCAGCAAGCAATTTCTAATGGGACTAATATGTCAGTACATATATTTTATTTACATATAAAATATGTATGCGTATGCGTATACATACAAATATTTGTTATGTACATTCATATACGTACTACATATACTTGTATATAATAGATGTAAGTTTGTTTGTATGCGAGTTTTGATTTGTCACAGAAACGCAAACACACACACACACATACATACGAGCATCGTAATAAATCCGATTTTTTCTTTCAAGCAACACCAACACCATCCTCTTTACGGTTACGTTACTTTTCTCTTGTATGTGTTGTATGTGTATGCGTGGGTTTGTGTACGTGTGTACGTTTATTAATGCACGACGCTGTAAGTGTATTGAATGCTTGAAAGTTACTTTTAGCTGCTTCCTTTGGTACACTTCCTTTTTTGTTTTGCAGTTCTTCAATAATGTTTCTCAAGTTATGTGGTTAAAAAAACAAAACAAAAAAAAGGTATATATTAAAAAACAAAAGAATAAATTTCACTTTCGTTCGCTTTTTTATGATTGTTTTTTTTTTCTATTTTTCAAAAAAAAAAATTTAAAAAATGCAAATTCTTCTAAGACAATTTTATTTTTAAAAGCATTCAGTATTTTCAATAAAAAAAGTTTTTTTTTTCTGTTTGCTTGCTCGTGTTAAAAATTAAAATGTTTCGTTTTCGTTCACTTCTGCCATTTTTCCTCATAATTTTTTTTATTATTTCACAATAATGTGTCACGAGTGTGACAGTAAAAATGAAGAGGCAGAGTATGAGTATTGGGAAGATTGTCATATTAGTGTATTTATGTGCAGTGCAGATGAGGACCCCTTGTATGTACAGGTACTATAAATAACAAAATGTTGGCCTTTAAAGTATTTCTTCATTCTGTTTTCGTTCGTCCGTTTGTACGTCTGTCCACCTGTCTATATGTCATACCTTCAAGATGTATAGATGCTGGCTGATTATCGTTTCTTCGTTCTGGTTGATGTTGCTGCTGTTGTTGTTGTTGTTGTTATTTTCTCTGTTGTATCTGGTGCTGTTTTTCTTTTGGTTCTGCTTTATATATTCCTCTTCTTCTTCTTCTTCTTTTCAAATATTTTTAAAACTTGGCAAGCATACAAAACAAGAGCTTTTTTATATTAATTTTATTTTGCACTTACGTATCCATGCATAGTTATGTATAGGTGTATGTGTATGTATTTATTCACCTATTCAGTATCTTTCTAGTGTAAATTTTTAACGATTTCTTCAATTGTGAACCTATTTTTTGCTACTTCTCTTCTTTTTTTTTTTGGTTATTTTTATATTTATTTCGTGTTTTCAATTATTGTTGTTGTTGTCGTTGTTGTTTAGTGTTTTTTTTTAACTAGCAATTAGCACTTTTTATGCAGAACTCCTCTTTTTTCGTTTATCACTTTTCGCCTATTTTTTTTTTTTGCCATGAAATTAATAACAATTACCGTATAATAATAATAACAATATTAAGTAAGAAGATTTACAAAGTAAATAATTAGGTAGATATGTATAATAGAATTCAAAATATGAACAACAAAATTATTCTATTAGATATGCGCATAGACGATAGCAGATAAGATATAACACGAAATCCCAATGCAAGCAATTTCAATTTATTTCACTAATTTGTTTTTATCATTTAATTGTTTTTTTCTCTATAATTTTTAAAAACTTCTCAACACTTTAGAATAACACTGTGCTTGGAACAAATTTTCTTATTTCCATACTGCTAATTCAACTTCTGATGGTTATGATTGATTTAAATCTACTACTACTACTACTACTACTATGGTAGTATGTACTATGATGAAGCCAACAGAATACTCGCGTATGCATGTATACAAGTTTTTATGTACACATAAAATCCTGTTAAAATTTTTCAAAAAACAAAAACAACACCAAACACATACATACATACATACATAAAATCTTGGCTTTAGTACTATTATGAAATAAAGAAGAGTATATATTTAGATTTATATTATAATTAAGTATATTTATAAGGAAATAAAACAACAAGAACAACAATAAAATAATGAATGTTTCCCAATTTCATATTAAACGTAGTATAAATATATACTATAAACATACACATACATATGTATGTAAACACACTTTAAAAAATTTACTTCTTATGTGACAACGGACTGATTTTCTAAATATTTTTCCACTATTTCATTTTTCTTTTGCTTGTTTGATATTTATTTTTATATTTTCTTGAGTAGAAATTCCGTTTACATTTAATTGAAACGAGACAAAAATAAAATTATCGTAACAGCGACAAATCGAGAAGTGTTACAATCTCAACGGTAGAATAACAACTCAACCTGACGACGAATGGCTGACTGGCTAGCTGAATGGCTGTTTGCTGCTGTTGTATCAGTATACAAGCACGCTCACGCATATAGAATACATACAGTGTGGAATAAATTTTAGTGAATGAGTCCCCCACCGAACACCAAATGTGTTCTTTTGTACTCTTTTTGTTTTTGTTTTTAGTATTATAAATGTTCAGTACTCTTTAACCAGGCACAATTACTCTCCTGTTTAATTCTCTCTCTCTCTCTCTATCTCATTCTCTTATATTTGACTCATTTACATACGTATACATATACATGCAAGTATATTATACGAGCTATACTAAATATATTACACGTTAAAAAGTCGGATGTCAACGCATAGGAGCAGCAGCAGTAGCAGCAGCAATAGCAATGGCTGACAGCAGCAGCAGCAGCAGCAGCACCAACAGCAGTAGCAGTACAAGCAGTTAAGAACTAAAACTGTCATTATCTTAATGGCACAAATACTCGTTCACAAAACAATACTTGTACACAACAAATTGTATTTTATATGGGGTTGCCAACGTTTCTTGTGCGTGTATTATTTGCATTAAGCCATATAGCAAAATAAATACGTAGTCTAATACTACGACCAAAAATATATACCTAACTACAATATATGAGTTTTTTTATTTTCGCTATTTTTATTTGAATTTATCGTTGCTTTTATTATTATTATTATATATATTTTTTTTTTGTAATTGTGCAATGAGGCATACCGACTTAATTGCTTTTTCAATATAAGTACATATGTATGTATAATTGTGTGTATTTTCACATACGAATGATTGGTGGTGACTATTTTTTTTTTAAATTCAACTAAATGATATACATACATTTACATACGTACTAATTTAATATTGGAACTTTATGAATATGTGACATACCCGAAAATTACTCTAAAATATATAGGTACAACGTTTTCATCAAGAGCGTGTTCGCCGAAATATAATATAAAATTTTTTAATATACCATTCGATTTTCTTGAAATTAAATTGCAAATACAGTTTAATAATTATATTTGTACATACTGATGTTTCAGTAAGGTAATAGTCGATAATACAAATCTCATGTATTTGCATTTTTGTTGTCTCTCTCATGTGTGAACACCTACGATACGAGGGCTACTATTTATATTTCGGAAATAGCAAATAATAACAAATATTTTTAAATGAAAACGGTTTTATTGTTTTTCAAAATATTCACCATGACAATGCATGCACTTTTGCATTCGTTCAAACCATTTGTCATAGCAGTTTTTCCATTCCTCTTGAGACACTTCCAAAACATGGTTTTTGAACGCTTCAACTGCTGCTTTGGCGCTCGTAAATCGTTGACCACGGAGTTTACCTTTGATATTCGGGAACAAGAAGAAGTCATTGGGTGCCAAATCAGGACTGAGTCATCAATTCGATGTTTTCACTGCTCAAAAATTCACCTGTTCGACGAGATGTGTAAGAGCTCGCATTGTCATGATGGAGAATGATTCGTCTTTGGCGGTTCCGCAAACAAAAGGTCGTGTACCACTCAGAATTGACCGTCATACGTTGCTCAAACGAAACATTGGCCACATGACCCATTCGGCCGAAGAAACAGGCGACCATTTGCTTCGGTATGCTGCGGGCCCGAATAACTTTTGTTGGATTTGGCTCGTCTTGGAACACCCACACGGTCGACTGTTGTTTTGTTTCCGGTTCATACGCATATATCCATGATTCGTCACCTGTCACGATTTTATAAACGTCTTTTGAAGTACCACTGTCGAACTTTTTAAGCATTTCCTTACACCAATCGACGGGAGCTTTTTTGAGCTATTAATAAATTATGGGCTATCCAACGACTGAACATTTTTTTTACAACTAACCGTTCATGCAAAATCGAATGTATTAAAGTGGAACAAATGTGCAAGAATGCCTCTATTCACAATACCAGCGATATACTGTGATTTTTGATGGTGCTTTATCGCAATACAAAGTACTGAGTTCATCGACGCATTCTTGTTGAGATAATCCACGTCGAAAGTTGTGAAAAATTATCCAACGAAAACCTTCTCTTGAAATTTCCATTTTTGGCCAATTTGATTTTCTTAACTCACTGTAAACGAAACAAATAGCACTTGTACTTCAAAACGTTGTGAGCACGTTTCTGCTGCCAGATTTTAGCTATTGTCATAAGTGTTGCCAGACCCCGAAATAAATAGTAACCCTTGTACAATTCCTTAGTGTTATAGAGTGTTTTGACAGTTGTTTGTCTACTAACATTTTTTGCCCATTCTAGTGGAGGTTTCTACTTTTTAATATACAATAAAATAGAAAATATCGTGAGATAAATTTTCTGATGCCTTTAAAAGGGGATTTCTTAAATATAGAATCAACCTTAAAATTAGTCAACGAAACATGGAACATTTTCCAAAAATATATAGTTGAATTTTACACGGTATTTTGTTTCTTCTCTGAGACCACTTTCATACTATTAATAGGTTGACCTGTAAAATTTACGAAAGTCATGTATCAAAACGTTGAAGCATTTATGGAAAATTAAAATGTATTAATTTATACGTGGCTGATTTTTTGATTTTATTCAATGGGTGTGGTAGAAAACTAACAGCGATAACTAACTAACATACAAGATAACTAACATAACTAACATACAAGAAACTTTTAAACGTTTAAGTCTTATGAGAAATTGTCAATAATTTCATTTGTGAAATGAAAATGAGTGTAGTCTATTGTGACTGGTCTTGGAAAATTTTTATAATTTGAAAAGTAGAAATTAAAATTTACGAATAACACAATTATGTGTACAATTCTAAAATTATACTTTTGCTGCCGCTAGCCCAGCAATATGAATTAGTATGTAGTATAGAATTAGTAGTAGATCAACAAAACAGTTGTTCTAACTCATAATCTCTATCACAAATCAAGTGTGCTTATGCAAACACTGTTCTTCATTATCAATGGAATTGTATTAAACAGCAAAAGAATAAATAGTGTCGTTTTTTTATTTATATTTTCTGACTAATGATAATCAATATTATTATACGTATATCAAATCATTTACATAAACAAGAATGTACCTACTATTAAAAAATAAATAACAAAATTCTTTCATATATGTATATACGTCTGTACATATGTACATATATAAATACATGTAACATTTGACATTGGCGCATTGACAGTTAAAATGGGAATATAACATTATACAAACGATAATAAAAATAAAATATTGATATTCACTGATGCGTATACTCAACATACATATATTGTAGATTAAAACAATAACAAAAAGCATTATGCACAATTCTCTTCGATGGTAACAAAACAGAACACACACACACACACACAAAAGAGCCCCTCTACAAAGTAACAACAGACATTTTAAAAGATATCCCTTCTATTTGGATCAACTCATGCACACATTTTTCAATATCTATTCACCGAAATACACACCCATTTATATGTAAATACATACATATGTATGTATAATAACAATGACAAAATTGTAGCATACTAATAACATCATATGATACATAGCAGCAGCAGAAGCAATCAACGGGAGTAACACCATAACTGATATCCAAAAATAAATAGGTTAAATCGAATTTTATATATAGAACATTGTAAAATATGTAGTATGTATGTATACATTCATACTTGTATGTAATGCATATTGGGGAGGGTGAACTTTTTTTGCCCACAAATCGTATAGCAGAAAAATAAACTGTCGATGATTATAAATATATTTGTTAAGCAAGTCACAAGTCCCTTTTAATTTTGCCCTAGCAATTTGACGCAGCCTAATGTACATATGTACATATAATGTATGCATCCGATTTTATTTAATTTCACAGGGGAGTAGATTTGCGTGAAGCACACAGATATTCCTATGTGTATTGAGTGTCGCGCCAGCATCCTGAAGAATAAGTGTTAAAATGATAAAAACCAAATAAGCTTGTTTGAACTAGAAGAATTTTCTGATCATATTCCTATGAGGTAGAAATTATAGATTTATTTTTACGAATTTTCGCTCTTTACCATTTTACATGCCTCTTAGTCGCACAACTTGATTAAAAATTATACGAATTATTTCGCACTTAAACCGAATTGTGTCCTCTACTCGTGTAAATTCAAACCAAAATATGTATGTTTCCCAGAACCCTTCTGTGGTCTGGGCAAAGGAGCTTTATCCATGCTGATTAAAAGGAGTGAAGAATCAGAAAAACAATCATACTGAGAAAACCTACCAGGGACCTAAAACGACTTGAGGAATGTATTAGTTTAAACGTGATTATTGACAGGACACTTCAGGCTGAATTATCAACTAACGAAACTGGGAATCTTCTCGGATGAAACCTGCCGACATTTCAGGGAGGAGAATGAAACTGTGTTGAGAACGTGCCCAGCACTTATGCAAACAAAAAAGAAAAACTTAGGGGAATTTATAATACCGGAAAATCTACTGAAATCCATTAGGGTATGATCTATACTAAACTTCCTTATGGATGCTGGACTTAGAGAAATACTCTAGTCCATGATGGGGTGCACAATAGACCTAGGGTCGCAATGCAATACAACCCTCTAATAATATTATATGTTTACTGGCATAAAAATAAATAAATATAATAAATACTGGCATACCAATATTTTTAATTAAAAATTTAATTTTTTTATATGACACATATATGTTCCAAGGAGCCCTTTGGCTGAGCTTTTCTTCTAGTGCCGCTTTTCGAACGGCAGAACCCTTTTTCTGAGTTTTGTCAGAGAGCTCTTTTAGAAGCTTTCTCATGGCAAATTGTGACTGTCGGAAGACTTGCTAATTGCTTGCCTGCAATTGGGTATCGTTTGAAAGCAAAATCTTTTCGATATCAAAGCTGTGCTTCAGCCGGGGATGTACCGACGGTCCACAGATCAGAAGGCCAACGCACTAAGCACTGAGCTACGGCAAATACATAAAAAAAAAGATAAATATGTGGCACTTAAAGCCCCAAAGGGCTCATTTCCGAGCTTCTTTTCCATTACTGTTGTGCGTCTTAAATTTTGGACGGTATTAGAATGGACCTACTTATTTTAGCCGGTTCCGAACGGCAGAACACTTGTGACATCACTTTTTCTGAGCTTTGTCACAGAGTTCTTTTTAGAAGCTATTTCATGGCAAGTTGTTACTGTCGGAAGAATTGCCAATTGCTTGCCGACAGGTGGGTACCGTTCGAAAGAAAAATCTTTTCGATGTTAAATTTGTTACGCATCAGCCGGGTATTGAACCACGACCTACAGATCAGAAGGCGAACACACTAACCACTGAGCTACGGCACCTAATACGGCAAATACATACAAATTATATTTTGTATGTATGTATGTCTAACAACGAGTTATATGTAGCATCTAAAACAAGACTAGGTGGTAAGGCAAACATTTCATTTTGTTACTCTCAATTATATTGTATATACTTCTCAGCGAATTTCACTGCTCTCTGCTCAATTTTTTTTACTCACCAGATAAAAGCGCACAAGCAATATATACAATATATGTATACATATGCAATATCTTGTAACTAATATTCTCTCTTTATCGTCGATTTGCGCATACTTATGTATGCAAATTTCCCATATCCCCTCAAGGTTTAACTGTGAGACATGCTTCTACACACACACACACACACACAAACGCACGAAACCAGTAAATGACCGACTAAAAGCAACCCTTACACAATCATATTCACACATAAGCAAAAACACAAATCAAAGCATCATCACATTATTCTCATGACAATCAGCGTTTGTAAATACACTCATAAGTGGGATGATAATGGTAAGAACTCTTGCATATTAATTAAAAGCAATGTATATTCTCTTCAATTATTCATTCGAGTATATATATGTAGGTACATATGATTATAATGATGAGTACTATATAATGTATGCATATAGTATTGTACACCCACTATTATTGCTGTGACAAATTTGTTCCACACATCCCTAACCCAAACGAGTGGATTTATGTCAAAGTGTATGTCGTGCTTATAGCAAATATAATTTTCCGTACAAATAAAGCAAGGGCCTCCTACGTTACGACGGATACATGCATACACATATGCATGCATACTGTTTAACTCGATTCCGACTAGTATATCATGTATGGGGAAATTATCATGCTTTTACACCTCTGAATGTCAAACTATTAGATTCCAATGGCTGGCAACGAGTAAGTGCCTTATCGAGATTTCAGCTTTTCAAGCTTAATATTCAAATTGAAGAGATTAAGAAAGAGAATATATAATAGCCTTTGAAAGAGAGAGACAAAGAGTGAGTGAGCAAGAATCGAATGTTCATTTGTTAGTAGTTATTCGCACCACAATTAGTTCTGAAATTTGTTTCTGTAAGTACATATTGTTGTTGCTAAAATTCATTAAATTTATCTTAATTTTTTATTTTTATAAACTGCTTTAACAGGAAAGTGGTTATTGTCCATACATACAGTCTAATATATGTATGCAAATGTGTTGGTGTGTATGCGTGTGAATTACTATTTGCCTTGCAAAAACGTGAGTCCTTGTAAATACACTTTATTGGTGGTGTTTTCGTTTCTTATTTTTTTTTTTTTTGTTAGTTTTATTATAATTGAAAGTTTAAGGATATCAATGTTGGTGGTGGTGTTTTATATGTACTCGTATATTGAATGCTGGCAGCGGTTTATTTTTATGCTCATTTTGTGAAACTTACATTTAGTAATACGGACAAAAATTGTAATGCATTCCATAGCCTAGCGATTAAACCTTCAGACCTATTGAATCCATCGCAGACTAGATTATCAAACTACGTCAAATCCTGGAGAATCCTCAAGAAAAACAGATCCGACAAACGTCACACAGAAATGTTTCACCCTTCAATGTTCTTTAGACCTAATTACCTTGGTGGCGAGTACCGAATATGGTACAAACATAAGCTGCACGAGCCGTATGTCGATATTGCTATAACTGGACGCATCATAGCAAACCGTCAATGATTACTTGCTTTATTGGAAGGCTAGGTTAGGTTAGGTTAAAGTTGCTCCCCCTTTCAAGGAGAGATCTCACCTAGGTCAAAGTTGTCTCTTTGTAATGTAACAGACGGCTATTTCTACCGCTTACGCACTATGTCTTTATTATAATTAAGGAGGTTAGAGATGGTATCAGGATCTCCACGTACAGCTCTTATGAGACGTTGAGAAACTTCTGCAGATGAGTGTTTAAGTTTGGGGATTTTTAGATATTAATTTTTGGATGTTTCCAAGTTCTGTTTGTACATTATTCACTGGAACATTTTATTAGAACGAAGTAAATAATAAAACATAAAGAAAAAGTATTTCTGCGCATAAAAATATTATATATGCCACTGTGACGCTTTAAGCGGCCAAACATTGATAGCGTTTTCCCACAAATCTTAAATTTTGAATCAATTCTCTTTTATTATACGAAAATTAAAAAAAATATTTATTTATATAAAAAATTGTACAAACTTAAATCTAGGCACTAACATCTAAATCTTTCAGCCTATGTTTTCAGGATAATAATATTATAATGATTTATTCAATATTTTTCAAAATATTAAAATATGGTCTTCCGAGATTTCTGTAAGCAACTGTAACATGGTTGTGTAGAAATTTTCACATTCACTATTAATCCTTATGCTGCAACTAGCCACCGACGTAGCGTACGTACGTACCGCCCATACGTAAGAATATACAAAATTGCATTGATTTTCTCCGCTACGAGCAACGTCTACGTCACCGTCATACGGTGGTGAGTTTTCGTTTACACGACATTCCCATAAGATAGGTCGTGTCAGCTGACACGTTCTACGTTTTTACGTCGGTGGCTAGTTGCAGCATTAGGCATTCGTTCTAACCAAAAAATTTAAATCACATAATGGTTGCAGTACCTGTGCTTAGACGATTGTTACTTTATATCGCCCAATAGCAGTAAAATCATACTTAGTTGATCAATCATCGTTTCTATATCTATAGAGAATGAAAGATAAACATTTTCGGCCAATCAAGTGCAATTTAGAAGAACCTAGTGGGTCAAGTTATATAGGAACAAATCACTGTTTGGTTTTTCTTGTCCCACCCTGAATGTATTATAAGTCCAAATTATCCAAATTACATAATCTTAACTGAAATTGAAATAGAACGAGCGTATCGAGTGATCTAGGGCAAATAAACGAAAGCAGACCATTTCCAATTTGGTCGAAACAAAAATTCAAACCTATTAATTAAACCTAAAAAAAAGTAACACAAATTCTAGATACCTCAAAATATATAAATGAATATTAAAATCTGCATGTGCGGTAGCAAAAAGTAAACAGAAAAAGAATAGCATTAACTTCACCTTAACTTAGAAAATATCAATTTTTCTGTTTTTATTTGAATTTAACCCAATAAAATTGAAAATATCCAAGAGACAACAAACAAGATAAGCAAGCATGCAAGCCAACCTGACCGACAGCAACATACAAGTGCAAATTGAAACTTGATTTCTTCTACTTCGCCGTGGTTACTGTTGATATCGGCAGCAATGTAAACGTTAACTGAGACTGAAAATGGTCATTATGATAATACTAAAACAAGAGAAAATCAACAAGAAAATACTTGTTGTGTGTATGTGTGTGTTTGTAGACAAATCACATGCTTTACACCTGTACATATGAAGTAGCGTAGCACAAAAAAAAGCAATCAAACCTCAACACACTACCAAATAGGTAGATATGAATAGAAAATGTAAACAGAAAAACAAACACTGGAGATACGAACGAAGAAACAGCAGCGCAGTCACATTGGTACTCACGACAATATAATAACAAGGTAATGGTCTAGTGGGGAGAGTAAAACTGGGAGTTAACTTGTGTTATGTTAGAGAATGCACAAAGGCGAATAATACTTGTATCAATGCTACTGTTTGTACTTGTACTTTTGCTGTTATTGCTGCTGGACACTACTACGTACATAGTAAAATGGAAACAACACATGTACATATTATAGTAGTATATATGGTAAACAAGGGGAATTGGAGATGAAGCTGCATAAGAAAAACGATACTGAAAAAATCAAGAACAGAGTAGTAGCAGCAGCAGCAGCAGCAGCAATAACAACATTGGACACGGTCGAAGTCGCCAAACGAAGAAAAACGAGACAACGAAGAGCGTCTCGAGTTTGACACAGTGACCTAATTTGATCCAGTCTTCGATTTTCAGGTTTATGTCGGATGCTGCACTATGATGATTACCATTACTACAAGACGTTTTCCCTATTAGTGGAGATAACGATGAACATTTTTAAACCATGCATTACATTTTGGGTGTATTTATCGTGTATGTATTTCTTAAAACATTGTTGGATGACTTGATCTCACTATGATTTTTTTTTTCTATAACAACTCGCTGCAAAAACAAATACACAGATTGTACCTATATGCAAGCAAGCAAATTAATTTTCGTTTATGAGCTCATATAATTGATGTGATTTTTAATCAAATACAATACTTACCGTTGCTCGACGAATGCTATTTAATTTTTAGAAAATGTTTGTGCTAAAGAATTATTCTTTTGCGTTTTTTATTCCTTGCTGTAGCTGATAATGAAACTGTTAATTGCTTCGTTTATTTTTAGTATTTTGCTTTCGGAATATCACATACAAAAAAATTGATTTGTATTGAAACGAAAAATTCGTGTTGCTATGATTCTATTTTATATTAATTCACTTCGAGCGTTGTGAGAATTTTTCTTCAAATCACAAAGCGTCACATAAAGCAACACAAAATTTCTATTTGTGATTAACAAATTGCTACTGTTGATATTGTTGCTACGGCTGCTGATGTGAATTTCCTCCAATTTTTTTATTCTTTCACTTTTCTCGTAGTCGCTGTGATAATGGTGCTCCCCTTATTTTGCCTTCTTCAGCGCGCACACATACAAGAATTTTATATATAATTTTTCCTTTCTTAATGTTATGTAAAAGAAAAACTCTTTCGCGCTTATTTTCGAATACCCTCTGATTTGACTCAAATCCAATACATCGATTAACAATTGGCACGCAAATTTGTATATTATATATCTCTTTCTGCTGGAATAAATTAATTCTTACAAATTCAACGGAACGTTAGCGATATCGACTGCGGAAAATTCTTGTACCAATTGAAAAGTATTGCAGTATACGAAACGGAAGAAGAAGACCGACTGCTCAACCTAAACAAGCGCGTCACGCGACTGACACTTTCTTGCATCTTGCAATTGTACCCACTTAGAATATGCTAAGAGCGAGCACAATGACTTTTAAATTACAACTTTATACCACAAGTTTTTGTTGTATTTGTAATTTTATTTACAACAACAACGTTTGATTTTGGCGTACAACTCAAATGTTAATGTGGCTCTTCATAGGTTACACTATTTTGTTGTTATTATTCATAGTGCTTCGATTAAATCACAGCAAACGCCACATCATAGTGCATTGTCAAAATTGAAAACGGGTTAAACACTGCGTTAGTGCGTGGCGTGTTCTGGAACAGTTTATTCAAAATGTATGGGCATGAGCACTATTTGAGAGCAGCTTTACGCTGTGCGCATTTGTTTAGGTTGAGCTGAGAATCCAATAACAAATTTTCAACGATTTTCATAGAATGAGAGAGTTAAAAAGAAATCAAAAGGGAGAAGAAAGCAACAGAGAGGTACGTGCTTATGTGTGTAAAGTAATTAAATATTTATTCGTAGGTTTGGCATCACTACCTCGACCTCGAGATAGTGTTGCAATTCGGCGACAGTCAAGTTCTTTAAATATGCATGAAATATGTTTGTTTTAAGGAACAAACAATTGTCGTTATCTTGAGATACTAGCATTAGAAATGAATGTTCGCCAGTAGTTATAGTCAAAGTTAAGGTAATTTTAATTAGTAATTAATAATAATTAATTAGTAATTAGTATCGACTAATTTTTTTACTTATAATTTTGACTATAACTACGAGTCATTCACTTTAAATTATTTTACAAATGAAACTAACCTGTAATCGAAAACATACATTGCAGCAAAAATTTGATGATGAAATATAATGTTACGTTTTTATTCTGTGAACGTTTAATTCTATTTGAATTACCTTGTTCGATCACTGGATTCTGTTAATGATAACTGCAACACTTATTTTATACAACTATATACAGCAACAATTTATTTAATAATCTCTATTTACAATCAACACTGTTTACAATCAACTATTTACTATAACACTTAAATGTACTAGCAGCTTTTGCCTTTGTATCAATGTTTTCGCAATCACGTTCTGAATTAGATTGATTGTCAATACTCAACACTGGCTCTATTTATACTCTGTTGGCAACACCCCAGAATCTTCCTTTATCGAGATTCTTCTCTTCCTTTCTCGTTGGCTTGTTCTGGTTATCGCTTATTTCTTTTTGTTGACATTCGTTTCGATGCTGCCAATAGAGTCAGTCACAATAGTGATGAGTAATCAACTATCGATACTCGTTACACTGCCCTCCTCTTAACCTTGTTCGTCCCGAACAAGTTTTTATACTTCCCCTCGATATGGCGCAAGTCGCTCCAAGTGCACTACTTTAAACTTTGCTCTTTTATTCCAGGCACGTTGAATGCGATACACTACGTCATTTATCTTTGCTATAATCTCATATGGTCCTTCCCAATGAGTCTGTAGTTTAGGAGACAGGCCTTTCTTTCGTTGTGGATTATGAAGCATTACAAGCTCTCCTTCATAGAACCCTTTTGAATTTGCTTTCAAGTCATACCTGGCCTTCATCTTATCGCTTATCATCTGCGACCGCTCTCTGATGAACCGATGTACTTCATCCAACTGTTCCCGCTTTTCGCTAGTATAATTACCTTCGGTTGATCTCGTTGGTGTTACGACTCCAAATTTTAAATCAGCTGGCAGTCTTAACTCGTTTCCAAAAACTGCCATTGCCGGTGTAGTAGCCGTCGTATCATGTTGTGCGCATCGATATGCCATGAGGAACATTGGTATATGTACATCCCAGTCTCTTTGGTATTTATCTACGACTTTTCTCAAATATTCCTCCAAGGTACGGTTAAATCGTTCTACCATGCCATCAGATTGTGGATGCAAAGGTGTTGTACGAGTTTTGTATATACCCAGCATACGGCATATCTCTTGGAATACAACTGATTCGAAATTTCGACCTTGGTCTGAGTGTAACTCCATCGGTACACCAAAACGAGTAACCCATTGGTTGACGAATACATCCGCAACTGTACTAGCTTCCTGATTTGGAATGGGGTATACTTCAGGCCATTTACTGAAGTAATCTATAACCACCAGAACATACTTGTTTCCTGCGTTGCTTATTGGAAATGGTCCAGCTATGTCCATAGCAATTCGCTCAAATGGAGCACCCACGGTGTATTGGTGCATCTTACCTCGACTTTTCTTAGTGGGACCTTTGGCCATTGCACATTGCTTACACTTCCGAATCCAATCAGCGACATGGTCATGACATCCAACCCAATAAAATCGTTTCTTTATTTTCTCGACGGTTTTGGTGATTCCCAAATGCCCTCCACTGGAGGCATTGTGATACTCAGCTATCACTTCATTTATTCTCGCCTTGGGTACCACTAGAAGATCATTAGTGATTTTTCCATCCTCACTTTCCCATGCTCGGAATAAACATCCGTCTCGTAAGTGCAGGCTTTGCCACTGCGCCCAGTATGCCTTTGCTATTGGACTCTCATTAGCCATTTCTTGCCAATCTGGTCGTATGCCCTGCTCCTTGTATTCCATAATCTTTACGAGATCTGGGTCGTTCCGCTGATCTTCTTGCACTCGTTCGGTGGTCCATGACTCCTCCGGCAATATATTCGTAAGTCGTATGTCGACAATGTGCTCCTTGCTTTCCACTCGAGAACAATGTTTACATTCCATTTTGCAAGGACGACGAGATAGAGCATCCGCGTTGCCGTGATGTCCTCCTTTACGATGTTCGATGGTAAAATCATAACTCTGCAGCCTTTCAATCCAGCGCGCCAATTGTCCTTCTGGGTTTTTAAATTGCAATAACCACCTTAGCGCTGAGTGGTCAGTTCGTAGATGAAATGACTGACCGTACAAGTATTTATGGAAATACTTTACACATTCCAGTATTGCGAGCAACTCTCTTCGTGTGACACAGTAATTTCTTTCTGGCTTCGACAGGATTTTACTGTAGTATGCTATTACTTTTTCTTGCCCATCTATGATCTGAGAGAGCACACCACCTATTCCATAGCCACTCGCATCTGTGTCCAACACAAACTTTTGACCAGGTACTGGATACGCTAATATTGGTGCTGAACAGAGTTTTTCTTTCAGCTGTTCGAATGCTTTCTGTTGGTCCTCGCCCCACACAAATGGTTTGTTCTTTCTTGTCAACTCATGCAGACTGCTGGCGATGTTTGCAAATCCAGGAACAAATCGTCTATAGTAGGTGCATAAGCCTAGGAAGCTCCTTAGCTCGTGAAGATTCGACGGAATAGGCCATTCTTGAACTGCTGCTACTTTCTCCTCGTCGGTATGTACCCCTTCTGTTGTTACTTTATGACCAAGATATTTAACTTCTCGCCTGAAGAGTGAACACTTTTTCATATTCAGTTTAAGCCCTGCTGATTGTATACGCTCAAATACTTCTTTCAACTTTTCCAGGTGGTCGTTAAAATCTTTTCCCATCACAATAATGTCATCGAGGTACACCAAGCACGTTTTCCAGTGTAGTCCTCTGAGTACACGCTCCATCAAACGTTCAAAAGTAGCTGGCGCATTGCATAAGCCAAATGGCATAACTGTAAATTGCCATAGACCATCGCCAATACTGAAAGCTGTTTTCTCTTTGTCTTCCTTACCAAGTTCCACTTGCCAGTAGCCACTTTGCAAATCAAGAGTTGAGAACCACTTCGCACCAGATAGTGTGTCCAGAGTGTCATCGATTCTTGGCAGTGGATAGCTGTCTTTTTTCGTAATATCATTTAGCTTTCTGTAATCCACACAGAATCGAGTACTTCCATCCTTCTTCTTTACCAGCACAACTGGTGAACTCCATGGACTCGCTGATGGTTCAATAACACCTTGTTTCTGCATATCGGAAATCAGCTTAATGGCTTCGTCTCTTTTGGCCAATGGAACTCGTCGTGGTGTTTGACGAATTGGTCTAGAATCACCGGTGTCAATGTGATGCTTCACGATGGTTGTTCGTCCTCCAGTTTTTCCATTTGAAGAAAAGATTGAACTGTACTTCTCCAATAGTTGTAAAGCCTTTTCTTTTTGCTGGTTGGTAAGCACGCCTGCCCATTCTTCCATATGTGCTTTTATTTCCACTCTGACAGTTCCTGATCTTCCACTTTTTATCGACGAACCCTTTTCGCAGTCTACTATGGCAGTAACTTCCTGGCAATGACCAATCACCATTCCTTTCTTCACAACTGTAGATGTATTAGTTGGATTTAAAATTCGCACCGGTACTATTCCATTTTCTTTAGGTTCTACTAACGTCCTACCAAGTATGATGTTTTTATTCGTTATTTCTTTATCTGCTTCCACCAGCCACAACTTGCCTGTCCCATCATCCACATTCATCTGTGCCCATATCACCGCTTCTGATTTTGCTGGAACCTCTTGGCGTTGACATGCCAGTACTCGTTTGATGTTCCCACTACGCTTGTAATCGATGTTCAATGGTAGTTCGACATTTGCATAGCGCAGTATCCGTTGATTTAAATCTAACGTAAATCCGTTGCCAATCATAAAATCAACACCAATTATTACGTCATCGATGATGTCGGCCACAATGAATTCATGTTCCCATGTGCAATTTCCAATAGATACTCGTTTCTTTATCTTGCCCAGAATTTGTGCATCCTCACCCGTTGCTGTACGCAATTTTATTCCCATTAAAGGCTCAAACCTCTTTACCAAATCGCTCTTGATTATAGAATGTGATGCACCAGTATCCAGGGTTAACATGAATTCCATATTGTCCAATTTTCCATCAATAGTCAAGCTGCTTGGCACACGCTGTAGTTGTGAAATGTGAATGATGGGGCAACCCACTGTTGGAGTCAGTTCACGCCCCGCTGAACTGACTCGATCTAGTTTAACGATGGATTTGTGTTAGTGGAGCGATCGCTATCCACCTTATTCTCCTTCTTTTGTCTTCCTGGAGAATTCGATCTTGATCGCTTTCGTCGTAGACGGCAGTCACGCGCCATGTGTCCTGGTTTGTCGCAAATAAAGCACTTACCAGTAAATTTGTTTTCGCGTCGACCTGTTGTTCTTCCTTCAGGCTGCACTACAGATTTGAATGCCTGACGCACTGCTTCAACCAGATGTGATGTTTTCCCCTCTAGTTTGCGTACTCCTGGCGCTGGTCGACACATTAAGCTGGCGGCTTCATATGTCAAAGCGCTACTGACTGTTTCGGCATAAGTATTCCTGGGTGACATGATTAGGGCACGCTTTGTCTCTCCATCACGTATACCATCTATGAATGCCTCTATTTTTATTTTTTCGACGAACTCTTCCGAATTACCGGAGAACGCTAGATGACATAAGCGCTCAATATCGGAAGCGAATTCCTGAAGGCTCTCATTACTCCGTTGCACTCGCGATCTCAATTCCACTCGATGTAATTGACTCTTGTATTCATTTCCATATTTTCGCTGGAGTGTGTCCATCAGTGATTGGTAGCTACCCCGATCTTTCTCTGGAATCATCTGTAACACTTCGGAAGCATTACCTTTTAATGCGACTATTAAAGCAGCAGTCTTGTCGCTGTCATCCCATTGATTCTTCGAAGCTGTTGTCTCGAATTGAAGCTTGAAGATGTTGAATGGCGTGCTTCCGTCAAATATTGGTGGCTTTAGTTTAATTGTAGTTGACTCTCTTATCACTGATGTGGTTGCTCCACTTATTTTTATTTTATTAAGTTCGCGCTCTAATTTCTCAAGCTTTTCTTCCAAGTCATCATGTCTGTCTACATGTTCCTTCAGCTTATCATCCAAATCATCCACATGTTCTTTCAGCTCTGTGACTTTGTCATTAATAGCTCCGGAAATTTCCTGAAATCTAAGTTCAATTCCTTTTTGTAGATTTTCGATGACGTGTTCTTGGCGAGCCGAATGTTCTTGAAGCTTGGAGTCAATGCGAGACGCATTTCCTTGAATTTCCGTACGTAATTCACTAATAACGCCCTCTTGGCGTACCGAATGTTCTTGAAACTTGGAGTCAATGCGAGACGCATTTTCTTGTAGCTGTTGTTGCTGCTGTTGCATCATGGTTTTCATGAATTCCATGAGTTGACCACTCGAATCTATTTTGCTCTCTTCCTCAGCGTGCACAACTGCTTGTATATCGGCTTCCTCGAAGAACTCATGTTCTTCTACATTAATTCCCTTAGCCTCCATAGCTTGCCTCAGCCTCACCAGTAGTTCCGCCTTTGCACCTGATGACGATAGATTCATCTCTACCAACAGCTTTTTAAGCTGGTCCACTTTTAGTTGGTCAATTTTCACCATCTTTACAGAATCCCACTTCTGACACCAATTGTTACGTTTTTATTCTGTGAACGTTTAATTCTATTTGAATTACCTTGTTCGATCACTGGATTCTGTTAATGATAACTGCAACACTTATTTTATACAACTATATACAGCAACAATTTATTTAATAATCTCTATTTACAATCAACACTGTTTACAATCAACTATTTACTATAACACTTAAATGTACTAGCAGCTTTTGCCTTTGTATCAATGTTTTCGCAATCACGTTCTGAATTAGATTGATTGTCAATACTCAACACTGGCTCTATTTATACTCTGTTGGCAACACCCCAGAATCTTCCTTTATCGAGATTCTTCTCTTCCTTTCTCGTTGGCTTGTTCTGGTTATCGCTTATTTCTTTTTGTTGACATTCGTTTCGATGCTGCCAATAGAGTCAGTCACAATAGTGATGAGTAATCAACTATCGATACTCGTTACAATAACATAAATCGAAACACTGATGAGAATAAAAATAGAAACAAAATTGACAAATATTGATAATTAAATATTTGCAAACGAGAAGGGTGAACACGTACAATTCAACTCTTCTGATTATGAAAGCAACCAGCATCACTTCAAATAAAATTTGGTTGTTTGGATGTACATTGCAGCAATATATGACCGCACAATACAGCATCAATGACAATAGCGTAAAAACCTTGAAAAATTGACAACATTGGCAACAACATGTAATATCTTGATGTTTTTCAAAAAATGTGGCAACCATACTTAGTGTTATCTTCTTATTTTGCTTTTTGCTTTTATGTTGCAAATTTTTACTTGACAGGTGATAAAAACAATATTTTTCACGAAAATTCATTTTAATAATATTAGAACTTTTCAAATATGTCGATCGTAGATATTGATTCATGGTGAGCTTTAAGGAAAATCTTATAACAAAGAATATTATAATGTTTATAAATTGATTTACAGGCGTACAGAATACGATGCGTGTGAACGTTTGAATCATGACCTATGGGTACAATTGAATACAAGGGAAAAGCGACAGCGCCCATCATCAGAATATAACCGCATTACAACTACTATTCACAGTGGTCTAAAACAATTTGATACCGAATTAAAACAATTAAAATATAAATTAGATGCATCCACCAAAAGTAATTCGATGTGAGTGCAACAAGTCTGTCCTCAAACCCTTCAACCATATATATAAATCTCGTTTTTGCAGCACATATGAGGAAATTGAACGACGCCAACGTCAAATTGATACACTACAATCTCAGTTATTGCATCTTCAAGCCAAGTTTTCTAATGCCAATCGTTCAGATCGTTCTGCTTTATTGGATGCACCCACGTCTAGTTTATGGCAGCAACCATCTATTGGAATTGCAGAAGATGCACCTATTATACAAACGGATGATGTAAATACACTAAAGCGAAATCAAATTGATATACTCGAGGATCAGAATCGTGGTCTAGAGGCTCTCTCACAAACCTTATCACGGCAGCGTGCTTTAGCATCGCAATTAGGGAATGAAGTGGACGATCAAAATGGTACAAATACTGATAAAAACAACTATGTAAAGGAACAAAAAAAACACAAAAATATATAAAATCTTATTTCTAGATATTCTGGATAATTTAGCAAACACAATAGACCGTGTGGATGTGGGGGTTCATACTGAGACAGGAAATATTGGTATGGTGAATCGTCAAGACAGTACATGGGGTCAGTAGTAACAGCCGTATACACACTTGTATCAATTACGACTTAAATTTCTTATATTCTCACAGGTTATTGGATTATAATATTGGTATTATTTATAGCCATTATTGTGGTTGCAATATTTTAAAAAACGAGATAATGTGCAATTGTAAAAAGAAACCTTTACTAGGTTATAAAATAAGTATTGTATTGTTTACATATGCTGTATAATAAAAATTTTATATGTAATATTTTGCTAATAAAAACCAATCATATTAAGGTATTACCCAGACATATAGTTTTCATTTTACGTACTAATCACTCAATGCAAAGACTTCGTTATGTTTTTGCTTCGCCAATTGAATCGGAAAAAAAAATGTTTATTAATAATTTCTTTTATTTGCCATAACTTTATTAGCGAATTCAATTCATATCATACATACTGATATACGGTTTAGTTATTGCAATTATAGCACATTTTAAAACTATTACAAATCTTTAAATTATCTAATTATATTTATTAAGCCAATTCAGAGGCGTAAGGTACATTAGCCAAATTGCCGACAGCACCAACGGACAATTTTGATGATCCAGCCTTCTTGGCAGCCTAAAGAAATTCATTTAAAACAAATTATATATGTGTACACGAGATCTTTGAAAATAATATTAAAAATCGATTAATTTTGTTATACCTGTTGTACATCCTGTTGTGAAATGCCATCAATGGCAGCAATTAAAGCATCTGCACTTTGCACTTCTTTGGTAACTGCAGCCTGTAGACCCATTTCAGCAATCAACGGACCATCTGTTCCGTACGATTCCAAAATTGTAGATTTAAGCAATGCCTTTCCTCGATTAACATCATCGCCAGAAACTGCACCAGATTTTAATACGCGAGTAAGCCCATCCACAGCCTGAAAATGCAGAAGCGCCGATAATTTAAAAAACAAATCGTTTTAAGATTTTGTTTTTTTTTACCTTGCCAATATGATTGACATCGGTTGAAATTAGAAAGCCAAAGAGCCCTGCATCAGCATAACTAGCATTAAGCGTTGCAAATGAAGCTGGAGCGTCACCAACAGCCGCGGACAAAGCTTTACCAAGACTGCCGTTTATATTACCACGCTTGCAAGAGGCACCAGCACCACCAACCGCTTGTTGTAAGACTGCAAACGCTAATGACTCCTTTTGATTGAGTAAAGCACCACCTTGGCCTGCAACAGCAACGTGAGAAATATTACCGGGTGTGTCCTTACGTGCGTCTCCACCATGATAGACAGCAGAATCTGATTTGTTAGAGCCAAGACTTAGCTCGAGACTTTGAGCGAATCCGCTAAGATAGTTTTGGTCAATTCCTATACCGACAACAGCACAACGATCTGCTGTGCAGTTGTTAGCGACATAGTGCAACAAAGTTTCACTTGACAATTTACCAATTTGGAATTTGGGGATGTACACCGAATTGCCAAGACCCGAACGGAAAGCAGCTTTATGAAGTAATTCAACAGCACGAACCTGCATAAATGTGAAAGTGAGAAAAATAAAACAGCAATAATTCCATTTCTCATATTGCTCAATTATAAAATTTACTTGTGGTGATACAGCAGCTACTTGGTATTTTACGCGTGCAACACTATCTGCTATTTCCCAAGGTTTAAAAGCAGGTTGAATGGCATCCTGCAAATAACGTAGTCCGGTTTCCACCTGATTAGCAGTGGTTTCCAAAGTATATGCAACCACTTCTCGATCAGAAGTAACAGTTAAGCTACCACCAATCTGTTGAATATTGCGTGTAATGGCGAAGCCCGAGGAGTTTTGAGTGGTTAGACCAGCGGCAATGCGCAACATATGAGAAGCACCTTGTGTCTCGTAAGTCTCATTACGAGAACCAGCGCTAACATTAGAAAAAACAAAAAATATGTTATTTACTGTGTAGTAATTTATACTAAAAACGGCAAATTACCGGAATACAACAGAAACGCGAGCAATTGGCAAAGCGCTATCGGCAGTTGCGACTACAACTTTATTATTGAGCACAGTGGTCTGGACATCGGCGGCCTTACCAAGAGGCCGTGGACATGCACTGGCCGATAATCCACGTTTCTAAAAATGATCAAAAATTAAATTTTCTATATTGTTTTGGGTTAACGTAATAACATTTTTTCTGATTTACGTAACATTTCAAGTATCACCCTACTTGACAGAAATGTATAGTTTTATAACACTTACAGCGATTGTTCGTAGGAAAGGAGTTTTGCTAACAGTGCATGCCATTTTGCACGATTTTAACTTTTTAATTATACTCTGTAATCGAAAAAATCCAAATTAGTTTAGAAGAAAATTCTTCTTCCACGGATCTCACTGAAGTTGCCAAAGACACCCCAACAGTACCAACATACGAATATAAATGTAAATGACACAAATCGTAATAGATCTTTGATCAAAGGATTGTTTTGCATAGAAAAGTTACAAACGAATGGGGCATAAAGCATGGTCCAATTACAGGAGGTCACGTAATAAATGCAGGAAAAATATTAATTTCTGCAATTGCGTTACCTTTTTGTTTTCTTTTACGAAGAAAAGAAAAAAAAGTGCTACGATTGAGTGTGATAATTAATGATATTAATTATGAAAAAATATAAATAAAATTGATTGAAAATGAAGAAAAAGTGTTTATAAAACTTGTATTTCGTGATAGAAGGTGGTTTGTAATCGTAAAATAGCTAACAAATCCAAATAATAACGTAAAAGAAGGAAAAGTATAAAAAACGAAAATTCTCAAAAGCAGTGCGTCATCAACTGTCACACTCTTTTCTAAAATTCAAATACATATACAACAATCGGTGATTACGTGACCTGTAAATGCCAGTCTACATTGGCCTGTTTAGGAGCGTACTGCCCATGAACGTTGTGTCCACATGAGTGCAAATGGGCCGGTTTTATTTGAATTGAAATTTTGACATAAAGTAGGGCTATCGTTTCCTTACGAAGATAAATCCACCTGCATTCACAATTTTCATTTTGACAGGTTTTTCCGAGCGAATAACAAGAATGTAAGGATGGACGATACTTATCAATTGCGATAGACTTCGGAATTTCGACACGAATCATTCGCCCGGCTTTTCGTTCGAGATATAGAAACATGTATTAAACATGCGATAATAACACTCATTGCATTTTGTAAATGGATTCCAATGTTTATATTTCATTAATTAAAAACATGAATATAATAAATTTAAGCTTTTTACGATTCAGCAAAGCCTAGTGATTGATGTTTAAGATATTGCTGTCGACATTCCATGTCGTCGGCAGGACGGTTGTATGGTAGCCAAACAGGTTCTCCGACAAAATAACGTTTAGCTTTAATGTAATTCTACAATTAGCAAGAATGAAATTACTATGGTTTAAGGAAACAAAATTGATTCAATGTGACCCATCTACTAACTTGGGTATCTAATGTGAAGCGATGGTAAATACCAGCTGGAATGATAATCAGATCTCCGGAAAAGACAGCAATTCGTATCCAATTCTCTTCGGCACTATCCCAATAACAAGAAATGTTAACAGAAAAATTTTAAATATTTGTATTTTAACTTACTCGCGTACATCGAAGTAACCTGAACCATCAAGTACCAAACGTATTTCCTCATCTGTATGTAAATGCTCCGTGAAGAAGGACTTCAATTTATTCTCATAATCAGGCAAACAGCTCTTCGAACATGTTATCTAATTGTAGAATGAATTCAGTATATGTAAACAAGTACACATGTCGTCTATTATCAGAAGATGAATATGAAATTTTGTGCTGCTTCCTTAAAGACCAATTTTGGTAATGATGTCTGCGATTTACAGATATACAAGTATATTTACCTCGTCTTCATAGGAATAATTGCGCTTTTGGCGAAGATCCTTTAAAACAAGATCATTTTTATAATTCTCGGCATTTATCTGAAATATATTAAATTTATGAGACTGCCTATGTTTTTAGTGGATAGTGATTACACACTTGAAAATATTCTACACCTGTTCTCTTGAAGAGTTCTTCTAATGTTAGGAATTTCGGTGGATTCAAATGGTGTTCCAAACGTTGGTCGGTTTGCTCATTGTCCATGTACCAAACTTTTACCATCTTATTAGAATTTATTTCAAAATATCATAGACCAAAAACAATGTAAAAATTCCACAAAAGCTGAATGCGCAACAAGTGATGGTATAATAGTGATGTTCGCAATATCACATTTCTTAGAACCGACTACAAATGTATATGAATATAAATACACATAGCACGAAAATATAAGTTAAAGGGAGAGGTATGGAGAGTTCTCACGAATGAAGAAGAAAAGAAAAAAAAACAACCAACAAATAGGGAAAGAAGAAGACGTAAAAAAGAGAACATCAACTACGTAAGTTTGACATTATAAGGAAACAGTTCTGACATTGCATTGCGCAGCCATGCTTTTACAATTGCTCTAACTTCAGTATTATGCCTTGATTATGTTATATCCCAAGGTACATTGAACAGGTAGTAGCGGCAGAACAACAGGCTTGATTACTTTTTTTTTTTCTTGAGCACGAAAACATCAATCACTAATTTTTTATGTTTTCAAGTTAACGATATTGACATTATGGCAATTAACATTAATGTGCAATATATACATATGTATTTATGTATCTGTCAACTTTTCAAAGCAGACTGTTATATGCATTTGACGTTATCGTGCCCAAGGGCAACAACAATATACACGGAATAATTGTTTTTGCTCTAGTACTATTGCCTGTTGAAACTACCTTGAATAATTTTCTGCACGAAACACTACTGAATGTATTCACACCGTAAGTATAATTTCAATTTATTGAACGATGAGATCACCTTATACTTACAACAGGCTTTTTGAGAGACTTTCGTATGGGAACCATTTCAATCTTATTATGATCTTAATTTTGATTACAACTATGGATCGTTGTTTTAAATATGTTCTGAAATGAATACTTTCTATTTGTCCCTATCTCGACAATGTTTTGATTTCATGTTCAAATTTTACTACAATTATGCTTTTTTTCATGCATATTTCTTCATGTCTAAACGGGGACTTACGAGTTTTTACTGGTAGGGTTCACGTACTTGAAATAAATCGGTTTTTGTATATGTTATAATTTTTACTGGTTTTCCGTTCACTTAAAATTTTCTATTTATGAGAATATATTGTATTGTATTTTTCAAAGTAGATTTTACTCTCTCGTTGCAATTTTTTACTGGTAAAGCAAGTAAACCAAATGGTAATGTTCACAATAAACTTGAATTTTCCAAATCTCTTTCCGCTATATATCAATACATCACTGCTGTGAAGAATGTAAAAAATAATCTAATTGACATTTTAGTGATTTTGCTTTTGCATACTCATCCGTGGGACTGTGAGAGTTGATTCGTCGTTATTGCTACTTTATTGCTGCCACTCTGCTGGAAAAATACAAGCAAGAAAAAAACTAATAGAAAAACACGGACGGGAAAAGTGAAAATTTATTTATCATTGCACATTTTGTTATTGGTTGGTGTTTTCCGATGTGTGAATTGTGAAATTTAATCAATGTAAATTTAGTCATTTGCTTGCAACGATATTTGATTGCTTCTCTTTGCAAATCCACTCTAAATCGTCGGTGTTAAAAAGCGATAGAAAAAAATAAAAGAAAATGGCATCGTTTTTCAATGTTGGTGCTTTGTCCAACCCATTTTCCACCCCAGTGGGACAACGAATTGGTAAATTAAATTAATAATATTTATTTGTAAAACACACACGCACACATACACGTACATCAATGAAATGCAGATTTTTGTAATTGCGTATGTTTTCAGGATTGTTTATGAATCTGTTGTTAAGCTTAAGTATTTGAAATTGGAGAGTGAAGGTAGCAGGCGAATTAAGTGAAAATTGAATTTTCACAGTTTTCCACGAAATGTAGCAAGATACATGTCACTGTAAAATATATTAAAGTGTTACACGTACATATGTGCACTGTTGTAAGCTATATGTGTAAACATTTTATTGTAGATTTTTGTATAAGCTGTGAGGTTTCTTAAAACATGACTTCATAAGTCTGTCTACATATTTATGTATATACTTTCGAAATATACGTATATATTAATTTATGTATTTTTTGCGTGTTTCAGGACAAAAGATGTTATTTAGTATTTATTTATATATTGAATAATCAATACTTTTTTATATGTAGGTATTATTACTCATGTTATCAGATCATTTTACATTCTCAATATGCAAACTTATTTAAACTATATTTCTACACACAATGAAATCGTTTTGCTGTTATATGGATTATCTCTTGATCTTTATTTTAACTTTGCCGCATTTTCAAGTGGATACCTTTATGTATGTATGAAGTGTATGTACATATATTTATTTTTATAATTACATAGTCATTTCGGCTTTTATACTACTCGCTTCACACTTGTATATACATATATGCAATATATCGTACATATATACTTATACATATATTCACGTAATATATATATATTTCTATTTTGCTTTCAAATAAGTTAACGCTTTGCGGTTTACTTTGTACGATCTATTTTATGTTTCCATCAGATTGAATGTACCTACGTTGTAAAAGGTGTGGATTACTTATATAGCTGCAAGAGATTAGAGAACAAAAAATGCAATAAGGGTATTAGTGTGCAAATAAAATATTTAAAAAATTAGAAGAAATGGTTAGAAGAAGTGTATATGTGCAAACATATACTTTATCTATCAGCCACTTAAGTCATATTTATTTTCCAATTATACTGGATATTCAAAATGGCTTAGCATTTTTTTATGTATCAGGGAAGCAAATAGTATTCATTTTCAAATGACCAGGTGCGAAATTCTATATTGGTATTTGCCAAACTAACTAACAAACAAACAGTCAAATCATTCGGTGCGAAATTTTCTTTGGAGTGAGACACGAAAAACACAATTATTTGTAAATGCTTAAGTGATACACATCGAACTACAACAAATGTGGCCACGTCAAAAGATTTCTTTGAGTTTGTTGGTGATTATGCGTGGGCATCGCTTATTTTATATAACTCATATGTACATACATATGTATATCGATCTCTTTCATAATACGTGGTAATTAGAGCATTGAATTATTTGTGAAATACGCATACACAAACTTATTCCACAATCATAATGTGTAACAATCTTGCATATTGTAAATAAAAAAAAAACACAAAAACATTTTTATTTACAATAACTCTTACAAAGCACCTATATATTTACAGAACAAGCAACCGATGGATCGTTAGCTTCGGAGAATTGGGCCTTGAATATGGAAATATGCGATATGATTAACGAATCATCAGAGACGGCACGTGATGCTATGAAAGCTATCCGTAAGCGTCTTTCACAGAATGCCGGTAAAAATAATCAAGTTATAATGTATACTTTGACTGTTTTGGAGACATGTGTCAAGAATTGTGGCAAAGCTTTTCATGTGTTGGTCGCACAAAAGGATTTCATCAATGAGTTGGTTAAATTGATTGGCCCTAAAAATGATCCACCCGCTGCGATGCAAGAGAAAGTGTTAAGTCTTATTCAAATATGGGCTGAAGCATTTAAGAAGCAACCCGATTTGAATGGTGTCACACAAATGTATATGGAGTTGAAGAATAAAGGTATCGAATTTCCACAAACCGATTTGGATACAATGGCACCAATCTATACACCGCAGAGGGTGAGTACCAGTTATAATTATATTATATATAATAAATGCATATATAAATATATACTAGAGCAAGTATTGATTTTCGTCAATTGTCTTTTTGTAGAGTGTGCCTGAACCACCGCCACAGATGATAGTCGCTCAGCAAACAATATCACCACAACATGCCATGCCTGCTGCCGTAGTTTTGGTTAGTTTATTCGTTTACTTATTTTTTCTTTTTTTTTCAAACTTCCATTTTCGTTTTTATCATTATTTAAGGTTAAAAAATAAGTACGAAAAAATAAAATCTCGTTTTCAGCTTTATAATATTAACACACCTACACAAAGCACCATTTATTTTTACTAATTAAATCGTTTGTAATGTTATAGAGTAATGGCCCGGTCGCTTTAACCCCGGAGCAGACCACTAAACTAAAATCTGAGTTGGATATTGTTGCTCACAGTATGTCTGTGCTTAGTGAAATGTTGAGTGAATTGAAGCCAGGACAAGAAGATGCTGAAGATTATACCTTATTAAATGAGCTGACAGCTACATGCAAGTATGTGTTGTAACATATAAAAGAAAATCTCAATTTTCACTTTAACACTCGTAATTCATTGTAGAGAAATGCAAGGGCGTATTGTTGATCTAATTGGGCGTATTAACGATGATGAATTAACCGCGGAGCTTTTACGTTTGAATGATGAATTGAATAATTTATTCTTACGCCATCAGCGCTATGAGAAAAATCGTTCTAGCAGTACAACAACATCACCCTCAGCTATTTTGGGCGCTGCTATAGGTTTGCCACCTACTACAGAAGGTGAAGCAACGGGCGGTGAAATTGCTACAACACCAAACACAACACAAAAAGATCAATTGCTGATTGATCTGATGGAAAAATCGGATAAAATGCAAAATTCCTTTAGTCAACTCGGTAATTGCACATGTTCATATGTTCATATATAGAGGAACATTTTGGAAATTTCTTATTTTATTATTTTTTGCAGGCATAAATACGTCCAAACAACAAAATAAAGACGCTGATGAATTTGATATATTGGCTCAGTCACGAACCGATGGCAACAAGTATGGCATAATGCTATTTGGGTTTCATTTTTGGTTACCATTCTCTTTATGATTTTTATTTGATATTTTCAGCAAGAGTGATTTATTAAAAGACATTCCCACTGTAGATGCCACTGTTGGCAGCATAAGTTCGCCTTTTAAACGTTCCGGCGATCAGCCGGTGGTAAGTAAAGTGAGTACTAATCATTTACTAATAACTTACTAAAGGTGTACAAACAATTGCCTTTCTTTTTTCCCCCCATTTAATGTTAATACTCCCTAAATTGTTGTTATTGTTTAAATAATTTTCATTTTCTTACTAATTATTTTGTTTAAATTCCTTTTTTTTTTGTTTTTCTCTGCTTTCTTTTTTGGGTTTCAAAATTTATGCTTTTAAAATTGATACATTGTGTTTAATTTCAATATGGAATGACTTGAAATCAATCAATCGATCAATTAAAGCCGGCAAAAGAGAATGAAGTCGACGAAATGGAGGCATGGTTAGGCAGCTCTGTAAGTAAAGTTCAACTACGTTCGGCCAGTTCGGCCCAAAAATATATCATCAGTTATAGAAAGATGTACATTCATATGTAGGCGTTAAAATCAGTTGTTCGAATACTGCACATATACGTTATACATTTTTTTGCTTTAAAATCATTTCTACTGCTTTTTATTAGTTTCTGTTTATGCATACAGATTGTCTGCTGTTGTATTCGTTTGATAGCAAATTTTTATATTTATACTTTTTTCATAAATTCATTAATTGTGATTACTCATGCAAATTTGAAACGAGATAACTTTGATAAAATTGTATATAAATTTACAGAAAGACGTTGAGGAGACGCTAACGAGCACTGAGTTCGACAAGTTCCTGGAAGAGAGAGCTGCTGCAGCGGAAAGTCTACCCACTATTACAGCAAGCAGCACAAACACCAATCAGAATAATAATAATAGTAACAACAGAACAGCGGATAATCAAAACAAGAAAACAACAAAAAAACCAGGCGAAGATGATCTACTTGCGCTTTGAACTTTTTATACACATGCTAAAGTGGTCTTTATAATTGAAGAAGACGACGAAGAAGCTGTTTTGTTTTTAACTATTATTATTGAGTGTCTAACGATATGCATGGATCGTAAATATTTCAAAAATATTTATATAATTATTGATGACATCATATTACATAATAAGGATGGTAAAAAGAAGAATATAGCAACGTTTGCACCTAAAAAATATTGTATTTAAATCAAAAGGCGACTAAAATTATTGTTATGATTTTTATCAATTTATTTGTGAAATGGGTTAATCAATACATTCATATAAAATACATACACACTTAAAATATACGTATAAATAATTTACATTATATGTACTCGTATCATGTTACATTTGTGAAAACCAAAACAAAAAGAATATATTCCATAATTATTTTGTTTAATAGTTATTTACACATTTATTTTATTTATTTTTTATTATTTAATTTTCAATTATACACTTTTGTCATTTCATTGTGATTTTGTATATACGACATATGAATATGATATAGATAAAAAAAAAAAAAACAGTTTCAGCACCAAAATAAATAATACACATATGTATATTCATACATTTTTTTTTTAGAACAATTCAAATATAATTATTGATCTTTTTAGACATATATTTTTCAATGCAAACAATTTATTAACAACGCAATGTAACATATATTATGTCGTTTAATAACAAAAAAAATTGTAATAATTTCTAAAATATTTCAAATATATAGGTATATACACAACACATACACCAAATGTGCACGATTATGAAAACTTTATTTATGTGAGTAGGTACATTAAGATTATCTTAATGAGTGGCTTGTGCTTGGTTGATCATCTAAATCAATATTCTCGGCTAGCAGTTTGCGTGATTTGATCGGTTTGCATTCCATCGACGAATTATCTCCATTTTGCTTTTCTAGCTGCTGTATTCGTCTTTTCAATTCCACGATTTTTTCCTTTTTACTATTTAAAATTACTACGAATTTCTGTAATAGCTTATTTTCCAAATTATTTTTCTCCTCAACACATGTTTGAAACTCCTTTAACAGTGTGTCATAATTTTGTTCCCGAGAATGCTCTGCTTTCTCTGAATCGTGTTTCTGTCGTTCGTCTATTAAAGCTATTGCAGTATCCAGCATATGATAAGAAATATTGGCTTCCTCCAATCGAACTTCAATATATTGTATATTGAATTCTTGTTTCTTGATTAATTTGAATAATTTCTCATCTGTATCGATTTCATATTCGAAACCAGGTAGTGCAATGTGTGTAATTAAAGCATTGCGACATTCATCGTAAAACTCCTCATAGGGTATTTCCAATTCAGATGCACTCTCTTTAATAGCGTTTGTAAATAATTTAGCTTTATACGATGTTTTGGTGTAAGTTGATTGCAGAAGCAGTTCCACTGAATCCTTAAACCATTTACTTTGCATATAAATGTAATATTTGATATCATCGTTGCTGGTGGTTTTTTGAATCACTTTATTCAAATGTATAGATTTTGGTGGGTCCATTTTCTCGTACACAACGAAGTTAGGGAATTCTACAACCAATGAAGATTGTAAAGCGTGATTTAGTTATTGTATTGAAATAGTTCTTAAATATTAAAATTTTGCGAATGTAAATAACAATATTTATTCATGCATAAGATGATCTTATTCTTATCTGTCATATTCACTGTAGAAATACACGACAGAATCAGGGATGTTTAAAAAATGAAATAAGTTTGAATCCTTTTAACGAAGTACAGCAAACGGATAATTATCTCAAGAACAAACAGCCGAATAACTGATAGGTCAATCTTAGTTTAACCCAGCTAGATTGGGCGTTTAAACTTAATTTAAAATATGACTGCAGTTAACTAATAAATTTGTTTGTTATTTCTTACTTCATCCATTGATAATTTGTTATTATATTATAATTTTTCTTCCTTCAAATTCTTACAAGTAAAAATTTATCCAGTAAAAACTGTCATTTTCTCTCTGATTGTAAATAAAATCTAGGAATTTGTACAAATTTTCTGTAAACAATAAGCTATAATATGCTTACAATTCACTGCAGTTTCTTTCGATTCGCCACGTCCATCATAATCACCCTCATCCATTTTACATATAATAGATTATCAAATGACAGTTCATTTCGTTCCGTTACTTCGCGTATCCACGAGCAAAATTATTAGCTACCAACTGTCATATTGAGTGCCAGATATAAGTTTTATTACTGGCAATATTTGTGTGTGGGCATTTTCTTTTAATCTATTTAGCAAAAAGTTGACTAATAACAGCCTAAAAAAAGCCAATTTTTTCTTTTATGTTTGATATTTTAACTATTTTTACGTTTTTAAATATCCAACATCAAACTCAATCAATCAAATTGACGACGACCAGACTTTGCGTTCAATTTGAATATGTTGCCACAACAATTTTTAGTAGAAATGAAATATTGGATATCAAATTAGCAAACAGACAGTTCATGGCAGGCAATATTTGTCATGATAATTGTGATTTATTTCTTTCTATGAACAACATGCGGACGCTCTGTTACTTTGATTATAACCAACGAGTAAATGCGACTATGTAGAGACAGGTTCTTTTGTATTTTGCCTCCCACGCCTTTTCTGCGTTCCGGCGTTGATTCTGCATGGAAACGGACAACAGAATATATCTTGTGAATTACCAAAATATAAACAAAAAATAATGTTGATATAATTGTGATGAGTGAATCAGATGATACAGATTTTTTGTTGTTGATACCGCCTGATTATTTTATAACATTAGCTGAGGATAGGCTGAGAGCATTGGAATTGAGACAGCATAAATTACAATTTAGAGACAACATACATGCTGTTCAACATTGTTTGTTACCTCAAATAAGTAATTATTTCCAAGAAAAGCATAAAATGAATGAAGATTGCATAGAGCATGAAATTCTTCCATCATCAGTGCCGACAGTGGTATATCAATATTTGGCCCCAGGTAAAAAATCTGAACTCAACAGCATCAATTCCCATTTACGTGTAATTGAGCGAGAAGATGATCATCATTTTGCGTCACCATCAGATGTATCCACAATTTCGAATGGTACAGTTGCGCATTATGGTCTTCATCGACAACATAGTGGATTAGGTGTCGTACATTCTACACCAAAATCAAATGTTGATCAGATGCGAAATGAGAAACGTCCGAATGGAAAATACTTAAGTGGTGGTGATGATGTACTTTTGGAAACAGATAATTTTCTTGAAGATCGTCAATATAATTCAAATTGGAATCATCATAGTGATGGCTATCAACGAACACATCATCAAAAATTCATTAGTGATTTGGGTACAGGTGAGACACATCAGGCTACCTCATTACCTGGTGCTTTGAATCGTCTATCGGATGGTATGCCAGAACGACAATCATTTCCGAATGCAGTCAGCGGCGAGAATAATCTCATAAGTTTAAGTGAAATATGGGGTAAAAGTGGCCAGGCCACAACGATTGCTTGCACACCATCCGCACAGACGACTGCACTCAAGGAGGAACATTTGCGGCGACAACATCTTGAGCGAACTGTGCATGCATTACAATCACGTTTACTCGAATATCAGCAAAGAATTTCAGTCGCTATAGAAGTGGATCGTTCTAAAGATGCTGCTTTATCAAAGTCTCAATTGGAATGCAAAAGGTTGTTTGTAGCATTATTTTATATTACTTTTTCGCTTTCGTTACTATTATCCGTGTTTGATAAATCATAGCTTAACTTTGGAAGTTCAACAATTGCGCGATTCACTATTAACACATCAGACAGCCGAGAGTGAGCATTGTCATAAATTGGATGCATTACAAAAGGAATTAACACAAGCAGTTAGTTTAGCAGCAAAATATCAAGAAAAGAATGAAAAACTTGAAACCATACATGCTGATTGCTCAAGGTATGTGTATTTTATTAACTTTCAAACGAGTACAAAAGAGCTGACCATTTTTTTTATAATTTAGAAAAAATGCGGAATGCACAACAGCCTACCGAAAACAAGTGGAAGAGTTCGAAATTAAATTACATGCTAGCAAAAGAGCTGAAGAATATACCAATAACGAATTGAGCAAATTGAAAGATAAACATGCAAAGGCTGAATATCAAAATGAAAAGGTATGCAAATGAAAAATGTGGTAATACAATACTTGTGTATTAATATACGTGTTTGTTTTCAGTTAAAAGTGCGCTGTGATGAATTAGAGAAGGATAATGAAACACTGAAAAATCAAAAGGAGATGCTACAGGAATTTCATCAGAAACAAAAGACCCGCGCTGACGCATTAGAGACACAAAGGAAATCATTACAGGAATCACTTGGCCATCTTACGGAAAATGAGGTAGTAAGATGGTTTAATTTGGTTATTTTTTAATTCTTTTCATGTACTATGCACAGATGACACTTAAGAAAAAGCTAGATATACAGCAGAAAACATTAAAGTCACACTATCAGCAACAATTGGAAAATGTCGTGGCTCAGAAATTGAAAGAATTTCAAGAACAATTAGATAAAACGGAAGAAAATCTACGAAAAGAAGCACACGAACGAGAGCGTCTGATTGCCGAGCGTGCCGTTAAACAGTTGGAATTAATAAATGAAAAGAATGAGTTGGAATTGAATCTAATGCAGGAGAAACATAACGAAGAAGTCGAATTGTATCGAATTCAATTGGCGAATGCATCAAAGAAAATTGATGAACTCGAATTGAAATTGAATGTCTATAAAACTAAAAGGTAACTGACTATTTTGTTAATTTACCATACATAGATATTGTGAAAATTTTTGTTGTAATTTTTAGAGCGGATATCGCGGAAAAATTACACGATGTAATGGAAACGCAATGGCAGAAAGCTTTAGAAATACTAACATCACCAAGTAACAAGTATGTAAGCGCTACTGATGCAAATGCAGAATCACCAGAAGATAACAGTGATTCGCAGCAACACTACAAGGAGCATGAAACGACACCAAAAACGACTAAAAGTAAACAACAGCAAACAATGATGAACACAAAAGAAAATAATCTTAATATTGGAAATAATAAATTGGAACAACTACCACAACCAGAGCCAATGGATAGATTGCAAGCTTATATCCAACTGGTTGGTATTGCCTATTGATTGCCATTGATTAAGTACAAATATAATTAATTCTATTTCATACAGTTATTGAGTAAGTCACCAAGTGATGTTGATAAATTGCATGAAATTTTAGCATTGTCAACGAAAACCAAAGCTACAGCCGGATCAGGTAAGTACGATAAAACAACAAAACGTTTCAATAATACCAAACCACCATGGAAGGCGTAACAAATGACAAAAGCAGAAACTAAAGTTCAACTTAGTGCCTACAAATTTTCCTTTTAAGTGTTAATAAATTAATTCAAAATTAAGTAAAAATTGTATATACATAGGTGTAGTGTCGTAAAAAAACGTACTCAAATTGTAATTGTGTATGTGTAAATATTCGCATTGTAAGCGCTTTTTTAAAATAATTTTAGTCAATATTAATATTTATTGATCATTAAAAGACATACAACTAATTTAACATTTTTCGTACTATTATCAGATATACTTTGATAATATTTCATTTACATACATACGTATATGTTATTGTATGTTGAATATTTCATAAGTAAATGCAAAGCAACAATAAAAAGGTAGCACATAAATTGATAGATGTAATTAAAAATAATTTTTTTGTTTGAAATACATAATGTCGTGAACTGCTGTACAAGTGCATTTCTGAGTTCTGAAATTTGTTATGACTTTTCACGCTTAGAATCGGGATGGACGAATAAAAAGACACTACTACTATTACTACTACTACTACTATTACTCCTATGACATTACTTACTTACTTACTTCTGTGGCCATTACAACCGAAAATCAATTTAGGCCAAATCAATCATGCTTCGCCAGCCAGCTCTTTTTTTCGTTATCTTGCGCCAGTTAGAAATTCCAGGCGCTGACAAGTTCTCCAGTACTTGATCTTTCCAATGGATGTTAGGTCTTCCTCATCTACGTGGTCCATCAGCGGATTCCGAATATAACCCGATTCTACCATTTTTGAGGTTATTGTGACCGATTAAAGGCCGCTTTACTGTCGGACAGTATGTTAATGTATGTTCCTGTCATCTTGAAAAATTGTTGGGTAGATACCCATTGATATTGATTTTTTGAATCTCGGGCCATTTACGCCCGCCCCTGTTCTACCACTTTGTAATTTTGCCCCATCAGTAAACCGGATCTGGGATCCTGATTTGAAGTTAGTAGAATTACTTCTCCACACCTCACGGTCATTGATAATAACCTGAAAGTTCTTGAAGAAGACTAGATTTGAGGATAATGTCTCCGCTTTTGAATTCGGAGATTCCTGGTAATTTTATAGAATTTAAGCAAGTACCCTCCTCGATTAAAAAGATGGGATGTTAAGGAGCACCCCTAAAGCATTGGTGGGACAACTTTTCATTGCACCTGTGATGTCATAATCGCCTCCAAAGAGTCTTCCTGAGCCCTCTTCAGGAAGTATTTCAGCCGTTTTTTGGCGGCACCACCGAGTCGCGTACAATTAACTTCGGCTACTATGAAGCTTGAGCTTTGGATTGGAGAAGTCTGAAGTTTTTGCTCTTATTCTGCTGAGATTACAGAGGATTGACTGTTTCCCCTCATGTCGATGTTGTTATTGTTGCTGTTGTTGATGCTTCGACGCAAACTAACGAAAGGTCGATGTCACTCTGATATGTTACAGGCACTGTTGCCTCCTTAATTTTTTGTTTAATATTTCAGCCATGCATGATTCCACGAGCGAAGGGGAAGGGGAATCGTGGAGCAGCAACAGTGCCCCGGAGTCGCGGTAAGACTGGTTACCACTAGAAGGTGCCTGGTATCTGGAAGAGCGTAGAATCCGTAGAAGGTGTAAAACGCGTAGAGCGCGGTGACGCGAATTTGCATGGTGTGAACTTTCAGCTTAAATGTCAGTGTCAAAGTTGTTATCCAATAAATTTAAAATTTCGGTAATATGGGAACGTTCATACTGTCCAATGTGTTTTTACACGCCAACATATATTCAATTCAAGCTCAATAAAATGTTAAAATTTGATGAAAATTCCGTTCTTTTGGATGCCTTTAATTTTAAATAGAATATTCCTCGTAAATGAGTATTAACTTTTAAAATTTTGATTTAGGCTTAGCAGCAACGTACGGAGCTTGTTGAAAAAAAAAATACTATTCAACGTAGTCTATTACTTAAAATAGAAACATTATTTATTAATTATACCATATATACAACATTGGCATGTTATAAATAAAAAAAATTATATTTTGCTTAAATATATAATATGTATATGCACTTATATATATATATATATATATATATATATATATATATATATATATATATATATATATATATATATATATGTATATATAGATTGTAGTTGTACTTTTGTGTACATTTCTTCATATTTAATTGACAAATTTATTTGCGTTGTTTTCATTTATATGCTATTTGTGGAAATTTCGGTGAACTTCCATAGAGTCCATCTGTTTCCCATACTTGTATATGTGATTCCTTAGTTAGCACAACCAAATGTTGATGTGTCGAATATGTAATGCTGAAAATAAGAATATATGTACATGACGCTATGCATTTTATACATTTTATAACGGGGGATATTCGCTCTAACCTTCTTATATTGGCAATGCCGGTAACAATTTCACTGATAAAACTTAAATTCCAACTTGACCACAGACGTACAATACCGCCCTCAACCGCTGTGGCTATCACATTTACACCAACACCCTCTTTAATGTACGAATAACATACGGCCAATGTGCGATCCTCATGTACAATATGATTGACATAACGCGCATTTATCGTATGCAAACGCAAAATCGATCTGCCATTCAAATCGACCATTACATTAACAAAATCATCGAGATTCTCTTCAGTAACTTCAAAACATTCATCAGCGCCCGATGAAGAAGAAGACGTGTGTGCTGCATCTTCTGCTGTGTTAACATTTGCTCCACCATTACTTACGTTAGCACTTTGATGGATTGAATGTACTGTGACTATATCACCCATAGTAGGACTAATCGCAATATGCGTTATAGGCGAATGATGTATTTCAGCAGGTCTTTCAATTGTACGCACATAACTCCAGCTGAAAAGAATTTATATTATATATATATATATTTCTTGTTACTCTCTCTCTCTCTCTCTCTCTCTCTCTCTGTTGCTAAAACTCACTTATTGAGATCCCATATCACAGCCATACCATCACGACCCGTTGAGACGGCAATTTTAAATTCCACCGACAAGCTTATGCAGGTGATTTCATCAGTGTGGCGCATTAATACTGTCGGTCCCCACCAAATAAGATCTGTACCAACGCTGCAGCCACCAGCACCACTAATATTACCCCCATTACCTCCGACCGCATTGCCGTGATAATGGTGGTGTGGTTGCGTATCGCTAATGGCCGAATTAATGGAGCTTGCTGATTGTGATGACACTGGTGTTGTGTCACCACCTTCACCATCGGCGTCAGTCTTCATGTTGCTGCCACTGCCAATACCGCTTTTGGTCGTAATTTTACGAAAAGCGGAATTATACGACAGACGCAATCCACGTACATAGCTTTGGCGACTCTTCCCCATGCGATGATTATTGTCAGCACTGCTGCACTTGTATACGCTAATACGACCCGATTTGTGACCAAACCATAATTGATTCGAATTCGGGTCGGAGCCGCATGCTGTGATATCATCGAAGGCACTATTGTGAAGCAGATTCCTTGGCTTGGCATGCACCTTATTCAGCGCTTGTATGCGCACAATACGATCTTCATAGCCCCATGAAATTACATTAAAGGTGTCCACTTCGGCACCCTGCATAATGCACGACCGCAACGGCAGTCCATAAATTACGTTTGTATTATTGAACGGTACCAAATATTCGGCACCGTGCAGTTTATATATGTTGCCCAACATGGGTGTCGGCAATTGCGGTGAGCCCAAGTATACACCCCAACGTAAACCGTGCACATTCGGCAGAATATCGTTTTCGGGAAGGCAATAATTCAACGCTTTCGATGATGGATGAGGTGATTTGAAAAGTTGACGTGGCATTTGCCCATAGGTCTTAACCATTGTCTTAATTGCCATACGTTCGATAGGATCGGCTATTTCGGTGTTTAAGCATGATGCATATGTCTAGGGAACGAATGAAATAAAATCGAATATTGCTATATGAATAGAATTTTCCAAGTAAAATAATTCAACTTTTTTACCGCGGGATGGAATACATTGATCGCTTCTATCGCACTCTCACCCTGCTGTTTGTAGCCGAATATCAAATCGATCCATTGATGTAGATTATTACGCACAAGCTCCGACTCTAGGGCTTGTCGATGTATGAGCGTAAAAAGGCGTGGATCTCGGTGGCACCATGGCGGTAGACTGACATCTTCCACACGATCGCCACTTTGACGACAGCCAAAATTGAAACGTTCGAAATTTTCAAACATTTCGGGAAGGCAGAAAAACTCTGGAATCAATTCCTTTACATCTGTGGGACTATCTTTGCTGGCCAGACCCCAGGTTGTGGCCAAGGAGTGAAATGTTCGATCTGGCAGATCGAAATTATTATCTGCAAGGAAAGATGTACATCACAATCAACTCTAAGCTATGGCTTGCATTTGATACTTCTTCAGTTGATTAAGTAAGTTAAAACACCCTGTATAACATATGTGTGTGAGCGTATGAACTTACCTTGATAACGTAAAAAGAAGCGTGTATACGGTGGCACACGAACCATAAAATGCAAGACAGTACCCGAGTTGGAATAGTGCGAACTATAGTGATACGGATGCGAAATAATGCCGCCCAGAAGGTTAGCATTACTGTGCATATACTAAAAGCAAAATTTATCAACATCCAATTAAGATACACAAATTATCATCATACGTACGGCGTAATTTGTAAGAAAGTGCTGTTCACTGCCATCGTGCTGCAATGCTATGGGGCGTTCTAATTTACGAAACTGATTGGCATCGGTTAAATCTAGTATTTCCGACGTATAATTGGAGAGAATCCAGGGGAAGACGGGATATTGCATTAAATCCTTATACGTACGACCGGCAATTTGATTCAGTGACATTAAATACTCCCAATTGGTTAGTAAACCTTCTCGCCATTGTTGTGTTATTAGCAGTACTTTACCCTGATCGGGTGGTGTTATGATCTTGTCGCAGAACACTTCACGCATTATCTTGAAATCATCTTGATTTTCCATTGCAAAAAATAACGATTGATTCGTATCGAGAAATATTTCGAATGCCTGCTCTTTATGCTGGTAACGTTTCAGCCAAATTTCCGTAATGGTGGCAATATCACAAGAGACGCAAAAATATTTACAACGATAAGTGGCCAAAAAATAGAGTCGATGATCGGTTATTATCATTTCGCCGTCAATTTCTAAATCGATTGGAATATATTTGGCAGGAAAATTGTATAGAATTTGTGAATTGAGCGCAACGCTCAAGTGTTGATCGTAGCTGGAGATGAGATAATCCATAGGGCGGGTATATGTGTCGAGCCGTGAGAATGCTGGTGGTGATGGTGTATTCAATATACTTGTATCTGCTGGTGCTGCGGAATCGCAGCGATAATCTTCCATGAGAAAACGTTTATCAATTTCTAAATGACAGCGACGAAGACGAATGTGTATGCGTGATGGACCTTCGGTATCGTCCATTTCCCATGAGCTGTGCAAGTAACAAAAATAAATAGATTAATAAAAAAAAAATCAACACCATGAAAGGAGAAAGCCCATACTTTGCGGCACGTTCTTTACAATACCACGGGGCACCTTCATGCGTCATGCGTCTAATAATTTCCAGCCATTTCGTATAAGTATAATTGTCGTCGTAGTCTTTCATGTGACTCATGATCAACTTTCGTTCGGCATTCTGTAATTCAGCAACACGCCGTGTTGTGGTCATTGAGGATTCGATGCAATTCAATGCCAGCTGCTCATATTTATGGACAGTCTTCTGTAGTAGTGTCTTTTGCTTTGACGATGAATTAATGCGATTCACTTTAATGCGATCCAATTCATTTTCCAAATTCCACGTTGAATCGCTCTCATTTATACCCAAATGCTTACATAGAACATGTAAATTTTCTATGGGTTCATCCAAATCCTCCAGTAGGCATAACCATAGCAGCGATTTAATCATTTTACCATCACAGATAATTAACGGAAGGAAATCCTGCTGACAGCTTGACCATAACTTGTTGACTATGTAGACACGCAATGCACGTGGCTGTGTTGGTTGCAGTCCCCAAGCGATAAAATTATTGCACCGTTGATTTGTCGCTATGCCATAGGAGACCAAGAATTCGAATAATTGAATTTCATTATCGCTTGGCATGTAATTCGAACCGAAAGTAGTGAAAAATTGTGAGCACCGATCGATAAGCAAATCGAGTCGAGTTTTGGTCTCACCAGCAGTTAGCGATGTATCGGGCAGTTTGTTATACACTGAAATAGCAGTATAACAGGAGCTTTTATTGTAAAAGTTCGTTTCGTAACAGTAAATCCATACCTTTAAAATGATTATCATCGTGCGGCTGCATGAAAAACATATTTATCCAATTCAATTGTAAGTGGGCTTGCAGAGAGCGAAAACTTCTCACAATAACTGCTGGTTGTTTTTCTTGATAGAAGGTGAGCAAATTTAAAATGTCCCATACAATCTGAAAACAGAACAACAATCGAGGTTAATTGGTTTCTTAGTGATAAGAGCTTCTTACATTTATATGACCCACTGATTTGAGTGCTACTTGACCAACAAATGCTAGCAAATTCACTATGGACCTCTCCGTTTTGTTATACATCTCCTCGATGGAGTTCGTACAAACGTATAGATTAAATAAGGTTTTCACACAGCATTGCAATAGGCCAGCTTCGATTAAGAGTTGCTGTTCTTCAGGCTCCTAAAAAGAAAAGAAATGCGTACAATAAAAAACTGTATTTGCATATTTGATGGAAATGACATACTGTATCATACAATCGTTTCAGCATGACGAAACATTTCACTACATAGTCCCCTTGAAATGATATGATTTTCGTTGTTATGGCCAAGAGTGCATTTAAGCCAAAACGATGTTGTATGTGTATGGGTGTATTACATGCCAAAGCCATATCCAAATCACCATATAATCCTGTAACCCATTGGGCACATGATTCGAACATTTGAAGATCCGTTGGATATATGCACAATTGATTAGCCAAATGCTGTGTATAGAAGCTTTTACTATAAGCTTGCAGTTCATTTTGCATCAAACGTTTCGTTAGTGATGCCAATAGACGTATGATTGCGACACGCACCAAGCAACTGCTATGATTAGATAGCACCAGGAGAAATTCCACTTTTATATAATGCTTCAGAACCTTCAGAATAGATGGGCAGATGGATAGAAGCATAAAAAATAAATATATTATTGCTAAAACTTTGTGCCAACTTACATCGTCTACAGTATTATCGGGCAGCAGACATAGAAAGTCTTTAAGCAACACCAAAAGACCCTCTTGTAGTGTAACGATACCTTGTGAATTGTAGCAATCCGATTTCACTAGTAGTTTCGATCGTCTTTGCAGTGGCGATGAGGTGGTGGTAAGCATTTCATTCTCATTGCCATTAAATGTTGAGGCCAACGAAGAAGCTAAGGAATGAATGCTGCTCTCCGAGTAGCGCAAGCGTCGTTCACCATAATTCAATGCCATCGATGAGTGTGCGCCTTGCAATGCAGTTTTTCTCCGTATACGATTTTTACCAATTCGCTGTTGTGGCGAATTAAGAGCCGATGTACGAAGCGATAGCGTAGGCGATGATCTATATAAAACGGTTGCAATGTCATTTTCCTTCGATGAAATCGAAGATCGACAGCTGCTGGTGTTGTGTTTTAATTTCGAACGCCATTTCGATGCTGCCACTGGGCTAACTAGGCGTAGAGCATTTCGATTTAATCTAGAGCAATTGGCAACATTCTCTAAATTCTCCTCCAATTCATTTAGCACACGTTTATACGATGACCCACTGCGTACAGGTCTTTTGGGGCGATTTACTTGTGGTGTGGCACGATTCGAATCACCACTGTTGACTGTAACCGACGTTTGATCACCATGATCGCGATTCAGATTTCGTCGAAACGGAGTTGCATCACGAATTAGATTTACCGCAGCCAGAGCTGCCGACTTCTCTTTGACGGGCAACTGAGAGGTGAGTAGAAAATAGAATTTCGAACGATCATGTGTTATATAACATTCGCTGGGTTTGTGCAACAACAGCAATAGCTTCATAATCTCATCCATAAGTGATGGTGATGGTGGTGAACCGGCAAACACTGACATTATATTCACCATAGCTTGGGCGGCATTTTTCGATATAAACACCGGATTTGGTGATTCGACAATGTAAACTTTACAAAGATTCAACAACTCATTAATCAGACCAGACCGATTGAATTGTTCCATATTAAAATCACGATGCGGATGCTTTTCGCGTGTTAATGCCAAAATACAATGTAACAGGGTATCAAGTACGTCTGATTGTTCTGCACCGGAACGATGCCAATCCGCATAACGGTGCAAAATGGTGACGATCAAGCGTGGATATACCAAGATGGCGGTGCTATTGTGATTGATACGCAACACGTCACTTTTTCTCGAGATCACTGCTTGCGAGCATGCATTATTGATGATGCTACTTAGGAGATGTACATCCTTTGTGCAGCGCTCCGTTCGAATAACATAACTAATTAGATTAAGATAATCATTACGTAGAAATTCTGCATACAATTGAGACTCAGATAAGGCGACACTCAGTAAAAGATCTAATGCCATGTATTGGGTTTCTGAATGAGCACACATTTCAACCACCTGTAAACAAATATGGATTAGTGATGGTTTCTGCATCTCCATATAGGGACTTACTCTTGCAAATAAATACATAAGATTAGCTAAGCCACCGCAGAGTATAGTTGCTGTTTGTAACGAAGGTAATCGGTTTTGAATCAATTCACCATAAAGTATTAGACCCAGTGGTCGACCTAAAAGACACATGCACGTTATATACGTTATCACAATTTATCTACGTTAATTTAGACATACCATACGATATATTATCCAGATCACTGTTGCTGCTACCGCCGCTATTGGCATTATAACCCATTACTATATCAGGCTCTTGTGCTGAATACGCCAAGATACGCGATTCTTTGAGCACTTTCATTGTTTCGCCGAAATTACCAAAATTTGGACTGTTCATTTTATGCATATTCAAGTAACCGTAATTTGGTTTCCAATTACCCATCTGGCATAGTGTGATTTCAGTGAAATCTGGGCCCATTGCAGTCAAATTTAAAAAGTGTTCTTTAACAGTGATTTTTCGATTAAACAGCAATAAATTCGAGATATTCATACGCATTTGACAACCGTCAATCGTAGAACGTGATTCGGTGTGGCTATTCGGATGATTGAGCTCAGGGGAAGATTTCATGGGAATGCCATCACCAATGGAGAGCATTTGAAAATTGTGTGTTCTTGTTAAATTGCGTACATTCCGAAATGGTACAGTAATTGCATGCTGTTCGAGAGCATCAATATATGCGATTACGTCTAGATGATCGGCATGTACGTCGACACCGAATGCCAAATGCGTCCATTTATTTTTGCACATTCGAAATTGTTTCAATTCAATCGATGATACATCGTAATAGTTGTCATTATTTTCGGTATGCCCATTGAAGAGATTCATATTATTAATACTATTCAATATGACTAATTTTGTATGTTTAAAAGCATTGCGAAACGGTGATGTTGTCGTCAAAGCATTTGCACCATTTCCCAATGTATTATTAATATTCGAGAGACGACGATCAATTTTTTGCGAGTGTGCAGCACCTCTTGTCGTTATAATCGACGACGTTGTCGTCGGCTCAGTATTGGTCTGAGCATTATTAATCAGCGAGGGGCTATTCGTTTCTTGCGGCGTTGCATCGCCTGGCATATGTGAACGTGTTGTTTGTATAACACCATTGGGCCGGCAAGCCTCAAATACCAAATTCATATTGCTATTAATGTAAATACTGATCATTGCTTGATTTGTACCAATTGAAACTACATGTGATTTCTGTAACGTAAAAAAACGAAAATGTAGCAAACAATCGTATTAAATATGCCGTTACTCACCACAAAATCATCATTTACACTGCGTGCATCATCTTCGAGCAATTGATGACTGGAAGAGCTTTTATGCGTTTGTGTCGTTTTCAATTGCAGCCAAAGCGACAATGTAAATCCCTCATTGGTCCAAAGGCGTGCATTTGTAATGGGTATGATGCAGGGGGAACGTGTAAACGGCGTTGTAGTGTGACAACATAGGTGATAGTTTCGGACTCGATCAATCTGTTCACTGATTGCTCGATCACTATTCGAAATGCATTTGCCATCTGTAGAAGTTTAATAGAGATGTGATAGTTTCATTCAATAGTTCATTACAATATGTGCTAAAATTCGCTCACCTATAATAATTGGAAATTCCAATTCCACATTGGGTTGCATCTTTTTCAAAGAATTCGAACAAATATAACCCATATATTTGATCAGTATGTCAATGGGTGGATTTTGCGAAGCTAATATTTTGAAGAACTGGCCCAAGCTATCGGGTGTGTTTAAATCAACGATCAACTCCAATATCGCTTGCTGTAATTCTATGAGAGACGGGGAGTAAAAAGCAAGTGGCTACAATTGTGATTTCGCTGAGCAATTACCCACCTTTTAAACGTTCATCATTGCATGAAAGTATTGGTGCAAAGCCACATAGTAAAAACAGTGGACCACCTAAACACTCGCGTATTACAAATAGCCGATTGGCCAATTGTGCTAAGCTTTTGCTCCATCCGACAGGATTTTTCGTGCACAATTGCGATAATTCCATCAGAATGTCTACAACCAGACGTGATAGGCCCTCGTGTAAAATGTGTGAACGATAACGTGAGCTGGGCTGAAACGGATTCCAAAAATCAGCCGATCCTATTGCTGCATCAGAATCAGAAATTTCTGGTATTTCAGCGTCAGCTTCGTAACCATCATCGGCACTTTCATCGTCACCAACAGCGTCGTCGTTACCTTCATTGGTATTATCACTGAGCTCCTCGTCCTCCTCCATATCGCTGTCGGCACAAATAATGGAAGCCCGCATCGATATATAGTCCGCTTCGACACTTGCATGCGCTATAGTTGGTGTAGATGTATTGGTGGTGTTATTCTTTGCTGGCAAGTGTGCGCGCGTACTGTTGAACGATCGGACACGTGGTCGTATAGGGGGTAGCACTGTCGGTAATGTTGCAACATCGTCTGTTGCTGTCGCTATTGTCGTTAGAGCACTACTGCTTACAACGGCTCCTGGTTCGTGCAGTGTATGTGAAGCTTCGGCAACCTTCAACAATGTTTGCAGTGCCTGGATGATTATATTTTCGCGTGTTTGCTCCTCCGAATATTGTTGCCAATTGCTTGTCGCATTGCTCAGGATGATGGCCTTCAGTTTGCGTAAATGCTTTTGCATCTTTTCCACTACAAACGAAATAGAGACACTTTATTTTTCAATATACTGACACTGGTTGAAGTGTATTTAGTCTTTCAGTTGTGAAAACAATATGATCAACAGAGTGATAAGATTGTGACTGATTATGTTGGTTGTATTTTCATATTCATGAAAGCGAATTATCTTCAACAAATAAATATTTACATACTCGTATGTACAACACAGTATAGTTGCATTCCAACAAAAGCCAAAAGTCAATTTAGTCATTCCTCGTACTTACTATGGTTAATCACAACACAAATATTAAGACAAAAACATTATTCACAAATGTTAGTGTAGCAAACGGTTAGTTAGTTGGACGGTCGATCGGCTTCCATGTGTATATATTTGCCTATGTGCGACTGACTACCTTGGTGAGCAGAAGTAACGTGTGCAACCACACGACACTTGAGTAATTCAATACAGAGATTTTAACACACAACACAATTTATTCGTCCGTAATTAACTTTACGATGACGGTCCACAATGTTAACAGATAGTAGTAATATGCAACAACCGCAGTTATTAGTTTTTCCTCAAAGTTTGCTTTGCTTGTGTGTGTGTACGACTTAATAATAATTGTATATGTAGACTATGTCGGCTAAATGTAACGAGCATTTTTATGGTTTCACAGCTTCTAGCTATATGTATGTGCGTGTTTCTATCTACATATCTTGGGTGTTGTGTAGCAATACATAATCATAATGATGTACCATTCATTAAACTTAAACATCATATACAGTGGTCGAATAATATATGAAAACATTTTCTTTCAATTGAGCTGAAAATACCATAAATGTTATGCCCCTGTAAGGCATTTATAAGTATTTGATTTAAATATTTTTGCTCAGAAATAAAAGTTATTGTTGGTTCCATTTTGCAAAAATAAAAATATGCGAAATGCGAAAATCCGGATTATCAGCATACATCACGTTGTTAGCGATAATTTGTGGAGAAGTGGTTCGTTCGTATAATTATTTTCGCACATTATATAAATAGCCGTTTGGTCCACAATAGACCTAGGGTCGCAGTGCAATATAACCCTCAAATAATAAACAGACGTTGAAAACAGTTGACCTAGGTTAGGTTAGGTTAGGTTATGTGGCTGCCTTCTCTCTGAGAGGACACACTTAGGCCAGAAATGCCCATTGTAATACCACTGAGCTTCTCTTCCAATACTGTTGTGCGTGTTAAATTTGGACAGCATTAGAAGGGACCTATTTATATTAGCCGGTTCCGAACAGCAGAACCCTTATGACATCACTTTAACTTAGTTTTGTCACAGAGCTCTTTTAAGACGCATTTTTGGCAAATTGTCACTGCCGGAAAAATTGCCAATTCTTGGCGGCAGGTAGGTATCGTCCGAAAGAAAAATATTTTCGATATGAAATTTTGTTATGCTTCAGCCGGGGATTGAACCCTCGGCGTATAGATCAGAAGGCCAACGCACTATCCACTGAGCTACGGCACCCTAGAGTTGACCTTTCAGTGGCTCAATTTGTTTGTTGATTTTTCATTTGTCTCTTACAACTTACCGGATTGGAGTACTAGAACCTGACTGAGGATATTTCTTTGTATTTTTCTCTTTAATTTCTGATCAATGAATTTTCGTTAATAACGTATTAATTTTGTTTATGGATAGTACTGTATTTGTGGCTAATCAAAACAGTAATCAAAAAATTTATTGCATATGACTGTTAAGCAATTTAGATTGCCCAAATGTGCTGCTTTTATGTAATAACTTGACAAAAAATGGGCGAGTCATGCCCACTTTTTATTGTAACCCCCAAACGTTACGATTTTTCCACATTTTAAAGAGGCATAAGTTCTGTCAGGACCAATATTTTTAAAGAATTTTGTTTAAATCTAAAATTTCATAATATTCATATAGCATGATAAAGAAGTTTTATTTCCTACTGGTATCTAACAGTATCCATGTGGATTTTCATTGCATTTCAAATATTTCGTGATACTTTCCTGTTGGCTTTTGGAGTTCCAAATAAAAAAAAAAATAATAAAAACATATTTAAGGTGTTTTTTTCACCTCTTGACCACTGTATACAATGTATGCTATAGATTCAAGTGGCATTGTAAATATTAGCAGCTATATGTACATGCTACAAAAGGCAAGCACAAAGCATAGAATATGTGCAAGCGGTTGTGACATTGAAAACTGTATTATGGGAATGTGAATCAACAACAAAATGTTATTGAAGTGTTAAAGCTCTGATTAACTGTATAAAAGCAATTTACCTTCTTCATTTTGATAGCCTTTAATACAAATTGCCATTGTAGCTTCGAATAGTTTAAGCGCATATCTTTTGCATTTTCCATCTGGCTCATATAAATACAAAAATTTTGCTTTAATTTTTTCTTGTCGCTGAAGTTCTTCATTTAAGGGCAACTCCTCATTATGGCTGCCAATGAAAAGAGCGCCAAACATACTGAAGAGTTTTCCAATAACACCAGCGCCATTAGCAACAACTCGTTCATGTGCAGTTGATATTGTTGTTGTGTCTTTAGCAAAGAGTGATGATGTAAAAATTGGATCAGTGATGTTAATATCGTCGCCGACGATGTATACATTTGCACATGATTGGCTATGCTGTTTGTGTATGCCGCTTCCGGTATGTTTAATTTGATTACCGATATCGAAAAGTAAAACACCACCGCTATTGGATAAGGGAATATCAATATTATTTAGCATAGGTTGTTGTTCCCGCTGTAGTTGTTGACGTTGTAATTTTTGGAGAAATGTTTCCACATGGGGAGCAAAATCTACATAAAATTGTGTAATTCGATCGTAGCCAGTTTCCCCAGTAGACATTTCTCCACTATCATCAAGTCCAGCAACAGCCAAGCTTGTTTTTGGAAACAATGTTTCGAATGAGCTGGAAAAATCGTCGTCATTGATTTTGCAGAAAGCGGTGCGTGATATGTAGTTTGTGTTTGTCTCTCCCTCCAGGGTTGGTGTGAACGTGTAAATGTATTGTTCTTCTGAAGTCTGCCGGATTATTGTGCTTTTCTTTCGTGGTGGTGGCGAAATAAGAAAACAACTAAGAGCATTATAGCTTAAACGGTGAATATCCATAATTGTCTTGTCGCCATAATGCAAACGATCATTGTTGCATGGCTTCTTTGTTGCCTGTGTAGAAATGACTTCCACATCCACCTTCTCTTCGTCATCCTCATCAGCAGCAATACTTATTGAATAGATTTTTGCAAATTCGTTATAAAAATATTGACTTGTTTTTAGCAATTCATAATTGAGAGACCACTGCAGAGCGACTATCTGCAGTATATCCAATGGTTTTAAAGCACCAATATCGTTATCACCATCATCACCATCAACAACATTGTTCACATCATTTGTACCAATATTGTTTGTTTGTTTTTCTAAGCAAAATTGATGAGGTGTTTCCAAGTTTGTTTTATTACACATCGCAGAAAATCGCTTTAGTAAGTGATTGAACATTTTTGCAGCTCGATCGCTGCTTTGTAATTGTAAGGTGATAAGTCGACGACTCAAAGCGATTTGCTCTTGATTATTATCACCCAGGAATGTGGCATTGTCGATGCCAATCTTTATGAGATCACAAATACCGCGTATTAATTCCGATTCGTTGAGTAGGTCTTCTAAATGTTGTATATTCTCCTCATTGTAGAAGGCCTTAATCAAGCGTATATCACTTAAATAGATGACGAATATATTGAGGCATTCGTGTAGTATTTTTAGATAATCAGCTTTTGAATCATGTAAATCAGCCGCTATTGACATGCCAGTGGTGGTGTTTTCATTGATATGTAAGTGCAGTCTTGAACGGTTTTCTGATGATTTAAACGATTGTGATGATTGTGAATGTGATGACATCGGTGATGGAGATTTTGTAATTTCATCGACCGGTTGTTGCTCTTCCGGCGAACTAGCACGCGCATAATTTCGTATCGCCATTGCACTATTCCATAGTCCCTTTAACAGCAATGGTGTTTCGGTCCCATTGCTAGGTTCTGTGGACGTCTTAACACATGCAGTTTGTGTCATCGCTCTGTTCTTGAATTCGCGAAATATTGGCAAAACAATTTCGGCCAGTATACCTGAGGCAAAATCATTAGACAGCAAATGTGATATGTTTTTAAAATGCTTCAATAGCACATTTAAAGCTTGTGTGGCATTCGTCGCCGCACATAGCCTACCAACATGTGCACGATATTGTTGCAAGAGACTAGTATGGAAATCCATGGATTTTAATTTGCCATCACATTTTGTACAAACGATCGTTTGATGCCTCTTGCTCGACTCCACACAGAGGGGACGTATAAAAATAGTACACAATATTTTACGATAGATAAATTTATAGCAGCATTTCTTGTAGGCGCCCGAAACTGCTGCCGCAACATCTAAGTAACGGTCAAACATGTCCAACGTGTAGTGGCAACAGCAAGTGCCCGCACGTAGCAGATAGCGTATGGTGCGCTCCTGTAGATCAGCGCTTAAATTTGGCAACAAATTAAGGAGTAAACCTTGTAAGTGGCAGCTCCACATTTGTTGGCGTGCGGCGGGTAAATTATGGCAAGCACAATGCATTTGTTCTAGATGTATTCGTTTGCGACGCTTCTTATGATTACTGCTATTTGCTGCATTGCCTGAAATGCTGTAAGCTCCATTGCCATCGCCACCAAACATATTTTGATCATAGTAGCTAAAATACTCCACGATTTTTATGAGTATATTAAAAATACTTGTAAATAAACGATTTAATTGTGGGCAATACAAATCATTATTTTGTCGCCGCAGTTGTTTCATCGCGCCAATGCAAACATTAAACATTTTTTCTTCGAAAAACTGAACGGTATAAAGATTTTGTAGCTCTGAATTAGCTGCTATACCGTTGTTATAGGTGAAAATTATATTATGGAGTATACCAAAAGTTAGATAAATTAATCCATATACAATTTGTATGTTATTAATGGCGTCTACAGCAGTCGATTCTTCCTGATTGCAAGTAGAATTTTCCATAATTTTCTGATGATATTCCAATGCAGTTGTCAATTTATTAAATATCATTTGAAATGGTATCTCATTTATATTATCATCATCATTATTTGCAAATAGATTATTCAAACATTGTTCAATCAAGCGTAACAACTCACATTTGATAACGTGAACATTTTGTTGACCGCCACCGAATGCATCATCATTGAGTGGTTCACACAAAAAGTCCAAAGCAAATCGCAAAGCAATCATACTCATCGATTTTTCACTAAAAGTGATAGTTGCTATTTTTCTCGTTATTGTTGCCGTTGCAGTTGTAGTTGCCGTTACATTCTCGTTAGCAACACACTTACTTAGTAATTCGATGAGCATATAGGCAATCTCATCACTTGTTTTACTAGCACATTTAAATGCAGTGAACTCTTCCTCAAGTCGGTTGCTATGATCATCAATATGTAAACGTAAAGGAGTTGTTCCACTGGTATGGGTGTCTGTAGCGGCGGCGGTATCAGCATTTAATGCGTCTGCAATAGATGCTTGAGTTTTTCGCTTTTTATGCTTTTGATATAAATGTAAATTGCCCATAAAATCGTAAACATTTGCGGGTTTCTTGAGTGCTGTGAACTCTTTCTCATCACTCCATGGGCAATTCGGAAAGAGTTTAGTGCACAAATTGCAAAGGCTTGCTGGTGATGCAATAAGCTGTAATAAATGAGAATGCAATGAATAGTGTGAATATGTATGAAATCTATTTAAATCAATTCAAGCAACCTTTATATCAACTCGGAGTAAAAATTCCAATAAATGTTGACCCAATTGGTGTGTTAAAAATGTACGTAGTGCTAGAATCTTATTGCAATCGCTTGGAGCACTGAGTATTAACTGCAATTATATACAAACAAAATATAAATGTGTCTTTTCTTTTTTGAAATAACATATAATTAAATCTAACCTGAGCAAAATTATGATTTTGCTGTGAAATATTATCACTAATATCTTCTGTCTTTTTCTCCTTATTGCTTGTGGGTATAAATAATTCTGACTTATTTATAATTGAATATACTTGTTCCAAAAGATATGAACAAATTTCTTCAGATATGGGATTTAGAAAGCTGAAAAGATAATACACATACAATTTAGTAATTATATGCTCTGTTGAATTTCCTATAAAATTTAATATGGATACCTATGTACATAAAAAAAAAAATACGAAACGATAATTCATATTTTTACTATTACACAAATTAAAAAACAAAAAAAACAAGCTAATTGTCAATAAATAATATTATCATTATTTACTATATATTTATATTTGAGTAATACACTAGGAAGTTTGTTTTTGAAATGATCCCAGTAGAAAAGTGGGTAATAAATTATTTAATTGAGCCGATGATGATGATGCATACTTTGGTATACCTGGTATATAAACAGCTCTGTGAAGAAATTTAAGTATTTGTTTTGCTATTAGGCATACACATACCTTTTCATATCTTCCTCTTGTAAATCATGCTCATCTGCATAACGAAAATAGAAGAGAAATAATTCCAACCAATGTTTCTATGGGGAAGAAAAAACAAAATAGAATAGGTATATATATAGAATTATTCAAAAGTAATCGTCGATATTGAATTATTTGATTAATATTTAATTTTGTTTTAGTTTAACATACTTTGAGTTCAACGTCACTGTTGCTATCAGCAGCAGCAGCAGCTACGGCCGCACATGCCTGAAGATAGTTTTGCCAAATCTGTTGTAATGTATCTAATAATAAATTATTTCCATTCTGTATGTGCTCCATTGCAATTGTGAGTAATGTTGCCCCTAGATACTATGCGATCGTTTAATTGGAGCTTCACAATCTATACCTACGTACGCAATGGCGGTTAAATTGCAACTAAATAGACATAAGAAACATGTTGATGTTAATAACCACATTGAAGAAGTGATGCACGCACTTCATTTGTGAGTTGCGATTGTGATGCACATAAGTGCATATATAGGTATGTACATGTGTATTAATATTAAATAATCAAAATAATACATTGTAAAAATAAGAAAGAGATGTGTATTGAGTAAAAATAAATAAACTTATTTTTATTAGCACACTATGTGATAATGCAAGTTTTAGTGTGTGGCTTTGTAGATAATACTAAGTAGGTGGGTATAAAATGGCAAAAATTAAAATAATCAAGATATAGTAAATAAAAATATAAAGAAGACAAATGAAAACAAAATAAAAAATTAATTTTATATATATATGTATATATATATATATATATATATATATATATATATATATATATGTATATATATATATGTATATACAGATATATATATATATATATATATATATATATATATATATATATATATATATATGTATATATATATATGTATATACAGATATATATATATATATATATATATATATATATGCATATATATGTATATATACATGCACATACATATATATAGGTAGAACATGTGTACACAATGTATGTATATAAGCCGTGAGGCAGTAGCCGGTTGAGCATTTATGTGTTGTGTGTATAAATATGTGTCTTTTTATGTTGGTGTTGTGCGGTGATAATTGGTCAAAAATGATGGTAAAGAAAATCAATTTAAATAAATGATAAAATGCAAGTAGATGTTGTGGTATATAGATCAAAAAGTGACATTTTCCATTAACTTACATACGAGTAATTCATTACTAGAGGGATACATTTGAAGAACCATCTCTTATTTCATATAGGCCGTTTGGTTAAACACGGTTATATTCAATTTGGCGGATTATTGGGTGTTAGGATCGACCCTATTAAGTTATTCGTTTGTACTTTATAAGATTGTAAGCGATGTTATGTAAATAACCGTTTTTCAAGTCATTAACTGTCATTTACCACTAGTATTCGTCGTTTCATATTAAAAATATACATACATATGCACATACATATATCATTTTTCAAATAATTTTTTTTTCTTATAATACAATGCATACGTACTTATGTGCATACAAATATTTTAGCTGATAGCACTGACCTACCACAAAGCAAGCAAATAGAAATATATTGCAATTATTGAAAAATTCAAAATAAAATCACCTATTATTATTTTCATATTATTCACATTGAATGCAAGCCTCTAACACCATGATAGAAGCACAAATTATATTCCTACTGTAATGCTGTGGAGCAACTAGTAAGCAACTGAAGTCAATGAATTGGAAAATGGAAGCATTGATAAGCAATAGGCAGTTAGTCTAGGCAAGCAAGCAAACGACAAGAAGTACAGAGTAAGTAAACTTTAAAGGTCAATAAAAGGAAAACACATATATGTTAGGCAAGAGAAGGAAACGTATTTGCATACGCGAAGATTTATTATACTTGTATTTATGTAGAAACGACAGTGATGAGTTGCGTCTGCACTCGTGCTTCTTTTCCTTTTATTTGTATTGTTTTTTTTATTTGCACTTGGCCCTTTAGGCCGATGAAGAAGGAGAAGTATAGAGGCAAATCAGCCTTGTAGGCAACCACCGTAGCTTATCACTGTTTGTGAACAATGTTATTGGAAAAGAAATAAACGCATGAAAGAATAGTAAAAATAATAAAAAAAATATTGTAAGAACATAAAATCGAAAAACGATATAAACATTTAATTACACAGAAATTGCGTAGTAATTTTTTATTGAAATAGGGATGTTCGATGAGATCTTCACTTTAGATTCCGCACTAACTAGCAATACATTAATTTTGCACACACTTTATTTTGTACTAACTATATTTGCTTTTTAACTTCATAATTACTGTAGGCCAAAAAGAAAAATTTCAACTTGCTAAACTTTCATTTCGTTTCATTTTGGCTTATTGTGAAATTTATAAATGCTGTTTCGCATTCTCTCTATACTACATTTTTCACATATATTATTTACTTGCTTGTTTGTTTAGTATTAAATTTGTTGTTCTATTTGGTTATTCCTAATGCTTTTATTGTTTTCCCACTTCAGTTCGCAAAAATAATACACTTTTCACATCAACGTTAAGCATATAAATGAAATATACATGAAGTGATTAGTTGTTTGCAATGGCTTTATGAAGAAGTTTTTATAGATATGTGTGTGTTTGTGTGTACGAAAAATATAAAGCAAAACAGAAAACAGCTGTCGGATTGTGAATAGTGTCAAAAATTAGTGCCACAGTGCTGCATTTTATTGATAAAATAATAGGTTTGTTCGTACAAACAACTTTTAACAATTGTTAAAAATTGTCGACAGAAAGCGTTCACGTACTCGATTCATGTGACAGAGATCCCAAAAACAAACTGTAAAAATTTAAGAGAGTTAATAGTTTATGCTAGTAAAGTTTTTGTCATCACTTTTCATCATGTATCATCAACAATTACGTACTGTGATTGTCAATTTGCAAGTTTCTGATAGGTTTCCGTTCGCATACTTTCTGTATATTTTCTCATATCGAGAATGCAATTTATTTTTATTCTCTCAATGACAGTAAGTGCTGGTAATGCCAGCGAATAAACTTAATACAAAAGTACTTTTAAGAAGTGAGTCTTAATTTTACTGAACAGAAATGTCAACACAGTTTGACAATTCTCATCTTTCAAACCATAAGTATCTCTATCGAAAGATTTCATACAGCAAGAAAAAAAAACTCCCGTTATATGGTTAGTACAAAATAAATGTTGTAATTATTATTGACAGGGTTGATTCGAGTACAATTAAACGTTGGAATAAACTGCAAAACTAAATTATCTTCATCTTAATTCCATATACTTCTTCCTACTTTTTTCTTTTAAAATTTATTATTCGAAATTTATTCAATTTTTACATTTTTGTTTACAAATTGTATGCGAGTTTGACTACGCACCAATATAACTTTGATATTATGACGTACATGCATAGAATGAAACTCTTTTGGACATTAATCGGCGCAATCTTCAAATTCGATCAGTCTTGCAACGACATTAGATAATGACGACAACGGCAACGTGGGCGTTCAGTATCATTTTCGTTTTCGACGGTATAAGTGGCTGATTTCAATTTGTTTGATTACGTTTTTGCGTTTCGTTATTATTATTATTTTATATTTTTTCTTTGTAAGGGTTTGTTCTTTAATAACATACATTTTGTGTAAATAATAGTTGAACATATTATCAGCAATATGTTAGTGAATCATATTAGTCGTGCCTTTATAAATAGCACATTTTACAATAAGAATAAAACATTAAAGGTAAATATGTAGATAAAAACATGAAGAATATTAGTATGATATTACACAGTGGAACTACTGATAGGGAAAAAGGAAAAATTTTTATGCTTATTATTTTATAATCAACAAAGTTGTGAAAAATAGATAATTGGATTTCTATTTAATGCAAATAAGTCTAGTAGCTGGCAGAATGTTCTTTTTAGACATAGGCTTCAAAAAAAGTATACTAAATATAAATAACTGACTTTAGAAATGATATAGTTTGAGTTTATATTTATATTTTGGTACATGTAAGAAAACTTATTGAATAAATGAGAATTAAAACTCAGTATTTATGTTTTATATATACTGAGTTTTAATTCGAATTTATTCAATAAGTTTTCTTGTCGTGTACATACATAAATATGCATATATGTATATATTTACATGTGTATTTTCGGTCATCGCGTTATCAGTGGCATAATTTTCTTTGTTATCCACCTCAAGTGATTGTGTTGTTTTTATTTATTTTATTACGCAATGTTTTTATTTATACACAATTCTTGAATTTGAGATGGTTATTGCGTTACCTATTTTTACCTATATGTTTTTTCTGTGAACAAATTAAATTATATCTACATCAACCGGTTCTAGATAGATACGTATAAATATGCAAATAAATACATATGGTAGCTACACAAAATCCGATAAGATAAACTATGAAACTTCATTTTGCAGGTAATTGCATGTTATTCTACCAGTGGCAAAGTAAACAAGAGAAAAGTATATGATAGCGCATTGGATGCTATATCCGATGTAGCAGATGGCTCAAAGATATTATTCGGTGGTTTTGGCATTTGTGGTATACCGGAGAAATTGATTGACGCTTTGAAAGAAAGGGGTGTTAAAGATATCACAGCCGTTTCGAATAATGGCGGTAAGTGTGATGTATGGAACCGGAGCCATGTATATGATTTTATATATTCTTAGGTGTTGACGATTGTGGTTTGGGTATTTTAATTCGTGGGAAGCAATTGAAAAAGGTCATAGGTTCATATGTTGGCGAAAATACAGAATTGGTGCGACAATATTTAGCTGGTGAAATAGCTATTGAGCTGACACCGCAAGGCACATTGGCTGAAAAGATACGCGCAGGTGGTGCGGGTATACCGGCTTTCTACACACCTACTGGCTACGCGACTCTCGTACAGACTGGCGGTGCTCCCATCAAATACACGAAAGATGGTAAAGTTGAGGTGGCCAGTAGGCCGAAACTGGTGCAATCGTTCAAAGACCGTGATTACGTGTTGGAGGAGTCCATATTTGCTGATTATGCTGTGGTAAAAGCGCAAAAGGCGGATTTGCTAGGCAATTTAGGTAAAAGCAGTTATGCATTAATGCTATTGAATATAACAAATAATTTCGTCCATAGTTTTCAATAAAGCGGCGCGTAACTTCAATGCACCCATGTGCCGTGCTGCTAAAGTAACCATCGCTGAGGTAGAGCAAATTGTACCAATTGGCTCTTTAGATCCCGACCAAATTCATATACCTGGAATTTATGTGGATCGCCTTATTAAAGGCGCCAATTATCGTAAGCGAGTTGAACGCTTGCGCATACGAGATGATGGCGCGGATGGGCCTAAAACGGGTGATGCTAAAGCTAAAGCTGCTGAAGCATTACGTGAACGCATTGCTAAACGGGTAGCAATGGAATTCCACGACGGCATGTACGCCAATTTGGGTATTGGAATACCGGTGTTGTCTTCAAATTATATTCCAGATGGTATGAATGTATTTTTGCAATCTGAAAATGGAATACTCGGTTTAGGTCCTTTCCCGCGCAAACATGAAGTAGATCCAGAACTGATTAATGCGGGCAAAGAGAGTGTTACTGTCATACCAGGTGCCTCGTTCTTTGCTTCGGATGATAGTTTTGCCATGATACGTGGCGGCCATGTAGATCTAACGATTTTGGGAGCGATGGAAGTATCCGCGACCGGTGATTTGGCAAATTGGATGATACCTGTAACTTCATGATTATCTTCGTATTGAGAATATTAAACATGAGTGTTTTATTTTACTTTTATTTCCAGGGCAAACTTGTAAAAGGTATGGGCGGTGCTATGGATTTAGTAGCTGCACCAGGAACTAAAGTTGTTATTACTATGGAACATAATGCACGTAATGGCTCACCAAAGATTCTGCAACGTTGTACATTACCTTTGACTGGTCAGGCAGTTGTGGATCTGATTATTACAGAGAAGGTTATACACATTCATGTTATATATTTGAATTGACATTGTAAATCGTATAAATTTTATGGTTTATTTTCTTTAGGCTGTATTCGAAGTGGAGAAAGGAGTTGGTTTAACGCTTACTGAAATTGCCGATGGTTTCACCGTTGATGATATTACCGCATGTACCGGCTGTGAATTCTTAACATCAACGAATTTAAAGAAAATGTCACAAATTGATGCCTAATCTCTTAAAAAGTTGGATGATTTTATATTTTATATTATATTTAATTAAGCACAAGAATTATTGTTGGCTTTTATACAATTACGTGATTGGTATATTTAGAAACATTCAATGTTTTTTTTTTTTAATTAAAGTGATATTGACTGCATTTATTTTACATATAGTATATAATGACCATTTATTTTTTAAGCACCCAAAAAATAATACATACGTATGCATATGCTTAAACATACTTACATACGTAAGTAAGGCAAGCATTATTTAATACATAGTCGTGGGAACAGTTTGAAGATACACCCAAAGTGTTGTACATCTTTATGAATATTTTCCCGTTAACTTGTAATGGCTTTTGTGACATTTTTGAAACCATTCAAATCACGTGTTTTACGCATTTGTTTATGCAATATATCCAATATTTCGATTTCTGTTTCCAATTCCGAACGGCATGTGGCACAAAAGTGTGAGGTCAAAACGTGCAATGGACTACGATAATAGAACTTCTTATTCATATTGAGACCATTCTTTTTGTGAGCCCAAAAATGTAACAATGTTTCGATCAATGTAATTAGTACGGCAAAGTAAATGTTGAAAAAAAATAGTGTTGGTACTAAGAACATACGATGATTTGTTTTATTATAGCCAAGTATAATATCCTGTAAATGCAAATGGCAACATTGAATTACATTTTATTAATCTTGTGCTCCATCAAATATGTACATACATTTTTCACACCCTCCATATTGATATAATCTTCACGAGCATAATGAGGTGGTGATGCTGGTAGCTGTATAAGTTGTGTTGCTGTAGTTATAGCCTTTACTTTGATACCATTCCATTGTATGGGTTCACCCATCATTTCCCTCTCAAATTCTTCACAGGGAGTAACGCGTAAGTATTTTTTAGGGATGTGGAATCTCTTGTGCTTAACATAACGTATTCTCCAGTTATCATTTGACGGTTCTCCAGTTTCTTCATCAAGCGTTTGCATTTCTATACTGGTAGTATTGTCATATTGTATATAGTCGACTTCACCAGTTTCGGAATCCTGTAAAAGAATAAACGAAAACAAATAAGCATATACTAAAATAACTAAAACGAATTTTATTGTTTCAATAATAGTGATAAAAATTCAGCATTTGCAGGTCACTAGCTTATAATGTGATTATTTATTTTTAGTTTCCTAAAGAAAATTTTAAGTAGGCAAAAAACGTTTTCAAATTCCACTACTTTACAGCCCAAAATGCCAAGAAATTCAGGTATACCATATGGGAGAGTTAGTACGAACCTCCTGAGAGCGATCAATGCAAGTGCGAACCGTTTAGCAATAAAATACAAAATTATCGTGATATCAAGATGCCTATACAAAAAATATGTTTTGAGCTCAAGCGGTTCATACTAACTCTCGCCCATACATGAATTTCTTCGTAGTTTTTCAAGATAATTAATAGTAAAGTAGTGATGAATTAGGGAGATTGCAATACAATAAGAAAATCAACAGTGATAAATCATGACTTCTGGGGAATAGTTTCGTAAAAAGCTGCCAAGTCAATAGAAGTATTGCCGAAAGTATAAAACTATTTTATAACTATAAACACCCCCTGAGCAATTATTGAAGCAATTGATACTTTAAATATTTATTCACCCGTGGAATTATTCTTAGTCTATTTATGGTTCGTCAATATAGGATGAAATTATAGAAATTATAGAAATTTGGAATATTAGATGAATTTAAACCACTATTGTAACTAGGTAATTTTAAATATTTGAGTTACAAAACAAACAAATAAATGCTTTATATTTAAAAAATTTTGTAATATGTGATTGATTTTCATTGTAGTGTATATTAATAATTGTAGGGCTTCGCTGTTGTACAAACAAATGAGCCCTCTATATATGTATGCATATAAAATAAAAACTAGTTTGTAGCCTGTAGTAAAATCTATTGTTTACATACAGATGTACTATGTATGTAATTAATTTTTCATTTTTTTATTATTATATATGTACAAACTTATATACAGCCTTCCAACGACTTTGTACATGGAAATGTGGAGGAACCTAATACATACACACACACACATATATATATATATATATATATATATATATATACATATATATATATATATATATATATATATATATATATATATATGTATATATTATATATACATATACATGTATGTAGATGTTATATATACATATATATGTATGTTTATATTACATATACATATACATGTATGCCATACAAAAAATTGTGCGACTAATTTCTAAAGAGATTTGTACATTTAAATTTGAAATATATGAATCAGAATATATATGTAATGCCATGAATGGAAATAAATTCTGTGATCTGTATTCTCCTATCCATCGCAGATAGTTGATCAATTTTTTGTTTGTATGTATATAATAATATAATAGTATAAAATTTGAGAAACAGTAGAATTATCATTCGTGTTCTTTCCATTTTTTTAAATTTTATAGGGATTTAATGGGACTTACGACTATATATAAAAATATGTGAATAAGATATGAAATCTAACCGAAATTAATTCTTGCAATCAATTTGGAACAGCGTATTAAAATATTGTATATAGAAACAAAGTTTTTCTAATTATAAAATATACAATGAATTTTTTTATTAACTTAAAAGATGTACGCTCGAAGCATATATCTTTGTAGCTACCTATAAAACAAATCGAAAGTTGTGTTTGTTAATTATTTTATTTTGATTATATCACATATTTAATGGGGATTGGAAAAATGGAAAAAAATAAACATATAAAATATAATGATCGTGTAGTAGTCGTACTACTTAAGATATTGTGTGCTTTACTGTATGGCTATATACATCTCCCTTAGGTAATATGTATCTACATAAAAAATAAAAAAATAAATATGTGGCACTTAAAGCTTCTCTTCTATTACTGTTGTGTGTCTTAAATTTTGGACAGTATTAGAATGGACCTACTTATTTTAGCCGGTTCTGAACGGCAGAACACTTGTGACATCACTTTTTCTGAGCTTTGTCACAGAGTTCTTTTTAGAAGCTTTTTCATGGCAAGTTGTTACTGTCGGAAGAATTGCCAATTGCTTGCCGACAGGTGGGTACCATTCGAAAGAAAAATCTTTTCGATATAAAATTTGTTATGCATCAGCCGGGTATTGAACCACGACCTACAGATCAGAAGGCGAACACACTAACCACTGAGCTACGGCACCCACATATATCTACATATATATGTATATATTACTTATCTTTTTTAGGTTTCAATAAATTCATATGAAAAAATGTATGCTGGATACATTAAGACTGGTTAAAAGTTCCTAGATTGAAAGATGTCTAAGCTATAAATGCTTTAATATGAATCTATAGATTTAAAATAATAAGATTAAGTGATTTATTTCTCTGAATATCAACAATTATACCCATGCATATACAGTGCATTAATTCGTATTATCCCTGTAAAAAATTGTGCGGCTAACCTCTACAGAGACTAATCTGGGATTAATATCTTTAGATCGGAAACTAATTAGATGCAGATCGGTCTCTTTAGAGATAAGTTTAGAGAAGTATCTAGTACGTTCAAATTCATTTTACACAAAATCGAATTTTTTATCCAATACTCATTTCATGATTCCAAAGTCATAAATGGTAAACAAATATTTTACTAATGGCCATGTTATTTATAAAGCACTTAGAATTGCTCACTTTATCGACCTCTACCAGGTTATTAGCGTGGAAAACAGTTGTTGTAGTTTTCAGCTAAACTGGATAGCAGTTTTAAGTTTGAAGTACGTTAATTGCAGCAAGAAAAGTTCATTACAGAATGCCAATTTAAAAACACAATATAGCATTATAATTTCGTCTTATTTCCGCATATATCCCATGGAGATACCTTGTTCTTCATTTCGGGGTTGAATTAAGTTGATGGTGATTTTCTAAAGATGCCTAATCCCTTAAAAAAATATGGTGTAAGTTACGCTCTCACAAATTTCTCGATTATAGAAATTATATATTGATTTAATTAAAAAATTTTAATAGTCATTTTAATTTTAAATGCGTCAAAAAAAACTCATTCTGACCAAAACGGTTAGATTATCGAATGCAGCGTACATGAATTAGTTTTAGCAGTTAGTTAGGCGGTACAATTCTGAGCTACTGCATCCACTAGCCAAAACTGACCTCGGAAGTCAATGATGTCTGAAAAGCAAATACAGTGTTCATCGAGGCATTTTAACGGTAATGGTGAAACGATAAAACGTCAAAGTTATGATATAAAACTCGTTTTGGCTGTTTTAGGCTGATGCAAGAAATTATTTTAAATTGTATCGAATTGTACGGCGACCCAAAACTAATGTGATATTATAAAAATTAATATAAAAGCAAAAAAAAAAAAAATTAATTCATAACGCTAAAATTTATGATTGCTTTTATAGTATTTCATCTTCGATTAAAATAAAATTACTACTTACTTACTTAAAATAAAATTACACAGAAATAATAAAAATACCTCAATCGGTGTAATCGGTATTTGTCGTTATGCAAGTAGGCGATTTTATTGAAAATATGCACATACCGTACTTAGGTGTGGTTGTTACAGTCTAAATTTGAATCTGAATTTAGATTTATTTGATGCATCTAAGCTATGTTTAGCCGACGGCAAAACTAAAACATGTATCGCAAGTCTTCATGTACGAATGTACATGCATTACAAATGTTATTTATTATAAAACATAATACAATATATATATTTATGTAGTAACAATAACAAATGTGTATGTATTTACGGTCCAACGAGAAAGTGAGCTCTCCAGGATCCTGACTCGGCGTTTTACAATTTGTAATTGCTTGCAATTGCAATTTTTTTAGAGTGAAGTAGTTTTCGATAGAGCTAAATCGGTATAGCAGTTATCAAAATTGATAACCCAAAAATCATTTGTGCTCAGTAAGGTTTGAAATTTCATCATGGAAATATTGAAACCGCAACAACGCTGGCAAATATTGAATTTTTATTACGAAAGTCGCGTTTCTGTCATCCAAATTCAAAGATTGCTACAACAATTTTATGGTCGACCAAATTTTTTCTTATTTATTTATTTATAAAATATCAAATACCATACCTGTATAGAGTAACTCATTGCTGGCTTTTCCCCAAGGATATTTTGATGAACGGTGTTAACTAATTTTGTTAATTAATTGTGGTATAATGTATTTACTACTATTTTCAAAAAATTTCATAGAAAAACAGATTATTAACATCATAATAGTACTATATGTACCTTTGTATTTAATTTCTGATCTTTTTTTTACTTATTTAGATATTCTAAGAAATTTTGTAATGGAAATTCCGGTTAATTATGCACAGATACAAACATTTATATGTACATATATGTATATACATACAAATGTATTTATATTTGTATATTCATTAACTTTACTTTTTTTACATTCTCCAAAAATAAAATTTCCATTAGTTTGCTTAAGGAATCTTCAATATACATATGTACATATGTATTATTAATACATATATATGCATATATGTTTAAGTTTCAAGCGTGATTTAAACCCATGCATATACATTTTAATAATACCAGTATTAACAGGTATATGTTTTTATTAACCGATTCATATTTTCCTTTTACAATTATGCTCAAAATTTGACTTAATGATAAGCACGAGCCTGCACATAAAAGAAATATAATTCATTCTTACTAATACATATAATTTGTATGAAAGAAATTTTGAATACTTTGAAATATAACACAAACGAGACACAATGATATTTGTTGAATGCGAATGTTTGTACGGACGTGCAAACATTAATCGCGACGTTGCAAAACTGTGGTGAAATTTTGTTAACTATTTTATTTATCGCACACTCGGTTACTCATTCTGATGCGATTAAAACAAAATAAAAATAAAAACACAAAAGAATATCACAACAACAATGTAAATATTATCTGTTTTTATTATATGATACTGTGCGAAAGCAAATACTACAATATAAAACATATAATATATAAAATGACGATGGACAGTAGTACAATTTCATGTAATGATTGATAAAAAAAAACCGGTCATATGTAATGGAGAGTGGTTCAGAGACAAAATATTTATAGCAATCTTATCATAGATAGCAACTAGACGTTGAACGGATAAAAAATATTGAGCTTTGGAACTAAAATTTTGATCGTGAGCCAATGAAAAAATGAGTATATTTCTGATCAAGTGTTTGTATATATCACCGTTTAAATAAGTGAGCTCGATTATTTTTTGTTGTTGTTGCAAAAGAATTTCAGTTTATTGTTATTCTTTAATCTATTCCAAATGATTCTTTAGGAATATGTAGTTTAGTACGCATGCTTCAGAGATCGCTTAACAAAGAATTTGACGTTAACCATTTAACTTTTAAACTGCTTAAGTCGAAGTAGCAAAATTCGTAAAATTTTTGTTTTTAACTGCTTAAAATGAACCATTGCTTCTGTTATGCTTCTAAAAAAAACAGCAGTTTCAGTCAAAGCAAAAGCGGCAAACGATTACAGAAAAAATCTCCTTACAGTCGGCTGGGGCCGACCAAACTATACCCTGCATATGTAGATTTATATATAAAAAGTTTACTCGAATATCCAACTTTTCTTTTATTTCCACTTTTCGAGAAACAATTTTTGCATATACTACTAATTTACACCCGAAATATGGTTGACTTTGACGAAGTAAAAGGATTTTAAGATAATTCCGAGGCTTAGTATGAGAGCTATATAAAAAGTGGGCGTGGCTTACCACTTTCTAGTAAATCCAATTAATTTTTCAATGTTAATACACACCTTAAATTTGGTGTCCTACGTTGAATAGTTTCTAAGTTATGGTGGTTAACATTTTTGTTTAATTTCCTCAACTTTGTATGGGAGCCCCAATAAGAAGTGGGCGTGGTACGCTGATTTTTCGCCAGATTATTTCCGACTACGATATTAATTTAAGTGTCAATTATGGTTATTGTACACAGAAGATTGCCGAAGTTACAGCTGTTTCAATTTAAAATTTGTATGGGGGCTACGATAAACACTGGGCGTGGTGCGCCCATTTTCTGTGAGCCTAGTTGCTCGTACAATACTAATCCATACCCTAAGTCTCGTTGTCCTGGGCTAAATGGTTTGTAAGCTATGGAGCTTAACATTTTAGTTTAATTCACTCGACTTTGTATGGGAGACCCATGAAGGAGTGGGCGTGGCACACTGATTTTCTGTCAGATTTTTGCCGACTACGATATTAATTTAAGTGTCAATTATGGTTATTCTAGACAGAAGATTGCCGAAGTTACAGCTGTTTCAATTTAAAATTTGTATGGGGGCTACGATAAACACTGGGCGTGGTGCGCCCATTTTCTGTGAGCCTAGTTGGTCGTACAATACTAATCCACACCTTAAATCTCGTTATTCTACGCTGAATAGTTTGCAAGTTATAACCGGTAACATTTTTTTTAATTTCCGCAACTTTGTATGGGAGACCCAAAAAGGAGTGGGCGTGGCATATTGATTTTCTGCCATATTATTTCTGACTACCGTGTTAATCTAAGTGTCAATTATGGTTATTCTAGACAGAAGATTGTAGAAGTTACAGCAGTTTCAATTTAAAAGAAGTACAGACACTTTGTATGGGAGCTACGCTAGAAAGTAGGCGTGGCTCATCCACTTTTAGTGAGGTTATATAGTAGTATAATATAACTCTATGTGCAAAATATTGTTGTCCCAAGTGGTATATTGTGTGAGTTATAGCAAGTTAAAGATTTTGAAAATTTCGAGGTTAGTCGCTTTGAATGCTTGGTGTTGGCGTGGTTATTGACCGATCATGCCCAATATCAATCCCCTCCGTAACCTTGGATCATAGATTACTTATGCCAAATTTCATCGAAATAGCTCAATATTTACTCAAGTTATCGTGCGAACCAGCCAGGTGACAGACAGACGGACGGACGGACGGACGGACGGACGGACGGACGGACATCGTTAAATCGAAAATTTAATCGACGCTGATCACGAATATATATCCATGTCTATATCTCCGGAAATTCCTTCAAGTGGACACAAACATCTGACCGAAATGAATATACCATGCATATTGCATTATGCAGGGTATAAAAATGCGCAGTAGTCCGGCAGTCGTTGTTTTCCAAATTTTAATTTTGCTTTGTTTTTGGTCAGTAGCACAAATCAGAGAAGATGCAATATCTTTGCTTTCGTCCAAGCTGCTGCAAATATATGAGATCGCCACGTAAGACGCCGATCAAATTGAACATCTAGTTATTTCGCTTTGTCGGGTTGGAGTATCTGGCAGTGATTCAATGTCACTCGGGGACAAGAATCCTTGCAGAGCGTGAATGTTATCTGGATTTCTTTGATTCCGTTTGCTTTTATATGCCATTTATTGATCGAAATGAAATAAAACTTATTGTTAATAAAATTGTTAATAATAATTTGCCTTTTATTTATCTTTTGATCATTTGCGTTATACAGTGCGGTATCACAATAAGAACAACAACAGCTACTGGCATATGAATATACATGTATGCGATCATTAATTAATATATACATATAAATGTGTGTTCTAACTCTCAATTATGTTATTTATTTGTTTTTTGTTGTTTATTATTTTAGTCTCTTTTTCCTTGTCAATTAAAAAAGAACACCTAATAAGCGAACCTTTTATCGAAATCACAGTCGAACTTAAATTCATTTAATCCGTCAGTATAGTTTAATTTTTTAATAATACATGCGTTGATTTATACAGCCCTCATTTTTTGCTATAGTTACTCACATGTGTATTCTTTTTAAATTTTTTTTTTTGTAATAGCAACCATTTTAACCCTTTAATGTACACTGAAGCGTGTGGAAAATTATAAGAATCACATTTAATTGTTTACAATTACATTTAAAGTATATGTAAAAAATGGTAGAGATTTAATATTAATTATTATTAGCTTAACTTTATATTTTCGAGCAAACATATGTAATTATCCACCACCCAGCAAACATTGCAGAACAGCGTTGTGGAAATTTAGACTTATAATAGGCTAATACAAGCTCATACGCTTATAATGGAACTTTAAAATTGAAAATATTTCAGTTCTTATAAGGTATAACCGCTCTGAGCCTATTATGAGATTCAGATCTGTTTTTTTATACCCTGCATAATGCAATATGCATGGTATATTCATTTCGGTCAGATGTTTGTGTCCACTTGAAGGAATCTCCGGAGATATAGACATAACGATTTAACGATGTCCGTCCGTCCGTCCGTCCATCCGTCTGTCTGTCACCTGGCTGGTTCGAACGATAACTTGAGTAAATATTGAGCTATTTCGACGAAATTTGGCACAAGTAACCTATGATCCAAGGGTACGGAGGGGATTGATATTGGGTATGATCGGTCAATAGCCACGCCCACACCAAGCATTCAAAGCGACTAACCTCGGAATTTTCAAAATCTTTAACTTGCTATAACTCACATAATATACCACTTGGGACAACAATATTTTGCACATGGAGTTATATTATACTACTATATAACCTCGCCAAAAGTAGGTGAGCCACGCCTACTTTCTAGCGTAGCTCCCATACAAAGTGCCTGTACTTCTTTTAAATTGAAAATGCTGTAACTTCTACAATCTTCTGTCGAGAATAACCATAATTGAAACTTAGATTAACATGGCAGTGAGAAATAATATGGCAGAAAATCAGTGTGCCACTCCCACTGCTTCATGAGTCTCCCATACAAAGTCAAGGGAATTAAACTAAAACTTTTAAGCTCCATAACTTACAAACCATTTAGCGTAGGACAACGAGATTTAAGGTATGGATTAGTATTGTACGAGCAACTAGGCTCACAGAAAATGGGGTACCACGCCCACTGTTTATCGTAGCCCCCATACAAATTTTAAATTGAAACAGCTGTAACTTCGGCAATCTTCTGTCTAGAATAACCATAATTGACACTTAAATAAATATCGTAGTCGGAAATAATCTGGCAGAAAATCAGTGTGCCACACCCACTCCTTCATGGGTCTCCCATACAAAGGCGAGGGAATTAAACTAAAACTTTTAAGCTCCATAACTTACAAACCATTTAGCGTAGGACAATGATATTTAAGGAATGGATTAGCATTGTACGAGAAACTAGGCTCACAAGAAATGGGCGCACCACGCCCACCGTTTATCGTAGCCCCTGTACAAAATGAGTGAAATTCTTTTAAATTGAAATAGCAGTAACTTCTGCATACTTCTGTCTAGAATAACCATAATCGACACTTAGATTAACATGGTAGTTGGAAATAATCTGGCAACATGCCACACCCACTTCTTAATGGGGCTACCATACAAAGTTGCGAAAATTTTAAAAAATTTAAACCGCTGTAACTTACGAACTATTCAACATAGGACAAACAAATTTAAGGTGTGGATTAATATTGAACAATTAATTGGATTTACAAGAAAGAGGCAAGCCACGCCAACTTTTTATATAGCTATCACACTAAGTCTCGGAATTATCTTAAAAACCTCCTTTAAATTATCCCTTTTAGAACTCTCATAACATACAAAGTACTTCGTCAAAGTCAACCATATTTCGGAAGTAAATTAGTAGTATATGCAAAAATTGTTTCTCGAAAAGTGGAAATAAAAGAAAAGATGGATATTCGAGTAAACTTTTTATATATAAATCTACATATGCAGGGTATAGTTTGGTCGGCCCCAGCCGACTGTAAGGAGATTTTTTTATAATTAAATTGCTATGGTCTTAAAACGAATGCTCATAACTGCTCTGAGCCGAGTATGATCTTCAAATTTGTTTCTTTATAAGCACATTAGTATGGTTATTTTGTTTTATATACAAATAACAAGTTTAGTAAAGGGGCAAGGCTTAGTATAATTATTGCTATCGAAGTGGAAATAGTACAAAATGTAGTGGTAGCTGTTATAAGAAAAATATTCGAAATGTCAATGGAATAGCCGATAGAGTTCGCATGCGCACCAACAATTTGTTGATGCTGAGGTAGTGAGTTCAAATCCAACAGGGTACGTAAAATTTGAAATAAAAATAAAAATATTTACTTAATAAATACATTTAAACTTACAGATAGCATTAGAAATCGTTACAAATCTAGAACACACATTAAAATAAATTTTTTCTTGCTTATAGCAACCATTTAACGTGCTGGATGTAAACTTGTAAAGGGTTTTTGATGTTATGGGCTTGTGCAGCGCTTATAATAGTCTCTAAAAAAATTAGGTGATAGGAGGGTTATAACGTGCTTATAAGAACCTTATAAGAGTTTGTACAGGGAATATACTATTATTCTTATAACAAACTGGGTATTTGTTCAGAAAAAATGCTGATCAATATTACAATATTTCAATAATTCATTAAAAATATTGTTGTATACTCACCACAAAAAGTGAGTGATTTGTAAACAACGAGATATTTAGTCGGTTTGCAGGTTTTTTTTGCTATTGTTCCTGATGTCACCACCAGTTCAAGCTTTTTGTGATATGGTTATGTTTTGTGTTTTGTTTTAAGTTAAAAAAGCTACTTTGATATATGTATTAGAGAGCTGCAGGAATGTATTTGTTTACATCTTCAAAACACTCCATTGCGGCGAGTAGGTAAATTTTAAGCAAAAGTAACTTGGCAGTCAACTCGTTAAAATCCGATTAGTCATTCAGAATGAATACCTCTAAACTTTTAGTATAAATACCGTGTTAGTGTAGTTTCGTGTCTATTTATATATGTTGGATATTAGTACATGTATGTATGTATGGTTTTAAAATTGAAAGCTTTTGTTAAGCTTGTATTAGGTGACAACAGATGGCACCTAGGAGATTCACAAGAGTTTTATACGTTATTTTAGAATATTGCTACACAAAAACTTACGTATAGTTTTCATAAGAAAAACAGAATGGAATACTTATTATTATGTCATGGCTATAAAGCCAATCACTTGGTTTCCAATTAAACAAATTGCTGTTGATTTCAATACAAAATGAATGAACTTTTCGTCGAATATTTCTTGCACATGCTAAGCTGTCGGGCGTTCTAATACTTACATTATCATAGACTTCTGACTCAGGGAATTCCATGAAAGTATCTTTTTTTTCTTTTTGATAGAGTATTCACGATTTCACAACAGTCCGGTAAGGGATTACCTTTACACAACAATGACGGAGTTCAGTATTCCTCGGAAGTTCTTCAGAATAACATTGTACAACTACCGTTGTGCAGTGCAAATTGGGAAAGACCTCTCTCCGCCGTTTAATTTAAATTAATTTAATTAATCTCAGCTGTACTTTTTTTATAGCATTCTTGTTGTTTTATCTACGAGTGAGCTTTACGCTCCCGCGCAGTACTGCACCATATGGCAAATTGGTCCTTCAAGCCGGATGCTTCAATTAGTTCTCGTAAATCTATTGCGGTGGATAATATATAATATTCTTAGGTTGTACATTTAGCACGTATACAATTATATGGTTGATCGCGCTTACAAGGCTACCAGTAATCCATCCAAGCACCTACCAGAAAAGGTTTTATGTATGGACTCGAAAAAATGAAAGCTGCCTGCAATGAATTTATGTACATCAGTTAAGAATTGTATGCATATTCTGGTGAAGAAGAGTACGTCAACCTTACTGAAGGCATTGAACACACGAAAGACAAGCATTCTCAAACACATGCATTATAACATTCCCAAATTGCTAGCTTGATAGCTTCTTCAAGTCATATATCTGCGTTTAGAGAAGACGATGCAATTGAAACTTTTGCTGATAGTCGTAGTGAGAAAAATGTTCACCTAACAAAAATTTAGTTACCCCAGTTCACCGGGGAGTTCGAATATAGGATTATTTTTCGAGACTTCTCATTTCGTACGTTCTTGTCAATCTTTTTCTTCTTCTTTGTCCTCATCAGCACAAAACAATTTGAATCAAGATGAACAAATACCTGCTGTCGCTAAGTGTCACACGTCATAACAATGCAAATAGAACCTCTGTTACCGCGTCTATGTCTAATAGCCTAGACAAACGACAGCCTAATTCCGGATTATCGGCGCACTTAATCCGAATAAAATAATAACCTGACAGAAGGCAGTATTGTGGATTAACTAAACGGCTGATTGCTGTTTTATTAGGCCTGTCCACTTACATTACTATCACTATCAATTTCTGTCGTCTATCACTCTCGATATGAGAAAATCTACAAGAAGTACGTGAACTGAAAACTTTCAGGAACTGGTAAATTGACATTCACCGTTCGTAATTGACAGCTGGATTTATTTGTTCGCAAACACTTTTCATGTTGAAAACTGTTAACAATTGTTGAATGTTTTTTGTTAGCGAACACACCTAATATTTTGTAAAATGGATGGAGAAAAATTCACAATAGACAATTTTCAGCAGTGTTGCCATCGCAAATTGCCCTAATCCTTTTTTATTTTGAGAATTAACTCATAGAGTTTATGCGGATTAGCTGCAGTTAATGTCCGAGTTAATTCGAATTAACTCGGTAATCCGGAATTAGGCTGCCGTCTGTCTAGGCTATAACATTTCTTCCAGCGGTAGTCACTACAGTAGACGACAAATAGTGGAATAAGGTGAGCTGTCGAATATAGCTTGACTCTGGATCAACAATATCATTTGCGTCAGAAGCCTTTGTATAACGCGTCGGTCTGTCACAAAAACGGTCGAATGCCAGTTCCTGGTCTATCAGAATGCAATTTCGGAGTAATATGATGTCGAGTGTACTTTACTTTAACCTCCAAAGTAAACGTTTCGAAACATAATATACACGCCTTTATTCTCAACGATCTAACATTACAAATTCCTATCCAGACTGTGAATATATCTTCGGCATTGTGGCAATATTAAATTCACTGCACTAACAGTCTTTGATCAATCGATGGTTACTTATCTGTGAAAAATGAGACCAAAGATGTTATAAACCAATGGGTAGGTACATAAAAATATAAAAGGTGAACATAACAAAAATTGCGATATAATCAATTGTTATCAATTTAATAACATAATAATAATCGTAAATGACGTCCCTTGTCAAAAAAGATTAGTTTTTTTTTGTAGATATTGTACGATACATATGTATGTACTTATAAACATATATGAACCAATATAATTATTTTGTTATTGTAATTGTTTTTGCTTGTAATCACTTCCCATTCATTTTATCACAATACAAGCATCTAATAACTGTCGTCATAAGTAGGTACTTATAAACTTCGCATAACTATTTAGTTACTGAGATTAGTGATAGTATGTACAAGTACTCCTCCATACGTTGTTATGTATGTATATTATTGCAAATGATTGAAAGGCAAGGCAGAGATATTATATCATGAAATAGAAACATCAGCAAGGGTGTGAAAAAATAAATAAATGATTAATTATGGTTGGGGTGATACATATTTGCCTTAACTGAACGGAACAAATAAAGTTAGTATGAGTTGAACTTTAATAGTGAACGACACGTTAAAATAACGTAAAATATCGTATAACTTGAAATTTAATCATTTAACGATCTGAGGGTGAATAATACCAGTGTACCGATGTTACTCGTTACAGTGTAGTAGTTACTCGTTAAAATTACATTATGTACGTTTAAATTGTAAAATAAAAATAAATGCAAATGTGTTAAATCACAATGGAACAATCTTTCCGATAATAATGCAATTAAATGCATGCAATATTAGCAAAATTTAAAATGTTTCGTGTATGAATATTTTTAAATATTATTTTTTTTTATATGAAACGTGTCGAGACAAAATAGAGTTGCTTAATTATTTTATACTTACTTCATTTCATTATCAGTTTACACTTATTGTTCAAAGAATGTGTTAAAAAATGTGTTTTATACGAACCTATTCGCATGGTGAATTAATTGAAAAGGAATTTTAAGATGTGCAAAAGAAAATGAACTAAGAAACCTATAAAAATGCAATAATTGTGTTTATCACACCCCACATAGTAAGATTACGAGCAATTTCTGATTTTTTCCAAACGAAAGTTAATGAATATATTTAAAGGATATTGGGGTCTCAGAATTATGCTTTTACCTAGCGCAGAAATCTATCAGAATTGCTGCAACAAGCGTAGTTCATAGATATTTCGCATTCATTTAAGGAAACATTGACGCGGATTTGTGGTGGGGGTGGGACCAACTTTGAGAATAATATCGACTTTTTGACAGATTTATGTATGGAGATTTGTCAAAGGGGTCGATGTTGTCCTTGGGGTCGACTTTGTTTTAATAATGACTGTACGCCATTAACTGTAATAAAATTAACTAGTCAATATATGCAAATAGTAGTACTACAAATTGTTAGGCTAAGGTGTCAAATATGTAGTATTGAAACCGTATTACCGTGAACATAAAGATAATAATAATAATAATAATAATAATAACAACAACAACAATAATAATAATAACAAAAAGACGATTAACGTTTTAGTTATCATATTTGATCGGTATTCGTTTTTACTGATATGGTATCATAATACGTCCACTAAACGTCAACCTGTTTATTGGTGACATTGATTATTTATACAAGTACTTTTACTAGTACTTATAACTATACTATTATATTTTGAATACATAGTCATGTACAGTTTTATTTAAATTTATTTTGCTTGTCGAAAAAATACCTACGTATATGATTAGTCAAGAAACACAAGTGGTTGTGTTTTCTAATTTTTTTTTTATATTAATACACTTATGCACTTAAAAAAACTTTTTTTAATACAATATATGTGGCAATTTTCATATTGAAGACATGAAATTACAGTTAGTACAGGCTTTGAATGTTATGCCGATGATAAGTGCAGATGGACGCTGCGATCAAAATGCGATAATTTCTAAAATATAGAACCATGAAAAACCGATGAGAAAATATTCACACAAAACCTTTTTCTGAGCTTTTTCTATATGTTTAATACTAATTGTGAATCCGCTTTCTTAAATTCATAAAATTACGAGTACATTACCTTCTAATAAATTATTTTCACATTAAGAAATTCCCTCATATACTTATAAAGATTATAAAACAATTAATTAATCAATCATAATAAATTATTGTTATTGTTATTGTTATAAATGGAATTTTATTATTATTTTTCTCAACAAAAATGAAATTAAAAACTATATTAGTAATAATTTGTAGCAATACATTCATGATTGAAGAAATGAAGATGATTGACAAAGTGACTGGTATGCATACTCCTACTATAGATTTACATAGCGTAAAATATATCGTATACTGTACATTCGACCGATTTCGGTTGTAAGGGCTAGATATGTAAGTAGTATATTAGACTGGGTCGATCTATTGAAGAGTAAAGTTTTATTTAATGGGGTAGAAATTGAGTAATTTAAACTTAGTAGGGTATGGAGTCATTCTCGGGTACAAGGATCTAAGAGAAATATTATAGAATGAATGAATTAATATGTGGCGCTTACTCGTATCGGCCGAAGGGCTCTTTGGCCGAGCTTCTCCACCAGCACTGTTATGCGTGTTAAATTTTGGACAGTATTAGAAGCGGCCTACTCATTTTAGCCGGTTCCGAATTGCAGAACCCTTGTGACATCACTTTTTCTGAACTTTGTCACAGAGTTTTTTTTAAAAGCCTTTCCATGCCAATTCGTGGGTACCGTTCGAAAGAAAAATTTTTCGATATTAACTTTATGCTTCAGCCGGAGATTGAACCCACGACCTACAGATCAGAAAGCCAACGCACTAACCACTGAGTTACGGTATCCAAAAATTATAGAGTAATAAATAAGAAAGTTATAAAGAAAACTCGATTGAGGAAAATTTGCTCTCAAAATAGGCTTTCACACTAGGGAGGGTAATTGCGAATATATTTCCGCGACCCAGTGTATTGATACATATGTATCATACAAATATTTACGATTCATTTGTGTATACTTACTTTGTTTAATTTGTTAATTTATTAAGTGAAAAATTCAACAAATAAATAGAACGATAACAACAACCATATTAAAACGTAATCATCATAAATATAAGGTAGTGCTGCAACTAAATGAATTGAAGAAGTGTTAAAATGAAGTGTATGCCATAAAAACTTTTATTGTTTGATATTTTAAGTGACATAACATTTTATATACATATGTATATGTATATGTTTAAATATAATGAGAAAACAAACAAGTGCGTTGATCTCGAATAAATGATAATACAAGAGAAAAAACAATAATAAAAATATTATTATATTATAATCTCAATATTAATAGTAATAATAATAATACTACCACGTGAATTATATACGATTATTAACTTTCTTCGTAAAAGAGATTACCATGAAGTGAGTATATTCTCATATTGAATATTTTTCATATTTACAATCCTTTATTGTAATGATATTGATACAATAAAATTTTTGCTATTCTACATATATTAATATGTATATAAAATTATTTGGAAAATATTTGTTGATTTAAATAGCTTAGTAATATAAGTAAATATTTATACTTATCATTTTGGAAAAATGTTGGGGATAGTTATTTAAACAATTGTTTTCGTATAACAATATCGAATAGAAAAAAAGTAAATATTTTGAATACATTGAAATGACAATACATTTGTGTAGATGCTTTCTGACGTAGACATCAAAGAGTATAGAATTTTTTTAAAACTACGTACTCATGGCTAAGTTTCACGGCTATCTACAATAACTGATTATTAAATATGGAATATTCCATCAAACATTGAGGGTTTGGTATGTTTATTCTTTTTTCAGTAATGAATATTTTGTTTATTTTTATTAATTTAAACATTTAACCCTGAAAATGTAATCTTCATCGATTGAAGGGCGCAGTTCTATATCAGCACTAAAGGAGGGGTTGACGTTTTCGATCAAATGTGCAGGGTTACGTCGTATTCAAGTAAACTAAACATGTTTTTCCGAATTTTGAACATAGAATTTATCTGAAGTTATCTGAATTACACTCATAATATGTTTAGTCACGAAATTATTAAGCCATATAAATTATGTGAAGTAACCTCACACAACACTTGTAGAGTCGTGGCTGAGCAAAATAAATTCTTGAATTTTTACTATTAACCTCCATTGCTTGCGTAACTTTTATTAAATTTTTAGTGCGTAAATCCATAGTATAAGCGACCACATAATAGAGACAATACCGACTTATTTATTTGCACAAATGAAACAACTATTTAAACTAAACAGATAATAAATATTGAACGAATGAAACATTTTAAAAATAGTTTATGTGACTAAGTAATATGGAGCATTGAAAAATGTTACTATCATGAGTAATAAAATAAACGTATTTATAACATATGAGTTTAGTTGATATTGTGTTAGATTTCTTTACATTAGACATACGCTTTATTTTCCGGCTGAATCAACTGAACACAAATTTTTCAGAAGAATAAAATAATAATAACTCATTCATAACTCATAATTGAAAAATTGGGAATCATCTAAATAATTAATGAACTAGTTCAATTATTAATACTAATAGTATATTCTAGAACACATTTCTTACGCATGCCTAATATACATTTCTGCTAATCAAGGTAATGAGTTTAATATTGTCAAATTAGAAGTAGATAGTAGAAAAAATAGATATGAGTATTTTTTCTATAACACAAATACATCCATATTTACATATAGAATTGTCCTCTCTTTCATTATATTTATTGCATTAATTCTTGTTTCTTTTTGATATGTTGTATTCATTTTGTTGTTGTCTATCGAATGCAAACAGCTTTATAAATTAAGTTCAATATGAGCTTAAATAAGTAGCAGTTTAAAAATAAATGCGATTTCACTATATTTAACATTTTATTACGACGATTAATATTTGATGGGTTGATTTACATCCAACATCATATATTAAGTGGAGAGCTTGTATTCGGATCAAGGAAATTATATATGGCAAGTGAAGCACCATATATTTTACTATTTTACCTTTGCTAATAGAGTATTGTGAGGAGTAAAAATTATGCACAAGTGAGTCAGCTGCAACAACTTTTAAGCCCTCTAGTCATTCACTTACTGTACATGTGCATACACCTGTATTGGTATGTGTATAGTGCAGCACGAATATATCGTACTTGATTTGATAACGACACAACTAATATATTCATTCGATGGGTACTTGTATTTGAAGAATATCAACAATCAAATGAGTAGAGATGCGAAGATAAAAGTTGTGTTCACTAACAAAAAAAGTCATGCTCGTGCAACAGCGTAGTACAAGTATATAATAGGTCGTTGGTATTAAGTGTACGGACATATGATTTATGGGTGTATATATTTTTTTGATTTAATGGCCAGCAAGTGGTTGAGAAACAGTAAATGCTGCAGTGGCAGCACCGCTTTACAACGTTACATGGTAATTGGTAATATTTTAAGTATAACCTACAACTGATACTGCTGCTCAAGTGATTTTTAATATGGCACTATCAAATTAATGTCACGCATGTTGATGAATGAGAATTAAATACATGAAATTTGTCTGGGTTATTATTGAACTTAGTATAAAACTGTAGTTTAAATATTTAATAATATATACATTATATATACAAATTAAAAAATCGAAATACATAATTCTATTTTGATTTCAGATTGGATGTACAATTAAATGTCATTGATAAAAAAGATGCCAAAGCGGGAAGCAATAATACAACAACATCCTATGACTCTGATTATGATCCGCATGAGCATCGAAATGTTAAAAATCCAACAACGTGAGTTGAATTGATGAAATTTTAAAATAAAGTAGATGGGACAAATTCAAGATAATATTGTACAATTTAGGAATATGCAAACGTTTACACACTTTCTTAAAGCCTCCATAGGTACTGGCGTTTTAGCGATGCCAAGTGCATTTGCAAATGCCGGTTATTTGCTCGGCTTTATATTAACTGCTATCATTGGTATTATAGCTGTACATTGTCTACACATTTTAGTAAGTTCTTTTATTTATATATATATACAAAAAAATGTTAATTGCATTATCCCCCAGATACGTGGCATGTACGAGTTATGCAAACGTAAACGTGTACCTTATTTATCGTTTTCTGAAGCAATGAAAATCGGTTTTCAAGAGGGACCACCGATATTTAAATGTATTATACCAATAGCTGCGTAAGTACAATACTCATTCGCAGTTCGAAGTTAAGCATTGAATATTATTATTATTATTATTTTTTTCATTTGCAGTCCGTTTGTAGACGGTTTCTTGGCTTTTTATCATTTTGGTATATGTTGCGTATATGTCGTATTCATTGCGGAGAGTGTTAAACAAATTGTCGATGAATATTTAATTGTACTTGATGTACGAATACACATGTGCTTTTTACTTGTACCCGTTTTTCTACTCTATAGCATACGTAATTTACAAGTGTTGGCGCCATTTTCTTCAGTTGCTAATTTGCTACTATTTGTTGGTATATAAATACTCTTCATTGCTTCTATGTCATTCTAAAGTAATTACTTAATGCATTTGTTTTTGTTTTGTTTTGCAGGTTTCGGCGTTATACTTTATTATATTTTTGATGGTTTGCCACCGATTTCGGAACGTAAAGCGATACAGGATATTTCACGTTTGCCAATTTTCTTTGGCACTGTACTATTTGCTCTAGAGGCAGTTGGTGTGGTAAGTACTTGTATTTTATGGAAAAAAAAAACACATATACAAAATTTAAATTATTTAAATGAGAATTATCGTATTTGTCTATATGCTTTGTTTATTTGTTTGACTTGTATGTATGCACATATATACTCGAACTTACATAGATACTTGCCATCGAAGAGAATATGGCGACGCCAAAGGCGTATCTGAAACCGTTTGGCATTATGAATGCTGGCATGACAATCGTTTTAAGTTTGTATGTATTGCTGGGTTTTTTTGGCTATTGGCGTTATGGTGAAGATGCAGCGGGTAGTGTCACTTTGAATATACCACAAGAGGCAATGTAAGTTGTAGTCATAGTGATTTAACTTAATTTACAATCATCATTTTATTACAATTAACATAAGTGTTTAGTGGTAAATCTTAAGTATTATTTTCCCTATGTATAAGTTATTTTAAGGCAAATTTTGTTGCCATTTCAAGTAGTGTATGAAGTTTTGTTAATCATTGGATAATTGTATCTGATGAACTATAACCCTCGTACGTAAAGCTTTTGAGGAAAACACGTAAGCGTTTTGGGCCCCCTTACTGTAACTCTTATACACTGCAGTCAGTCACTTTAGTAAAGTCATATTTCACAGAATTGCAAATTTCTATTATATGAAACACATAATAGACACTCTAATTTTTAAATTCAATGCAAAGCTTTTAATTAAAATATATGTATATATACCTATGCCGTAAGTAGAAATATATTAAAGGTCATTTATATGCTCGATGACACATACATACATATATACACTTATAAGTATATATACGTATATATATATTATAATAAATATGATTTATTTAAGTACATATACATACATATTTATTTACTATATCTATTTAATTTTCGCCTTTCTTCGCTTGCATTATTGACCCAATTAACCATAGTCTCGCACAAGTTGTGAAAATACTATTTGCCTTTACCACATGGATATCGTACGCTTTGCAAGGCTATGTTACAGCTGATATCATCTGGAATAAATATCTCTCGAAACGTATCAAGGACACGGGAAAACATTTAATCTTGGAATTGCTTATTAGAGCATTGATTGTGCTTGCAACATGTAAGTATATATGTAGTTGTATACGTTGTTGGTGCTACTTGCAAATTATACAAATAAATAATACTAATAATAATTATAAAAAAGTATTAATAAGTTTTACCAACAACATTATCACCATTTATGTTTATTAAAAATATGATAATCATAACAATTGCCACAAAGTAGCATGTAATAATATTAAATTATTTTACAAAACAAAATTTCAGTTTGCTGTGCTGCAGCCATACCACAACTATCGCTGTTCCTGTCCTTGGTTGGTGCTTTCTGTTTATCCATTTTGGGTTTAATATTTCCAGCATTGTTGCAAATTTGTGTTGATTACCGCACTGGGTATGGGCCATGGAAGATAAGATTAGTCAAGAATTTATTACTGGTGACATTCGGTGCATTTGGCGGCATAATTGGCACATACGTCAGCATTGTTGAGATTGTCCAAGCGAATACGTAAAGAGCGCCATACACACATACACATACCGTCAATGATACGAATACATACACTAAATTTCGATAATTGTGCTTGATAAGCAGCGTGAAAAACTAGTATTTTGTTTTTAAATTAAATTTTATATTTATTTATACATAAAATTATGACATTTTGATTTCATTAATATGATATTTAAGCTAGTGTATGCATGTATGCATATGTATTAGGGCGGAATAAATTTCGTATAGGCTTGGGATACAGCATAATTATATCTACGGATGATTAAAAAAAATGCCATATGTTGAATATAAATTTGGAGTCTGCTGAAAGCCGAGCTATTATCTTGGATTTCCTGTAAATAAATATCTCCAATAGAATTTTGGATTTGCTGTTATTCTGACATCTGGAAATTGATACGCCCGAATATGTGTACACAACATAGCTATATGTAGAGTACGTTGCGTCCTTGTACTACATATAAACATATATACATACATATGTACATATGTACACAGAACCGCCGGTTCAATGAGATCGACAACATTACCAACATCCGTATCGACCACTGCCAACGCAATCCTTATACATACTCATAATACTCGTATGTGACGTGCGCCGCAAGCTTCAGTACGTACAAGTAGCACAGCAATAGTAGTAGTAATAGCGATGGGTGTCATCGCATTTCATCCCACATCGCTAATCATTATTGGCTAAAGGGTTATAATTCTGTTGGAGATTAACATCTGTGGCGATAATGGCACTGGCTGCAATTGCAATAATCGGTAATGACCTCCGCTGTTATTACCACTACCAAGGGGATTATGCAAATCGTGTCAGCATTTACTCATTTGTTGTTGTTTTTCGTGATCTCATTTATTTTACATATGTATGCAGGTAGGTACATAAAACAGTATTTCAGTATTTCTGTGAAGAATATGAAAATAAGATCAAATATAATATTATAATATTATAATGAATAAGTTTTGCTAGATCGACCATTGAAAATTATTCTTATGCGTATGAGAAGACTTTATTTAACATGTTTTTGATTTCCATCATACGCCCCGTGAACCCGGGGCAACATATCTTAGTAAATGCAGCATTTTACAAATGTGATTTTTATGTATTTTATATATACTCGTCTATATGTAAGGTACATATATATAAAAGATGTTTATATTAAAATTATAATGAAAATTTTAACTAAAAATTAGTTCAACATTAAATTGTGCAGCGACAATCAAAACATATTTGTGTGCTTATATTCATACGCATGCATACACATAAGCATTAATAACAACAGTGACGTGCTGTAATTTGGTACAACCGCAATTAACACAAAAATGCCGCAAGATATGTAAATGCAAACGAATGAATGCACATCACATGGTAGACGATAGTGTACTAGTGAAAGAGAATATGAATGTAGGTATAGTATCTAGGAACGTATGTCAATTAGAGCGTCTATCTATCTAGATGTGTATTTATGTTATGTAAGCGCATGCTAATAATATAAACTAAATTGTGAATTGTATTGTATTTATTATACATAGCCACACAAAAATTTAAAAGTAAAAATGAAGTAAGGTTTCTCTAAATGAATAATATACAGACATACGTTATTTGTAATGATCTCAAAATGACAGAATGACAGAGAGAATTGAATTAAAAATGTACGTAGATAGCCATTCGAAATATCTGAAATATTGTATGTGCACATAGCAATGTCAACATTGTCGAATTGTGTTAATTTCATTCTCTTTATCTTTCTATGATTGTTGTAATTTGCAGAATCAATGCACACATAAATTGATATTGTTACTTTTATTGTCATCGTCAATTCGACTTTTATACCAAATAGTTTTGAAAAGCAAAAAAAAAAAATAACAAAATACGACAACCAGCATGGATAGGATACGTATTTCTTTGCAACAAAGCAAAACGTTTGTGATTAAATTGTTACATCAGGATCAGTATGTACTTAAATGTATGTAGGTAACAATATCGGAAGCAACATCAGCAGTTAATGTAATTGTAAAGACTGTATGCACCTACAGAATAGTAATTGTCAATATTAGTAGATACTACGATATTGCACATACCCGTAATTTTTTTCATTGTACTTTAATTAAATACTCAATAGATAGAACAAAAAGCAATTTTTGGCGGTAGGAGTGTAGTTGACAATTTTGAGAAATTCATTGTACTCAAACCATTACAATAATCAATAACGTTGGTTTAACGTCTTATTTTTATAAAGTTGGATGTTTTGATATGAGATTTGAAGATTGTCGCTATCTAAATACTAACGTAAACAAGCATTCTACAGATGTATTGATGTAATATGCAGCCTCCTGAACAATCTTCTGATATCAGACCGGGTTCATACCTGATAGATTCTTCTTGCATTTTTTTAAGTTTACTTTTTTTAAAGGAATTTTTTCAAAACATTTCCTCGCAAATATTTTTGTGAGCTAATCACCGAAAATTCAATGCGTCTTTTAGGAAAATAAATATGATAAACTAATAACCTCCTCTCACAAAACAATTCCGACTTATTAAAAAGACATTACAGGACATAACAGTAGAACAGTAAAATATCAGTAGAAATAACATAATAATAACATATTTATCCATAAGAATCGGAGTTTGTAGAAATTGAGGTACATTTACAATTTAAATGATATTAAAAAAATTGTTTTGTGATCTCGCCATGAATTTGTAATTTTTTTAGACAATGGAAGTATCTAGACCCCAGCTAGTACTAGCTGACAATTCTAATGCCAGAGCGTCATACATGAGAATGGGTAGAATATTAGTTATTTAGTGAGTGCAGCCTTTATTCTTCGATAGTAGATGGATTGAAAATGAAAAACAAAATGTATACACGTACCATATGTTGTTATAATGGAAATTCCGAAAATCATTTGTACCATTTTGTAATTGAGAATCTACAATTTGCTATTTGCAATTTTCAATTTTCCACATTTTAATTATATTCAGTTTGAGTGCAGTATAAATGCTGCTTTTTGGACAAGAGAAACGTCACTATTATACAATTACACAAACTGATTATTCCATAGAAATTTATCATTGTACCGTATGTCCGTATATCGGACGAATATTTGTGGATGAATTGTTTAAATTTTTATGGCTGCTTTGTGGTAGTTTGCTGTTGTTGTTGTTGGCTTTTTTGCCATTCATTTTATTCTTTGAAAATATCTGAAATTATTCGCTTGAGCTTGCGGCTAGAAATTATAGTTGCTATTGTTGTTGTGCGCTGCTTGCAGTTGTTGCATTGTCAAGGGGAAAAAACCAACATGGTCAGTATATATTGTATTGCATGTACACGTGTATGGGGGAGATGAGAATGGCTATACAAATTTACCTCAATCAACTAAATATAGTATGGCAGGCAAAAAGTGCAACATTAACGTAGCAATGGAAACGAAAGTGCCACTTAATTATTTCCCAATGAGTCACAATGCAAAGGCACGTTAGTTTGGTTTGCCACATACATTCACATACGTACGTACATATGTACATAGTGTATAGCTCAAACAGCCATATACACTAAAATACACATTGGCAAAATGACTGTGTAGTAACGAATGATATTTTTGATTTTAGCATAGCGGTTCTGATGTTGTTTGCTTATTTGACATTTCAGCGCGCATGAATAAATTACTTTTTAATGAATTTATTTAAGCCCCTAAAGGCAGAATTTCCATCCATCCGTTTATTCATTCATCTATTCGTTTAATCGTGCAAGTAGTTACGTCTGCCCATTTCTGTTTTTGCCGCTATTGCCGTTAGCACAGTGTTACTGTGGAGTAATTAAAAGAGTCTGTTATTATGCCGTAGCAGTGTGGTATAGAAGCCAATATTTAAAATACGTAGAATGCTACGTTTTTAATTTCACACACACACACACACCCACACACACACATAAACTCGGCTTTTACGTATTTGTATTTTTTTTGCATTATATTCGAAAGTACCATTGAGTGGTTTTGGGAATTGTGTGCTTTACTCTGCTTTCATTGTACGTGTGTTGTTCCTACTCCATCAAAATAGGTTAAACTATTTGGCCGTTACGCGAAAACGCATACGTACTCATAGTAACAATATAATTGTAATAGCGTGTACTTTGTCAATGATAAATATGGCTTTTATGCTGATAGCTTGATGACTTGTGTTCGGGTTTTTTGTTTTTTTTTTGTTTACCAAAAATCTTTTTTAACGCTAATGGTAACAATTATTGTGAAGCAATTCCTTTACTGAGGCATGATATTCCTATAAACATATAGTTTGGTGTTGAGATATTTTGGGTATATAACTGAACTAAATGATAATTTCGCAAATTTATTGGTTGCGTTTAAGCTATTTAAGAGATATACAACCGATAAATAAAAATACAAAAAGATTTGATGTTTTTTTTTTAAATCCAAACGTTTTTAAAATGGATAGAATTACCTAAGTCTGTTAAAATAAATTCCAAATAAAATTTTTCTATTATCTATGAAAGCTTTTATTTTAAAATCTAGAGCGTTCATGAGATATTCGGTATTATTAAAAAGTTCTTGGGCTCAAGGATATCATCTTCCAATAAGTAAACCCACTGATTACGAGATACACAGTACTTTTGCTAAAATATCCAACATTTTCTTCCTATATGACATTAATACAATTTTGAACATTAATTCATTCGACATTAATGAAGTATATCGTATGGACCATACCAATCTATAAGCATTCCTCGTACTACATATACACATAGTATTGGCTGTGTATTTGTATAATACGAGTGGCTTTTGTTTGTCCTTAATGTAATTTCCTAGGCAGTAACTGGTATGTAAGTATAGCCGATCCTTGATGGAAACGAATGTGTAGAAAATTGAATGTACTGTGCTGTGGACATTTCATGTTTTTATAATGCTGATAGATATAAAGAATATTTGTACTTGTGTAAATTTAAATTTCTTTTCATTTACTCATATGATAGTCGTTTATCATATGAGTATGTGGAGCAATTTGTCAATTGTACTCATATCGGCGGTTGGAGTATCAAATACCACCTGTCCTTAATGCACTTGCTTAAGTCATGTGAAAATTGGGGAAAATGTATAGTAGCCAAACATACAATAAAAAATAAGAAAATATATTAAATCAAAAATGAAATAGAATAAGAAAAACACAGAAATCGTTATAATTTTAATATGTAATGAAGTGTATTTTATTTTCTGTTTTTGATTTTTACAACAACAGGCTAGGCTACTACTCTGCCAACTGTCTGATACTTGACTATTTAGTAGACAGTCTTCATTGTAACATTAGTATTTGTATTAAGTAGTTGCTGCAATAGTAGCAAAATAATTTATTATAATCACCTTTACGCAATTCTATTGGTTTAAAAATTCACTCAGTCTTATAGAGTATTACTTGCTGGATGTGATTGAGATTTTATGTAAATGAGACGACCCCAATATGAAAGTTTAAACACTTAAAATGTGAAGTGCCCTGACGAGTAATAAAAAAAATGTATTTCAGGGGAATAATTCCATAAATATTTCCTAAGTGTAGAGGCAATAAATATGTACTATATGTGCTGATCGTCATCGTAACAGCAGAATTGGGCTGAAATAACAAATTTGTAAAATATTGATTTTTTAATATTTAAATTCAAATTAAATTATATATAAATACAATTATGAAATTGATAAGCAAAGCTACATATCGATTTGATTAGATTTTCTGATTTAAATAGTTCAGTTAATTAGGAATATGTTAATATCATCCATAAATATTCATACAAACTTTAATTAAATGCAAACAAATCATGAGCAATTAAAAATATTATTTTATTTCATACAAATACAATCAAAATAACGCTTTGAAATCATATAATAGATGAGATTATTTAACAAATAAATGATCATAAAATGTATAGTAAGGCGTGTTAAATTATTACAAATTATTACGTTAAAAGTATCATGTTTGAAGACAACCAATAATTGGTATGGATTCGACACGGGACAGGGCACAGCAGCATCCTTTCGCTGGTACATAGCAGTGTGAAGGAGGCGCAAATGCCAATGGAAGGAATGAGTAGGCTAAATGTGACTGGAAAATCACATAGGACACTCATTGAAGACGTCCTCCAATCTGATGTATATAAGGAAAATGACATCAGTATTTTCACTGATGGTTCAGGTACTGGGATGGATGGATGGGCGGGTGCTGGAATCTTCTCTAAAGTGTTGGGACTTGCATGCACTTTGAATCTGCGAAAATACATATCGGTTTATCAGGCAGAAATGCTGGGTTTAATGCATGGACGGCAAGGTGTAAGGTAAGAAAATCTTGCTAGCACTGAATAACCAGGCGTTAATCAGGGGAGTGCAACAACCTACGGTATCTTTTAAATTGGTGTTCGAATGTGCCCAAAAACCTAATAGATGTACTCGTAGTAATGCGATTACTCTTATGTGGGTGAAGGGAAACATTGGTATTGAACAAAATGAAGCTGCAGACTTGCCTTGGCTAAACAAGAATCTAAAGCTAAATTTTATGGGCCGGAGCCAGTAGTTGATTAAAGTGGTCTGATTCATCTAATCACTAAATATATATACAAATGAGTATGGCAGAGAAAAATTGTGTAAATGACTTTGTATATATGAAAGGTGTACTGCTTGCGTCATAGCATTTTGAACGAAAATACTCATTTGGACATTCGCTATAATATTGCTCAGATATCGTATCAATTGAACCTCCAGTTTGTATCATATTTGTCTCAGTCACAACGTTTGTATGCCGTAAATTATTTAAAATTCAGGACAGTTAGATGATATGAGGTATATTGGACTATCCAAAAGGTTGAAATTCATTTTAACTCAAAATCGTTTTTAGACTTTTTTAAAATCTTTTGCTGGTGAATGCATATGTCCTGCGCTAATATTACATATATGTATATTTTCGAACAATTGCTTAATTTGTACCATTCAAATCGATTTGAATTTCTCTAATTAATAAAACTCAATTTATGTAAATGTTTATTATAAAAATTTCATTTCATTCGTGATTAACTGTAATTTTTATTGTGTTATAAAATTTACAATTAAATTATTGCTTGAAAATAGATTATGTATATGTTGGTCGTAACCGTGAGTAATCCATTAAGGTTTCTTTGCAGTTAGCACTTTTATCTTTTTGGAATGAGTATAACGTTAAAATAAATTTTCCATTATAGTATGTATATACAAGTATATGTTTTTTTTGTATATACCTACATACATATTATTACAAAATGTTTCTTTAATGTCGCAACCAATTTGTGATTATTTTTAATACTCTTTGACTCCTCTTGGCATTTGGTTTCTTATGCTTTGCATACATTTTCATTTTAATAAAAGTCACTTAAGCTTGAGCCTGTGTATTTGCATTTGAAAAAAAAAAACGAGAGGAGATTTCTTATTTTAATCAGTCTGACAAAGAGTAACCTGAATAAAGGGGTTGGTATCAAATGAATATGTTGTGCAAATTGGCGGCTTATTTAGTAAGGACCCATGTCAGACCTTTGTCAGTTGCTGTTATTATTATATTGTATGTATTTATGTAGGACGTTGTTGAGAATTGAAATGAATTGAATTTAATATGACAAAATGTTGTGATAAAAACATAAAAATATGTATATTTCTATGTAGCTGTAATGATAATGGTAAGTAGTATATACATAGATTCACATATTATAACATTGAAAATTCAAATCACATTTGAGTTTTATTAAAATTTTACGATTTTCATTTATTCAATATTCAAATTTATATTGATAGCAATCATGTAATTAAAATCACGTTTATAAACATTTCGATAATGCTGCTAAATGTTGCGAAAATAAATGTGTTCAAAAATCGTCGCGTCATAAATCGGCAAAAACGTTTCGTGAAGGTAATTTGTACGTAATAAATAAATGCGAACATATCCACAAATATTCGGTATGAATATTTTAATATAATATATAGTGGGTATGCGTGCGTATGTGTGTCTGTGTAGCAATCAACAATATTTGTAATTTGTGTATAGAGTACGTGCTGTACCATTTTTATATGTGGTACTCGCACTTTGGTTATGGGGTGGTAAGGTAAGGAAAGTAAGAAACTTGTCATAATATTTAGTCAGTTGTGTATATTGGGCGTAAGAAGGTAAAATTTTATATTATGACCATATATTTTATATATGTATGTATGTAAAATAATTTGTGATAAATTATGTACAATAATGTACGAGTGTATGTGACAAGCAGTATTGGGACAAGCGGTCCAGATTGTGAATTCAATTCATTTCATTAATACTTACACATATGTGAATTGTTAACTTGTATAGTAGTAAATTATTCTTATTTGTAGATACATCTAGCTATAATACAATATTATTAATAATGTAAAAACACGAAAAAGATCTAGAAGAGTATGGCATTGGAACATTTGCAAAGCCAAATTATTATGAAGCTAATTTTAAGCCATATGGGGAAATAATTCGAAAGCAATTACTATATTTCACAAAGGTTGTAGAAATTGGGCTATATATATATACACACATACTTGTTATGCGTAAAGTGACATTGTGTATTTTGAGGTTTCTTAGAAATTCTACTTATCAGTACATTTTTAGAAGGAATGGTATGCTGTAACCCTGATTTTTATGAGTGGTTTGGATGGACATTGTAAGCACCACTAAGAGTTTTCTTTAATTTATTTATTAGTCCACTCATTTATTCATTCACTCTACGCACGCTGTCGCTATCATCATTATTCGCACCACAATTTATACAATTTGCAATCGCGTACTCAGGTGTTGTTTTTATTGCGCTCTTAAACTTAAATGAGTTGATGCACAATTTTGCGGGTTTTATTATTATTGTTGCTTTTACCATATTATTTGTTATTTTTTTGTTTTTATTATCCTTTTTATTTTTATTATGCGAATTTGCGTACTTTGTAATAATTTTGTGTTGTAGTAAAAATGAATTATAATTTGTATTATGTTATAGTATATAGAATGTATAGCCATAATGGTTGTATGCGTGTATAATTATTTTAAAAGCACTAAAATTTATCAAATGCAAAAGCCACACAAAAGTTAACCGAATCAACGCAAAATTCGCGGAAAAAAAATTATTATTTTTGTATCGGTAACGACCAAGATGATGGTACCAAAAATCAAGCATGAGAACAATAATTCTCTTGAGGATAAGTGCCAGTTGGAAGAAATGAGAGGAAAAAGAACGAAAGTATTATAATAATATTGTTGGCTTTTATGTCAGCATACCTTTATTAATAAATAACTAAATGTGTAAGTACATGATAATATGCCTATATATATAAATCTATATAAAAATTTCGAGAAAATAGTATTATATTTCTTTTCAGCACGTGTTTAATTGTTTATTTATTTTTTATTTATTTATTTTTAGAAATATACAAGTTTATACTTAACAGAAGGCAAGCATAAAGCATTTATATAATAACGGGTTTGTAATTGAAGGCGGTGTGAATTTGATAAACGTTTATTGGCATTTTGGTGCATAAATAAGAGTGGGAATAATTGTTGGTGTAAATGTAACGACGAAAGTATTTCAGGCTTAACATTTATTGTATACACTTGTTGCCAAATAGTTATTCGTACACTGTCATTAAGGATAGATATTTCATTGGAAAGAATAGATGTCTAGGGATTTTTATTGTTCGAAGTTGAGTTGTATGTCGAAGTCTTCCTAATTATTGTATTTGTTGGTATCTTATTGGTAATTTTTCCAAAAATAACAGTTTTATAAAAATATTTGAAAGAACTCTACGATAAAGCTCGGAAAATGAATTTCACTACGAAAAAAATAAAAACGTAAGTACGCGAGCGTGTTTTTGTGAAACTCTCTCATTTGCATGCATCTAACCACTTTTCCTTCGATAGAGAGATTAAACATTGAGCCATACAAATAGATTTATTAAATATGCTTTCCAATATTACAAAGTTGATTGAAGATAGGCAAGTACTATAAATTTTTTTGAAGATATTTGATTAAGTTCACTGAAAACTATTTTTATTACATTAGAAAATAATACCTGAATACTAACAATTGAAAAAAACCTTAAAATACAAAGTATACACAAAAACCATATCACTTAGTAGACTGGGAGCACAAACAAAATAGAAGGAAGTGCTTAATGTATTTCGAATAATAAGTTGTATATTTTGTGTATTCATGTACAATACATTCTGAAATATACACAAAGAAGAAAAAGCATTCTTAAATGGGTGCACGTGATTATTTTAATTTTGTGCTCTTAAAAATATGCAACACTTTATTGCCATTTTTACGTGTGCAAGTTCTGCTACCTTCTAATGAATTCACATATAAATTCACATATGTACAAATGATGCTAATCCCGGGATCCTGCCTATAATAATATAACGAATATATCGCGATTAGTCGAGTTGTTCTTTCTCGGGATTTAGTAAAAACATACTTATAAATTACATATTATACTGGACAAACGTTTTCAAGGGTGATTTTATATAATTAAAGTTCAATGAATGAGATTATTACCTTTTTTTCACACTTAAAAATTTATTGGCTTCTACCGATGATGTCACAAGTTTTCGAAAAAATTCATATAAAACGCTTCAATAAGATTATTAAACATAAAGCAATAACTCCAGCGGATCAGTTTGAGTTTCGAGCTAATCATTCTACAATCGATCAAATTAACAGAATTACACATATTATAGAAGAAGCTTTCCAAGTGAGTGCCCTAGCTCAGTGGTTAGTGTGTTGGCCTTCTGATCTGTAAGTCGTGGGTTCAATCCCGGAGCATAACAAATTCAATATCGAAGAGATTTTTCTTTCGAACGGTACCCACCTGTCGCCAAGCAATTGGAAATTCTTCCGGCAGTAACAATTCGTAATAATAAAAGCTCTGTAACAAAGCTCAGAAAAGTGATGTCGTAAGAGTTCTGTCATTCGGAACCGGCTAAAATAAGTAGGTCCCTTCTATAACTGCCCAAAATTTAACACACACAACAGCAATGTAAGAGAAGTTTGACTGCGGGATCCTCAACAGCTCCGAAGATTGGCAGCCCTAATATGTACGTTCGCATATATGTATGTATACGTAGTTCACACGTAGTACATATCATAATAATTTTTGTTGTGATATTTTTTTGAAATTGTGAGTACTTAAAAAAGTACTTAATATTTAACGCAAATGTTACAACGCATCCAACATCAGCTGCTGCGACTGTTATACAAGTTCCTACCTCTGTTGCAACTGTTGTTCAACTTTTTGTTGTTGTTAGTATATATACGGCAATTTAATGTTGTAAGTAATATTTGTAACGAACAACAAAAAAAAAAAAACAAGTAAGCAGAAAAACAAAACATACACCTACTAACATTAGGAGTAGCAGCAGCGGCAACATCAGCAGAGCAGCAATAGCAGTAACAAAAAACAGCAAAAGATACCATATGGAATGCATGAATATATGACAGCAGGTGCGTTGAATATTCATACATACGCATATTCGTACATATGCGGTTTAGTGTTGACTTTAATATTGTATTCTAAGTACTTGGGTCTTAAAAGTGTGTGAGAATTGTATGCAAAATAAAAATCATAATAAAATTGGAAAATAAATAAATGATAAAAGCGTGAGTAAGTAGAACACCACATAAACCACAAATTATGGTCAAAATGTAAAATACTTTTAATGTAATAAAAAAGCCACTTTTTGCAAAATACTTGAGAGTATATGTGTATGTGTCGGCATATGTGTGCATATGGTATGGTTGAGTGTCGGTGAACAAATGTCTGTTGTTATATTAAATACCAACTAATACTTATAAACGGGTATACTATGTATGTATATATGTACATATGAAATTGCTGGTATGATAGCACATTTAGCGATAAACGTTTTATGTTATGGTTGAAATATTTTTTTTCACAGACATACATATGAAGCCATACTTATTAAAATATATGCACGTACATACGCAAGTGTGAGCCGTATATATGCATATAAGCGTTAAGTTTGTTTACGTGGATGGTGTGTGAGTGGTAGGTAAGCATATACAATTTTTGAAATAATTTAGTATACATATGGCTGTGTTTATATAGTGAAGAACTTTCGTACGCACTTGGGGTAATGTGTAGAATTAGGAAAAACAAAAAATAATTCATACCTACTCACATACGGCAACTCTTTTAATGGTGCGTTGCATACGCATAAGTAATCTGGCTGCTGGCAGGCTGAGTAAGTAGTCACATAAACATTTTTCGTTGGTTTTCGTTTATATGTACAATCTAATTTCTTGTATATAAGCACAATTATTTAATATGTGTGAGCAAATTATTTAATTGCAGTAGTAATATGCTGATGTAGATATAAACTTACATATAAGCATGTAAAATATAACTATTATATTATTAACACTTAAGTTAGCGCATATTTTATTTGTTACATTCGTAATAATTGTGTCTGACTAGGCCGCAACTATATTATATTTGTAGCAATTTGAACAAATATTAAAATATAAGATAATAATTAAATTAAACTTATTAATAGTGTTGTTGAACAATGCCATGTATTTTTTGGTATATCGTCCAAGTCCAATAAATCAAACCTTTGTGAAATTGTGTTCATAGAAAACGAATTCCATCATGAAGATCTACCATGCCTGGTTCTGAAGAAGAAATGTAATAGAGACATTTTATAAACGAATTCAGTTTAAATGTAAAAATTAATTTTTAAATTATAGTGACAAAATGCACTTTATTTCATCATCCTATGTGTCTTGCCGCTTTCTTATGTAGACGATAGCTACATCATTAATCGTGTCTAAAAGTGACTGATCGACACTATTTCCATATAATTTGGTTGTACTGCTGTATTAATTTGTATTGGAATTTGTGTTTTGTAGACATTCTTTTACCATATTTACTCTATGCCATAATGTCAAACTTGCTTGTATCATATTATATTAACACATTACTCATACGCCCCGCAATGCTAAATAACAATACATTTTATTCAAATCGTAATCAAGTTAAATTTAATTATTGACTTTTATATACAACGATGTTTGTAACTATTTCAAAAGAACATTATTCAACGACAAAGATTATGGCTATATAGGGATGTGTGGGTAGCATGGGAGCCACTTAACAGCAAGCCATAGTATAATAATAAATATTCCTACAAATTCAATAAAATCGTAACAACAAATATTTTTATTCAAATGTAAATTGTCTTCTCTATGTCTATATTTTTTTGTTGATGCAAAGTTGCGCGCACACATATACAATCGAAACAACAATATTTTCCCTCGTTTAAAGTGTACAAAGAAGAAGAAAAGTTAATGTAATAATATAGATGTTCAAAATAACCTCTATACACAACTTACAACCATATATATTATTTGGAAAATTGCCAAAGAAAATACAAACATATGTACATCTCGAATCATGTTAGGACTGCATTCGAAATTCAGTAAGAAGTGAAGAAGTAAGAAGCAGTAACAGATCATAACAATGATGGTGATGGTGATGATGATCATGATGGATAGAATCATCGTGAGATTTGGAAGAAATCGTTAAAATGTCAATATGGCAATAGAATTCGACAAGATGAAATGCTGTTTTGCTGTGTGGTGCAAGTAATATGACACACACATATATAAATACATAACTGCGTCTAGTAAGTAAGATTTTTTATTGGTTCCTTCAATGGTGTAACCACCATTTATATAACATGTTTTTTATGCGGTCTGTCACTTGGAGCATTTAAAAGGACTTTCAATAATCTAATAAAAACGTTAAATATGGAAAAAATGAAAGCAAATGAAAAAACTCTGTAAAAATTGATGATTGCTTGAACAGTGATGGCCAACATTGTTAGTAATAGGAGTACACAGTGCTTACAGTGGAGAGATGCTGAAAGAAAGGAGAGAGAATAGAAAATCACTAGAAATACGTATATACTTCAAAACATCAGTCACGCTATGGAATGGATGACTGATAATATGCAGGCATTTATTTACCTAGCTATTGGTAAACACAATGTGGGTGCCGTAGCTCAGTGGTTAGTGTGTTCGCCTTCTGATCTGTAGGTCGTGGTTCAATACCCGGCTGATGCATAACAAATTTAATATCGAAAAGATTTTTCTTTCGAACGGTACCCACCTGTCGGCAAGCAATTGGCAATTCTTCCGACAGTAACAACTTGCCATGAAAAAGCTTCTTAAAGAACTCTGTGACAAAGCTCAGAAAAAGTGATGTCACAAGTGTTCTGCCGTTCGGAACCGGCTAAAATAAGTAGGTCCCTTCTAGTACTGTCCAAATTTAAGACGCACGACAGTAATGGAAGAGAAGCTCGGCCAATGAGCCCTTTAGGGCTTTAAGTGCCACATATTTATTTTTATTTATTGGTAAAGACAAAAGTGTGGCGGTATGATGTAGATATTCGAAGAATGCCATGGTAAATTTAACACCATGATATATTGCTACGATAAGAGTAAGTGCATGAAGCTTGTATAAGCGTACATATGTTTGTATGCCTATACATGTATGCCTTTATTTGAACATAGCGAAATCCTCACAAATATGTATATTTCTTGTCATATTAGTTCATAAATCATTATTGGGTGTGCTCGCATCTAGATATATTTTTTGTACTTTCCTTTTTTACTTTCATATGAGAGATTGTTATGTATATATTGTACATGCCTACGTGCTATATATGGGGTGTAATATGCTATTTCTTGCATATAATGTGATATATACCAATATATGTATAGACAAACTAACATTTAGTAAGTGCAATTCAATTATGTTAATATCTTATTGCTTTCTAATAAATTAAATTGAGTTGCAACATTTTTTAAATACAATTTTCTTTGTTTGTATTTGTACGTGCATATATATGTGGAGGGTTGTATATGTATTGTGTGGATCGCCAAGTTTTCGGCAATATTTTTGATGTAACGTGATATGAAAACCGAAAAATGTAATGTCAGATTTTGCATTCAATCGTGAGTGTGCTGAAATAGTGAAAGCCTTAAAGAAAATCTTATTTACATATGATTTCAGATGATTTTAAAGTAACTATGTGGAAGTATTTATATATTTTGTCTTGAATGACAGGAAATGTTCTAGAACATGTTTTTCAATTTGAGTTGAACAAATTATAAATTAGTTTTAATGCCTTATTTTATAAAACATTAAAATCGTATAATAAATATATAAATAAATATGAATAAATATATTTATTGATCAAATTAATTCTACAATTTAATATGTAGTATTTATGGAACTGCAATGTAAAACCGCATCAATATTATTAAAGTTAAATTTTTATGAAATTGCAATAAAAACCACAAAATTGCGCAATTTGCAACTATATTGTATATTAGACCGTATCACAAAACAAAAGTTCAATTTGTTGCGATTGTTTCTAAATACTTACCCTGAGAGTGTTCTGGAAATGTACAAACAATTTTTTTTCTGCACCCTGTAAAAACAATTTTTTTCTTATATTTTTTTATGACAAAAATTTTTGATTTGTTGACAAAGAACTGTTAATGAATGAATACGTCTCTGGGTCATATACAGCTGCACGTGTAGTATGTATGCAATAAGGTATAACAATATGCAATAACACTTTTATGCATACACATTTAAAAATGCATAGTACATATGTTATATGTGTAAAATTTTTACGATAAATATTTGTATTCCGCCATTGAGTTTGTGCAACTAACTGCAGACCCCTTGCGCTTTTTCCGCATATGAGTGTATTTGTGTGTGTACACATAGGTGCGTTAATATTAAGTTCATATACACCTGTAAACAGCTATTCATATAAATATAATTATATACGATATGTGTGTGTATAGTATGCACATATGAGCATGTAAGGCATATAGACTTTGTTCACAGCATTATGGAGGTATCAAATAAATAAATATGTTAATGTAAACATATGTGTATATTTAAACGCTTTTCATATATATGTATATAGAACATAAGTGTGAACTATCACTTTGTTCACAATTGTATTAGTGATATAAGTGCTTACAGTGCCACGCATAAATATAGACGCACACAATTTATACACAGCAGAGAACTGCTATTATTTTTTGTGTTGGTTGACCAACACAAAAAACAGTATTGCTGGTTATTAGTCAAAAAATAACATCCACTCATATCTAGTCATACTTGTTTATGCATGCACACAAATTTAGTGTGCGAACAAAGAGTAGTGCTCAGCTCTCTCATTGAGTGACTCGACTCGCAATCACTCACAACATCAAGATACACCAATATTATTGGTCATAACTTGAGATTTTCAGACAGACAAATAATGTATGGTACATAACAAATCCAAAACAAACAAAAATGGGGGACTACTATTCAGGGGAGAGGATTAGCTTGGAGAAATCATTGAACATATAGAATAGTGCAACCGTTTTTGAAATTATTTTTAAGTCCAACACTGTTTATATTCATATTCTTGCTCGTTGTACAACATAAAAAATAAAATATGCCAAACAAACCACTAATTAGTATGTTTGGCATAATAGTCAATTGTGTTTATGTCGGTGTTAATACTATATCGGCTTATCCTGCATTTACAAGGAGTGTGGGTGAATTCTATGCTACACTCTTAAAAGTTCGTCAAGTAAAAGTAAAATTATTATTAATATGAGTGCAATTTCGTTAAAACACTTGATGAAAAATATGTACAAGTTACAGTACAAGTTACAGGGGCAGCCAGGCTGGGGCTATTTACAAATAGCAGAGACGAGGAGAAGAATTAATTTTTTTCCACTTTTTGTGCTATTTAGTGTTTAGATTTTAAAGTAGTAGTCATATTATCTATCTCAATTTCTTTGAGAAAAAAAATAATAATAATAAAATAAATGAGAAATGGTTGGAGTTGAGGAAAATAAAAAGCATTCCTTATCATATGTATGAGTATATGACAAATAAGACAAGTAAAACAATAAACAATACGATGAAAATAACGTAGAATAAAGAATGATCATAATATTCTTGAATAATTAAGATCTAAATTTTTTTATTTTGTTTAATTATCTATACCTACTTCTATACATAGTAAGCATAAAATGGAAGATTGTCCTTTTCCTTTCATTTATCTTACTTATGGGCTTTTAGATTTTGTATAGAAAAATAAATATATATGAGTAAAATTGTGTAGAATATGAAGAAAGCTTAAAGAAGCAAAACAAATAAAAAAAAAAAACAATTCAGCGCAAGTATTTAAATGAATGCATTTCTTTGTGAAAAGGGTTACAATTTCATTGTTGTTGTAGAAATGGTGCATACATATGTATATGTTGGTACTCTAAAACAAATGCGATGTAATGTAGATGTTGGCAATCATCCAAATATAACATTGAACATTTTTGGTATATATGTATATATAAATATATTGTATATAGTATGTTTACAGTATAGAGCATAAAATCAACAATAACAATAGCATAATGCATACAACTATAAATAAAGAAATAATAAGAAATAGAAAAATTGTTGCAAACTCTGCTCTGCTAGTCATTTGGGACATAACCAACAAATACAAAAGTATAGTTACATACATACATATGTATATCACGGTCACATATATATATATACATAAAGTAGTAGCATAAAAGAAGGTTGTTAAATTACACAGAGTGTTTGGTGTTGTCCTTTGTTGTCGCTTCACAAATAAAGCTTCCACTTACATGTAATCGTACCTACCTCTGATATATTTTTTTACACAAAAATACTATTGTTTTTATTGTTGACCCAACATTGTTAATAAAAGAAGATAACGCATAAAAATTGGGAGGAGGAAAAAATAATTTCCGAATGCCATGAATCATGTATAATACAAATCTACTGCAGTTTTTTTCTCTTATATTCAGATGCAGTGTGTCATGAATTTAGGCATATTTTTGTTAAATTTTATCATCTTCCATCCTTCCGCATCGAGAGTACAACATACATACTTGTCTTTTTTTCATTTTGTTGAAGAGCACAGAAAATGCTTTATGAGATGGAGTATTTTATTATGATTACTGTTTCAGCTTTCAGTAATTTATTTCTGCACACAAAATAGTATAGGCCCTTTGGTCATTTACAAATTCATATAAATAAGCTCATACGTATCTACTCAAAATGGGATAATGACAAAATTCAAATATTCTTTAAAGTAGGGATAAATCATATTCTATAAATGGTTTACCAAAAAGTACTTTTTCGTTCTAACGTTTTTCTAATCTTTTTATCGTTTATGTTTTATGACGAAAATGATAAAAAAAACAACAAAAAAATGTTGCGAAAATTGATGATCATATCTGAAAGCAATTTAAATTGTTTTATTATTGCGATAGAAATCCTATTTGTAATTGAACGAAATAAATGCAGATATTAAATCGATAAATACAATGATTACTTATATAAGCCAAAAGAAGGATAATATCATGTATAAGTATACATAATAAATATTTACATAATGAGCAGCAATGTGGTGCTTTCTTAATTAATATTTAAATCGAATTTAATAATAATAAAAAAATAATTTTGGGACAATTTGTAATCAAATATTCGTTTGTAATATACATTCTATTGAACAGATATGGAAGGCACTGTATTAAAAACATTTAAAATGTTATATTTAGGAGGATTTTTTTTAACCTATTTCATTAAAATATTGTATATCCAATAAATTCATATCAAAACAAGTCCAATGACAATAATATAAACCGATTGATGCTGATATGATTATTAAAAATTTGATACTTGATCACTTTTGAAAAACAAAGCTTCTATATAAGCTTAATTTTAAAATGATTCTATCCTATTCTTATTCTATAGAAATTGTGTGAATATTGGGAGATCATTTGATATTTAAAGGGAATATTTCACATTCAATTATTTACTTTTTCAAAAGTACATCTTTTTATTTCAAACAAAATGAATTCGTAACACTTTTAAGTGAATAACTTGATCTAATTTGTAAAGTACGAATAGTAGTAGTAGTTGTTGTTGTTGTTGTGTCAACATATCCACAGCGTGTGAATACTTTGGTTGTAAGAAAAATTTTAGTTGACATGTTCGCTGACAAAACAGTTAAAGAAGTGCATTTAGTTCAACATTGTTTCGTGAATCTATGTACTTCTATGTACATTAGAGTGGCCCTTAACACTATTGAGAATATTATACGTTTTAGTTGGTAAATAATTCCCAAAAAATTAGTTGATCAAAAATATTGAAATTGAAGGAAAGTAAAAATATGATATGAAGAAAGATATGATTCCCTTCCTAAAGATACAAAATAATAAACTTTCAAAATGCGGAGCTCATAAGCGAATTTAGACTAATGGCTTCTTGCAAATTTACTTAGAATCGTCAATGGATACGGTGGATACTTATGGCTTCTTGCACATTGATTTAGAATCGTCAGTGGATTCTTGTTATTTCTTAACGATTTGACTAGTTTTTTTTCTCTGCCGAACAAATTGACCCGCACATAGCAAAAATACCTCTTTGGATATATACGTATATGTATTAGAATGACAACGACACACTGCCACATATTCATTCAGAACAAATTGTTGTCATCAACGAAAATATACAATCGTAGTATGTATGGGAGCAAATGAGCGGAAAGAAAATGAAATGTTTGTAACAATTTATTCTCATCGTTGTAGTTATTGTTGCTGTTCCGTTGCATTCATATCAAATTCTTAAAATTTTAATTTAGAAATGTTCTCCTCCTCAACTTCATCTACATTGGTCTTCATGTTGCTGTGTTTCTACTTTCTATGTCGTATTAGTTGGGAAGAATTACTTTCGCCATTTTTATTTTCACTTCCCCACTTAATACTACTCCAAGTGACAGCTGCTGCTATTCCGTTACCATTCCGTATTGCTATTGTTGTTCGTTATTATTTGCTATGTGTAGCTCTTGTCATCGTCCTCAGTGTTGCTTGAGAAATTGTTACACACCAAGTATGGGAAAAAGTCCTTCGGGTAAAATTTCAACATAAGCACATTTCCATCACTATCCCCATCAAGCATACAGTAGCAACAAATATATTTTCACATGAGTATTCGTTTTGTGTACATTTGTGTTGAGTGTGTGTTTGTGTGTGTGTGTGTGTACATATGTTTACGTAGCAATGCTTGCAATGTGAATTTCCACTTGATTTGTATGAATTTCCGTTTGCACAACTTGTATAAAATCAGGTGTAATGTATATGTGTTGTGTGTGTGTTTGTTGAGCGTATGGGAAAAAATAAAAGCTAAAAAGCTGAAAAGTCATAGAAAAAAAAAACAAAATAATGGAAAGTAGTAAAAAAGTGCAAACAAAAATTGTGCCGTTACACTGATGTATGGATGATTGTATAGCTATCCATGTATCAACAACACAAATGCAAACAACACGACTGCACAAAAATACAGCCAACAGCACTATGATTGTTTTGTTGGTTTTCTTTATTGTGTCATATTTTTTTGTTACTGCACTTCATCATGCATTATTGCACAAACAAATAGACAGAGCAAGAGAGAGAGAGAGAGAGAGAGAGAGAATGGAATGACATCTTGTGCTTCTTTTAGCATTTGTAGTATTTTAATTTGTACCAAATTCTAACTTAAGAATAAATGAATGAATGAACAATAAGTTTCTATTGTTTCTGTTGTTGTTGTTGCTTGTTTTTCACACAATTACAATGTTGCTTGTTAACACATATTTTCTATATTTGTTTTTGTATTCGCTTATTTGCATACGGTTGTATATGCGTAGTACATGACATAAGTATGTGTATGGTAGTGACACCGTCAATCCAACAGCAACAATGACGTATAAGAGTAAAATAATTACAACAAAAAGTTGTATATATATTGAATTTTATATGCATGCATTTTATTTGATCGGCTATGTGTTTTGTGAAACTTTTGGTATTGTGTGGGAAATTATGTAATATAAACACCTAAATTGAAAAAATATAATATTTTTGTAATAGTAAATCTACACAAAAGTATATACACTTGAGTCTGTGAGCATAGGCCTGGTCCTTATCATTGTGTAAGGTTTTCTTTAATTCTATACTATATAAGATGCGTTGTTGTATTTTGGTTTATTTTACACAGTTTGTAGGTCAAGTTAATCGAAACCACCATATAAACAAATTTTAGTAAAATAATAAACACAAATTTCTACCTCAGATTTTATGATGATTTAAAATTTTCATTATCATATTACTTTAGATTTACTCTTTATACCATATGAATATAGGAAAGGAAAATATCTTACTATATATCTGTCGGCCCAATAAATAATTGAGAGTGTTTCTTGCATCGTATATGCGTAATCTATGACCACATTAAATATGAACAAATTATTTAAATTATTTTGAAATGCCGCACCCATATAAGTATTCATTTATCTATATATTTAAATAATGTACTAAAGTACATACCTATTTATAAGAACATTATGTAGGATCTCATATTTTACTGACAAATTACATATGCAAGATTCGAGGTACAAAATGAAGGATGATATCTAATTTACGACATTCAAACCATTTAAAATATCTGTGATAAAAAAAATATCAAATTGAATTGAATTCTATTCTATTCTATTTGACACACTATAATGCGCATTAGTAGGTGGGAAATATGTATGGTTTTAAGTATTTATTTAACAAGAAATGGTAATTGTTTACAACGTTTGAGCAAGAGATACATTTGTATGAAAGTGTTGCATATATTTTATACATAAGCGTACTTTTACAGCTGACTTGGTACGATAGTGTTTTCATGTATAATATATATACCATATGAGAAATGTTAATCATAATTCGGTGATTCCTAAGATCCCATAAAGTTGTATGTCATATGTGAGAAGAAGAAGTAAAGAAAATAAGATGATGAGTTACAACACCAAAACACATAGGTTAAAAAATTTTATTGTGTCAAGTCGCATTTTTATAGAGACCAGCAACAAAGCTCTTTAAACTATACTATAAACTCATGATAATATGACAATATGACATGTTCTGACACTTTATGAATACCCTATATATATGTTATTATTATTATTCGCTTACGTATGTTTACATTGTGTAACGATGTCATCAACTGATTGTAACATATGCAAAAATGTGTGTACGTAGTATGTGCAAGCAATATGTAATTATAGAGTAATATAAATGCTATGCATATGTTGCAGAGTTGTACAAGGAAAAAAGCGTGAAGCCACACCAACGATCGACAATTGCAATTGATTCGCTCAGTCTGATATACCGTAACCAGTTAATTCAAACGATATTCAATTACGTATTTGAAGGCGAAGACTCAAAAGAAACAAATAATGAGTAGTAGGTTTTAAAAATAATTTGTGTTTGTTGTTGAAGAGTCATAAAGTGTTCATGTTAATTGTAAAGAGCCAAATGAGACAAATGAGCTACCCAATACGAGTATGTCCTTATATAACTTTATGTGTTTTGCTCTCTTGCAATTTTATAATACTTAATTATAATATGGATTTTTCTTATTTGCTGATTTATTCAATAATTCCTATATATTCTCATTTGCAATGAATATTGTTTTCCATCAATACGATGTGTTTATAATCCTTTGCTATTTTTTTTACTATAATTATTGTTCTCTTAATCCAGACATCATTAACATTTTCTTAATATTTGTTGACATTTTAATTTTATTTGTGTTTAACTGGAAGCTGAGGTGTGAGTGCATGTTTACTCTGTATTCACTGACAACTCTGACAGCTGTCGCTATTTCGCTGGTATATACTTGTATGTAGAGATGTGTTGTTTGGTTGTTTGACTGCTGTAAGTCTTGTCGTTGTAATTTTAAGCTGTCAACATTGTCATGAATGATTTATTAATAATCATTGTGTGTTCTTCTATGTATAATAATTTGTTATTACGCAGCGTGACAATGGTATTGGCTTGCCATAAAGAGATTAAATGTTAACGTCTGCACAAATTACTATATTAACATTATTATCATCATAGATTTTGTATAATATTAATATTGTTTATTGACACTTTAGCATACGAGCATTGTATAAATTTTTTTTTTAAATCATGCAGAATAAATTGACAAATTCATTCAACATTTGAATAAGCAATTATTTTTATACAAAAAAGATTATAATTTGTGTTTGAATCAGGAATATAAAATAATTAGCAAAGCATTTACAGTGAACGATAGACTATACTATAGGAAGCAGTAGTAGCAGACAGCGTTTATATTCAATAACAAGACAATAAAACATCATTCTATCGAATATGCCATCAGGGAACAAGGAATAAAGCAAGATACTACTTAATATGGAATCGCTAAGTATAAGAATATCTCTACTCTTGAGACATATTATCGTGAAATTACCTTCATCATTTTCGCGTACACACATCATTTGTTATACAATACAAACACATAGCTACAATGCATTATTTACTTTAGCAACAAGCCGCAGGAATAAAATAATAATGATGACGTCAAAAATTCCATCGTCTGCAATAAATAAAGAAAACCTAAATGAAATAAAACGATAGCGCAAAGAAAAAAGAAATCTCATTATTATGAAATCATTCAAATAATACCCAAATGAACATAAGCAAGAAAAATAAAACTAAAATGTATACGTACGAGCATGATTCTACATACGCGATTATATACCTGTTGATATGCAAATTTATAGATAAACATACGTACACTTATGTATGATATAAGTACAAACGAGTGAACAAATGAACCAAATGTAAAGAAGTAAGGAAGCAATGAAACATGAAAGAAAGTGCCAATGGAAGGAAGTGTTTCCATTCAAACAAAAAGCTAAACAGCCACCTGACACATGTTCTGAATAACACCATAAATCACGATTAACACTAACAGAATGCATACACATAAGTACGCATAAAAAAAAGAAAAGGAGAAAGAAACCATCTTTCATACCATCGATTATATGTGTTTCTATATGTATGTCTGTCTATAAAATGAGGTAACTAAGAGATGGTGGCATAAGATAAACTATATAATACACGTATATAATACATACACAAACATGTATTATTTGTAGGTACATATGCAAATAAAATATTTACATATAAACATATAAACATGTGTGTGGAATATGTGAACGGTTCTGAAACACGGCAAATAACTAAAGTCGGATGTAAAGGCGTCAATAATGTAGGGCATATATTTAGATGAAGAACAGGCAAATTATTTGATATGAATTTGGTGTACGTGTGAATAGTAAGGAGTAGGTACATTTTTGTATGCTATTAATGATGTAAGAAGATAATAGTGTGTTACGTATAAGGTAGAAGTAGTAAGTAAGGAGTAGGTACATTTTTGTATGCTATTAATGATGTAAGAAGATAATAGTGTGTTACGTATAAGGTAGAAGTAGGTATCTATTTGTACTAAATAGTTTTTGTATGCCCAATAATCAATTAAAATGTTCAATGCTCTAGAGGGTGTAAGTTACGCTGTTCATATTAATATGAAACTTTCTAGTGGACATGTAATTACAAAATTTGGATCACATAAAAATATACGAATCCTACGAGTTTTAGCAGAAGTTCAACCCTACCAATATCTACATTTAGTGGTTTTGCGTCAGCTTTTCAACAACTACAATCAGTAAAGGACCCTGGCTCCGTACACCTACATCAGTCATGAGTAATACAATGGCATTTTACGATCGTGGTAAAACTTTCAAAGCTTAACACTGAAAAAGGTTTTGACTACGGAGATTAAAATGAATACGACCTTGCCTGAATTATTTAAAAAAGCCCCGACTTAGCTTTCTAACCATTTGTAGACGAACAGGTTAACGTAATGTTAAAATGGAAATGTTCAAAAATATGTGAGATATTTGAATGTGTTAGTTGATGTACATACGTGTGAGCTTTAATAGTATGATATTATTTGTAAACATACTACAATTGTATTATGCAGATTGCATAATTTTGCGCGTGTATACATATATAAAGTTGTTAATTTTATTATTCATTATTATATTATCTATGTAATAGTAACGACAACAGCAATAACGACAACGAAAACAACCACAAATAATATGAAAATGAGAAAAAATCAAAACCAACTATTCCACATTTGCGGATGGAAACTTTGTGTGCGAATACAACAGAGCGTATGTGAGACCTTTTTTCCCTTTACTTTTTTTACATTTTGTTTGTGTTTTTTCCATTGTGCTGTCTTCGCTGTACGTATTAGTATATTTAATGTATTAAAATCATGTTTCACTACTTACTTGTAACATTGTGTTGTTCATATTGTTGTGCTGGTTTGTAATTTTTTTCTTTTTTTTTCTGGCTATGTACATAAAAGTGTTTACTTATTTTTTAAGTCAAGCGTTAAGCTGATCTTATTTTATGTGTGCGTATATGCTTAGTACATGTTGAATTCGGTATCAAATGCATGCGTGTGGGTGTGTGTATTTTCTGTATGTATTATTTATTATCCGATGATGCTGTGTGTACATTTTGGATATACTAGTTTGATTTTGCTTTTGTGTTTTTTTTTGCGTTCTATGCTTTCTACTCAATTTCGAATAAATTCTTATATTAAATGTTCATTATCTAGCGCATGTACGGAGAGTTTGCTTTTATTAATACTATTTTTTATTAGTGATTTTTAATATATTTATATGATTTGCTTATGGAAATTTGTAGAATATGAAACCAAAATTATCGATTTATCAATATGTGCAGCTATATGTTGCATCAATTAATATTTAGATTTTATTAAACTAAATAATATAAATATTACGCAATTGTGCGAGTAATAGTAATGTGATTAAAATTTAATGGTTTCATGCTGTTATGTATGTATTTAAATGAGTGTAAATGATTTTAATTTTTTAAAATGATTTTGCATTCATTTTTGACAAGCACTAAATTCAAAGGAAATCGGCGTGAAAATTATTAATTTTAATTGGACAATTAAAAAATTTTTTTATACAATATATGACATGTAAGATTCTTTTAAAAGTTATAGGTAAATATAAATAGATAATATAAACAATATGGGCATGTTAATCCAGGAACTCGTAAAGGTACTTCATAACACAAAATTAAATTGAAATTTCAAAAATAATAAAGTCATATAAAACTAGTTATGCGTGTTGAAGTACTTACATGTTAGAATCATAAAGATACATATTGGAAGAATATAAAAATGTAATTTTTTTCACACAACCAATATTGTGTTAAGCGACATATGTTTTAATCGAAAGAATATAGAAACTTTGGTTAGAAGGGCTAATTTAAAAGCAATAGTTTGATATTAAAGTAATTGAATGGTTTAGAATTTAAACAATTCAATTCATTCGAAATCAAATATATGATGATAATCACATTTCTTTAAAGTGGCATCTCTGTATGGATATACAAATTATGTATACTTGTAATATGGAAATGAGAAGTTGCTATTCATATTCGCAGTAGTTTTTTTGTGGTGTTTCTCGTATGTTAAATTACTACTCTCAATGATATGCGAGTAATAATACAAATTTAAATAATAAGTGCTTTCGTAAATTTGCTTAAAATATTATCTCATTTTTTATGAATTTCCATAACAAAATATTACGATGGAAAAAAAATGGAGTAGGGGAAAAACTAAAATAAGAGGAGTCTAACAAAAACAAGAACAAAGGCGGAAGCACTTTTTTAAAATTTATGAAGCGTGTTACATCAACATGAAAAGTTCTTATAAATCATAAAAATGATATTTATTTATGAAAGGAATTCAAAAACAAACAAAACAAAACAAAACAAAAAAAAGGATGAGAATTTTCCACAAAAAAATAGAATCATACCATTTCAACATATAAATGTTACTCTGCAAAGAGCATAAATTACTACTATATGTATAAATGATGGTAGACGGGCCATGATGTATATGTATGCATTGTAGCAAAGAGCACTAAATGAATAAAATATATAAAAATCATATTTTTTATATACTCACACAACAGAAAGAGTAAAAAACAGAGTTATTTTATGTGAAATTATATTATCAAAACATATCTACACATAAGTATGTACATTAGGGTGTATCGATTTTCAAAATAAAAGATTCTACATAAGCATAACCTGTGCAGGAGATCCTATATAGAAGATCAGTAAAAAAAAAAATCAGCTCAAACAATTTTTAAATTTTTAAAGATATATTTTACTTGCAATCTTTATGACTCTTGAGGTATTATATAAGGTATAATTTTTTATTTGATTATTTTTCTGATCTTCTTTATATGACCCCCTGCATAGGCTATGCCTAGTAGAATATTCTAAGATTCTAAGTAAAATCGATACACTCTAATGTAAATACATATAGAAGAAAACCTGAACTTTCATCAAAGGGCATACATACAAGTACAACATGTGCATCTGTAGTTCTTACCATCGGACATGCTGCATTTTTATGAACAATTTTTATATTTACCTTCTTCTTTGTTGCTACATTAAAATGTCTCTATTTACACCCACTCTATATATTGGTAAACGTGCTGTGATGTGTGAAATTGGTCACAACAAATCGTTTATTATACTTACCTTTGTATTGTTGTCACATACACAAACATAATATAGCTCATAATACAATAGAACCATACAAAGAGTCTCTCTCTTTAAACTCGTTTTCATATGCATATAACATTTTATTTTGATGCTATTTCAAGTGCCATGGTACTTTTGTAAGAGCAAACGTATAGGTAGTTAATACGAGCATATAAATCTAGTAATAAAAGCAAATTGCCTCAGCCTCACATACAATAACAAAGATACAATTTTTTACGTTATTTTAAAAAAATTTCAACATTGATATTGATTGATCCTGCATAAAGTTCAATATAGGCATACTTTCAGAAATTTGAAACATTCATTAAAATACTCAGAATCGCCTTTAGAGGGTAAAATGACCGTACTTATCCTTCTAGAGGAACCCCTCTACAAACTTCACATTTTTTTATCGAAAGGGCTAACACATATTACCGAAGACATTGTTACAGGCAATTTTAGTTGAAGCTCTTTAAATACGAGTTCTAATATTTTTCGACATAATAATAGTTGATCGTTTAATTGTTTTTTGATTTAAAGTTTAAAAACTGAGAATGTATAATGTAGTAGCTACAATTTGTCCTTAGAGCTAAACAACTATGCAAAGCGCCATTGATTATAGTGAAATATCTGATTGAATTGTCAGCATGCTACGTAATGCAATTACTTAGTGAAATAAAATATTTCATGTACAACCAGTACTACTAATTGAAAATTAAAACTACTCATATATAGAATTTTCTAAATTAAATAAATAATTGTGCACCAGCAAATGCCTGTCAGTAGATTTATATAAAATTTGCATCCTTAACAAATGTATGAATTTATTTCAAAATCCAAGAAATTATATTGTATAAGCCAATTTATTCTCTACTCACTATTATGTACTACATATGTTTTATTGGCATTCCTAATATACATACAATTACAAAGTCAATAAGAAATGTAAAAATTAAAATAAATGTATACAAGAATAAATCAATAAAATTCTTGAACAAATAGTAGTTGATTAAATATAAGCAAATTGTATTATGATGCCCACAGAACAATTTTCACAATTCTGTTAATTCAGAAAACTAAAAAAAAAAAAACTAAACTAAACTAAAGCAGATAGTATTTGTCATTCATATATGGCAATTTAAATTCACAGTTTTATAACATTCCTGTATTTTTATTTCATTTAGTGCCTCTATGTAATGATTGAATTTAATTTGAAATTTTGTGTAAGAAATAAAGTAAAAAGTATTCGTAGAATCAATTTCACTAGATTTTATCTTCATATTGTAAAATAAATATTAGAGTTGTTCTGAAAGTTTCGAGATTTTTATTGAAAAATTCACAATCTAAAAAAACCAGTCGGAATAAAAAAAAATAAATAAATAAATAAATATGTGGCACTTAAAGCACCGAAGGGCTCATTGGCCGAGCTTCTCTTCCATTACTGTTGTACGTGTTAAATTTTGGACAGTATTAGAAGGGACATACTTATTTTAACCAGTTCCGAACGGCAGATCCCTTGTGACATCACTTTTTCTGAGCTTTGTCACAGAATTCTTTTAGAAGCTTTTTCATGGCAAGTTTTTATTGTCGGAAGAATTGCCAATTGCTTGTCGACAGGTGGGTACCGTTCGAAAGAAAAATCTTTTCGATATGAAATTTGTTATGCATCAGACGGGGATTGAACCACGACCTACAGATCAGAAGCCAAACACACTAACCACTGAGCTACGGCACTCAGTCGAAATTTAGTGCTACAAAAAAATTGATTGTAATACAAAGTAAATTGCAATGCAGTTGACTTTAGCTAAAACACGTTATTTTGATTTACCGTGCCTGAACATACGTAAATGTCCACAAAATTAAGAAAAAAGGAAAACAACTTATTCGACTGTGAAATTGGAATTTTAGAAGAATATTTTCTTGTATTCACATTAGTATCATGGTTTGGTGACACTTATCTATTACAAATCGTATTTTGAAAAATATGATAATTTCGCATTAATTTTTTTCATATTGGATAAATAAGCATTACAATTGATAAAAATAAAATTTTTCCAAACATCCGTTCTGATGGTATATTATTAAGCGCCATTATAAAAACCAAACAATAGTCTAGACATAAAATCTGTATGTAAAAGGGAACGTATAAATATAAATATAAAATAAAATATTTATTTAAATCAAATTAAGGGGGAAAAATAGGTGATATTAATAACCTAATCATTTTATATGAACTTTGCAAACAATAAGCGTGAACCAATGTCGATCTAACTCAAACAGTTGGTCGTAGGGCCGAAAACTATTGGGATAGTTTATGCATATATGAACTTATATATTGCCATATCATACACCACATTGCTATATTTGCAATGTATATGCGTACTCAATTTATGTTGCACTTATAAAGTCATCAGCATTGTTCGATCATAGTACGATATTTCTCTCGCTACAAATTCAATTTTCAAACAACCCATAGATATACTTAAATCTGTGAGTGTGTATGTAGTGGCCTTTTGCTATTACTTTGAGTCTCTCTCCACTTTTATAAAATCAGCACTAAAACAATTTATGGTGAACCTTACTTCAATATTTGTATATATATTGCACAAGTACATAGTGATTGTATAAGAGGGTTGTGTAAATAAGTTATTGGAATAGAGCAAAAATAGGGAAAAAAATTTCGAAATTGAAAAATTTCCAAACAAGAAAACCTGCAAATTTATTCTCCAAAAATTGTTTGCAACAATGTTGATTTCTTTTTGGCAAACCAAAGAGGATTGAGGAAATACGATATATAGGAATGCATCGCAGAAGAAAAAGATGATGATGATGACGATGATGGTGATGATGATGACATAGAACAAGTTGTAACAATTCTCTGCTATTTCCAATGTTGTCGTTTGTGATAAATGACCATATTTTATGTTCAATTCTCTCGAAGACGAGTCACTACTAACAAGTATGACAGCATTGAAACTTAATGTAATGTAATTCTTCCTCTTTGTCTTCACTGTCTTGTCTTGCTCTTTGTCATCAATTGTATTCTTCGTACATTCGAATTTGTTAGAGTTCAAGGCGACCATCGAAAAGTTTTTCAGCTTTTTATATTCGTCTACTCGATGGTGTTACAAGTTTTTGTGCGGAGGCGGATTTACTTTGATCTGTGACAAATTGTGTTGCATGATAATCGAAGAGTATGTATGACATTTACTTGTTTGCTCTTGTTTGCATTTATTTGGGTGGGTGGATATGACACAGTTGAAGCATGGAGCTAACTTTGCATTTTAAACATTTCGATTGTAAGGTATTGAACTGGAAAAAGAGTGCATGTCAAAGGTTGTACATATGTAGATGTAATGGCGTTTACAGATATCTAGATACGAAATTCTGGGAGAAAAATTATAATTGAATGAAAGAATTTATAAATCATCAGTATAAAAGAATATATACATAATAGTATATTTAATGAAATTTTTGAATGAAAAGATATATTTAAAACTGTTCTTTAAAGTATCTATTCCAACACTATTTTCTTTTAATTAACCATAATTAGCAGGAAAATTTATTCAGACTAAAAGTTTCTATATAAATGCTAAATGGCTTGCCAACGTTTTTTGTCCGTTTAAAAATCTTAAGTCAATTATTATATGTTAAAAATAAAAAAATATGTGGCACTTAAAGCCCCAAAGGGCTCATCGGCCGAGCTTCTCTTCCATTACTGTTATGCGTCTTAAATTTGGACAGTATTAGAAGGGACCTACTTATTTTAGCCGGTTCCGAACAGCAGAACCCTTGTGACATCACTTTTTCTGAGCTTTGTCACAGAATTCTTTTAGAAGCTTTTTCATGGAAAGTTGTTACTGTCGGAAGAATTGCCAATAGCTTGCCGACAGGTGGGTACCATTCGAAAGAAAAATCTTATCGATATTAAATTTGTTATGCATCAGCCGGGGATTGAACCACGACCTACAGATCAGAAGACGAACACACTAACCACTGAGCTACGGCACCCATTATATGTTATGTATTAGTAATTGCAATTTTTTTATGGTATGATAGGCAATACTAGTCCGATGACGGTCATCATTTTAAAATAATATGGTGATACGCTGAATCCAAAAATGATTCTAGTTTGTGAGATATTGCGATATATGCAATATATGCACAAGTATTTAGAAAATTAAATATTGTGTTATTGCGCCTAATTAGGTGCAAGAATTTAAATTAATAGCTGACTTTTCTTAGGGTACGCGTGAAATTGAAAAATGCTAAGCTTTGGCAAAAAAAAAAAATAAATAAAAATAGATCAAATCAATTTGAATTTTTAGGCTTTTATACATACAAAGAAAAAGAAACAAGCAAAGAAATAATACAAAGATGATGAAACATCTATATGATTTCCTCAATATATATTGTACATACTTTGCAAATGATCATACTCTACAAAGAGCGCATAGGGAATATTTGTAAGTACATATACTTACAAAGTGAGCGTTGATATTGCTCGGCCAAAAGAAGAAGGAAAATTGTTTGAAAACTTTTCATTTTTTTGTGGAGCTTCGTGTATTTGTATTGCAACAAGCAATTTAAAATTGCTAGGAAAACGTATTTTTGTTCTTTTAAAAAAGCGACGGAAATACACAATGCAATCGAAAATGCTCACAAAATGCAAATACATACTACATACGCGTATATATTCTATATAATCGTATGTGTATTTATGTATGAGCTGCCAAGTCAATGCCAAGTTGAAAACTTTATCGATAAATGGTATTTATTATTGTTATTGTTAGTGTCCTCATAGTATCAGTTAGTATCAGCTGGACTTTTTGTTAAACACATTTATTGGTTTTTGTATTTTTTTAAAAAGAAAAACGTTGAACTTGAGTGTATGGAAAGTCCCAGCTGTTTTTCATGTAAACACGTACATATTTATACGATAATACGTACTTATCAGGCCAGACTGATAAGTTCGTGAAGATAAGAAGCACATTTTAAATTTATTGAAAAAAATTTTATTTATTCTTTAACGTAGTCTGTGTCTGTGTGACAGCCAAAGGGAGCACAGGTATTTATAAATTTCTGTATAGCGACATCTTTTTTATTAACCACGCACTCCACAACTTCGTATGTGCTGATGTGCTTGTATAGTACCATAAAAACGAAAGGAAAGGAACGATTTTATATTTTGTACCAATGTATATGATCTGCTGATTTGTCTTCAGCTAATTGTCTTAATATATAAACGTAACCCAAGCAACTCAGCCAATCGTTCATAAAATGACAAGAGGCGTGTATTTATGCTTATATTTATGTAGGAGCATTGAGCTTTCATTTAAAATATTCGTACAGCTAATGATGGAGACGTTTGCAAACAGGTCGAGAATTTTTAAAGCATAACTTAGTGCATTTCCTATAACTTGGCGAATTATAGTTAGATCATCACTTCATTTACTAATCTAGATATGTGTATACGTATGATATATGTAGCATCTTTTTTGAATATCATTCTCGCATTCGCTTCCATAAACATCCAAGTATACATTGAATAAATATTCATTTACCAGCGATAGTGTATTTTATTGTGTTGCATTTTCACATAAATCGTAACAGAGTATACCATTTTGACATTTATTAAATGACTTCATTGTACAATTGTACATATTTAAGTTTTTTGTATGTATCACTTGCATATTCACATATATGTATAATAAGGTGGATCGATTTCCATAAAAAAAGTGCTTCAAAATTTCACCCCTAGTTTGAAAGATTCTTGGGACAAAAACATTTTTTTCCTTAACCGTTTTAGAACCGCCAAAATGTTTTTTTTTTATCATAGCTATGTTTTTAATTGTGAGATTTTTAAAAATGATAGCTTGTTATAGGGAGGGGGCTACATAGAGCTTTGAAATTGAACAAGCCCCTAAAAAATCATATTTAGTTGCCCTGATTCTACTCTAATCAATATTTTTTCCATCATAAAAATAAAGCCCCTTGAAAACCATAAAACCTTCCATTTTAGAGTGTGAAGCTAGCTCTATTACTAAAGAAGTAAAAGAAAAAAACGCAATCTTTTTTTCGTGATTCACCCTAATGCACATTGTTAAAAAGTGCAAGTACTCAATTTGATTTTTTTTATTTTTCAATTGAAACATGCTCATAATATTTTGGGTGTGTGTATATACATGTATAAATAAATGGCTATATGTGAGTGGACGATATCGTTTGAATCACCTATAAACACGTACTACATCCATATAACACCTGCATATGTATGTGCTCGTATTTATGTTGTCACAATTTTCATTTTTCTTGTACTTAAAGAGCTGGCGTATTGTTGCTATATCAACACATGGCAATTTTTATACTTTATATATCTTTTCAACTTTTTTTTATTGAGAGTGTAACATATATGAGTTGAGTTTTTGCTAGCTCTTCCGCGGTTTCGTTTCCTTATGTCTCTCTGCCCTGGCACCCATATAAGGTGAACTTTGAAATGTTCAGACACTTAGGGGCTACAGTTGAATTCAGGTAAATTGAATCTAAGGATTTTATTGCTGCTAGGCTGTCAGGGAAAATACCTATATCCACTTATGATATAACGTTACGCATAAGATACTTCACTACTTCGTAAATTGCTAACATTTTTGCTTGAAAAACGCTGCAGTGGTCTGGCAATCTGTAGGCTCGTTTGCATGAGTATAATGCAACCGAATCTTTCCTAATGCGTTCTTCGATGTTACACTTCTAATTAAGTTTTTTGTGAAGGATAGAGCCTAGGTATCTGGTTTATCCAAAACACTCAGATGAGTTGCCGTGATTGAGGGTGGTGTAATGTGAATTCTTTGTAAAGCCATTTCGTAATCGAATTCCTTTCTGTGGAAGGCAAACCAGAAGATACCAAAAAGCATATCATTCCATATCACATAATGTTTTACTTCATTATTTTGGTTTATTCTGGCGGAAAATAGAATTTATATAAGCTCTATGATTTTAGAGTTTTTTGTAGTTTTATTTGGCACGATAACCGTATTCATTGCATACAATTTCATTATTAGTTGACTCATATAGCTACAATAATATTCCACAAACGTTTGTTTGTGGTGGCGTGAATCCCAAAGTAATCTTAATTTACATATAACTGGGTACTTTACCTATTCAACCACAACTTTTAGTTTAGTTAGTCAGGTCTAACCGAACTATATGTAGAAACGACAGAACAGTAACAAATGAAAACTATTGCTTTTATGTGGCAAAATATCTCTATGAGAAAAATTTGACTACAAAGCCAAATTCAATGTGGTTGGATGATAACAATAATAAAATTTGTTGAATGTAGTAAAATATCATATGTACATAGAAGTTATAAATAGAATAAATTTGTTAACAAAATAAGGTGTAGTTGTAATAAGCTTTAGCGCCATAACTTTCTGCCTCTTTTTTAACTACATACTATCCACTTTCAATCGCCATTCTACTACTGACCTATTACCATTTACTAACTTATTAAAAGGAAAAAAAAAAAAATCCAAGAACAAAAAACAAATCCTAATCAACATTTTAAACTGCGTGGTAAAAAAGTGAAACACTCGAGATAACTAAAAGTATAAATGTTGAGCTTTGAATAACATTAAGAACAAAAGTTATTTTAAGTACAACACTCAATGTGAAACAATTTTGAGAAAGCGTAGACAGAAAATGAGTGATAAAAGGGATAGAGAGAGAGAGAGAGAGAGAGAGACGGAGAGGCAAAGAGTGAATGTAGTTGCCATGACTGTGGTCGCATTACTACTGTAGTACAGATATTTATATACAAGTTTAAATATTAGGTTTAATAGCAAAAACATTTTTCGCCTTTGCACCTTTCACTGTATGCACTTGTTTAACATTTGACAGGCTTACATATACACAAAATGTATATAAGACAATTAGCAAACCCAATTCTAAGCGATCTCAATTATGCATGAAAAAGTGCCGTTTTCTTACCATTATTCAGTTGAGTGAAAATGTATTAACCACTTTAATATTGCGAACATAGAAACATCTTTCCCAATATACTTTTGTGCAAAGAACTTTCACAAAAACCATTAAGGCATTAAAAAAATAATTTTCTGTAATTTTGGACAGGTCAGTGTATATTCAACATAGTTGAGTTTATATTACGACAGTTGTAATAAGAAAAAAAAACACTAAAGAAAAAAAAAAAATATATATATATATATATATATATATATATATATATATATATATATATATATATATATATATATATATATATATATATATATATATATATATATATATATATATATATATATATATATATATATATATATATATATATATATATAAATCCAAACAAAACGGGATTTAAATAATGATCGTCTTATGCTTGTAACATAGCACATGTATTCAGTAACAAAATCCGCTAGCAACTTCAACAATAATAAGCACATTATATAGATATGCATTTGTAAGAGGCATAAAGAATGCATGAACAATTGTTGGGACAATTGTACGACACGGACCTATTCAAATAGACCAAGTTTGGCTTGGCAAAATTTTACAATTGTGTGGTTGCGGTCGTATATTGCCTACGTGCGTTTGAATTTATGTGGGCTGATATGTATGTATATACATATCTATATGTATATATGTTTAAATATATATTTTCACATTTGTTAGTCGATAGGTATTATGGTGATTGTTCTAAACTTTTAATCTGCTACATTTACCACACGAATGTGGTTATCATCATCACATTCTTGGTATACAGTACTTACGGATATGTGTGGGCAAAAGCTGAAATGCCGACTTGTATAATAATGCCAACTATTATTCTTAGACTCACATTTATAGCTTATTGTTATTTACATTATACAAAAAGCATATTAGTATTATAGCATACTTATAGGGGTGTTCATACATACAGGTATCTCTTGCAAACTGTGATACTAAATACAATGTAGTCATCAGAAATGTAGGTAATGTTGTACTATTCTACTTATGTAGAGTTGCTGTTGCTGTGCTGTCGCCTGCTGTGGTCTGTTGGCATTTTTATACAATATTATTAATTTATTACTATTTAATTATTATTCAATCTGATATTGGCTTGAAGTTTATTTTCAGTTTTAGTATGTTTCAAATTATACAATTACACCTGCACTTGAATTATAAAGAATTTACTGTAATTGCCCGTACGATGGTTCAAAAAATAGTCTACGTAAAAAAAATAAAAGAATAAATGTAGGAGAAAACTTTAGCAACAGTCAGTTAACACAACATTACAGACTCCCAAAGGCGCAAAACTAACATACGTGCGCATAAGAGCACATCATATACATACTTAACGTGTTTTATATGACTTGTTTGAATGTGCATACTTCTAAATAAATATGGGTCCATGGTACAGAAGTTTAATTTGAGCTCAAATCACTGGAACTATTCTTTCACTTTATAAAACAACAGTAGCAACAACAACAACAGAAAAAATGTTGCAAAACTACAGTTTTGCGAGCATTGTTGATGGGGCTCTTCTAATTCTTTTGAATGAGCATGCATGTTTATTTGCCCTCTATATTGTTGCACGAGCATGCCTTTTACACACATATAGTTTCTAATTTATTACTTCAAATTATACGCATATAACGGACCGAATGAATAAAGGGATTTTTGTCTTTGATTACTAGTAGGTATAAAGCAATAAGAGCCTTCTATACCTTACCGTCTATACCTTACAAAACGTATTCGAATGAATTTTGCCATGTTCTCGAATGCCGAATAGTAACAAATATTGTCCTGTTATAATCGAAGAGAATGATGACTATAGAGTGATTGACTGCTGCTTCGAAGACCAGTTACGATTGATACTTCGATTGATCAATAGAAGTAAGCGTATTCGAGCAGCATTGTAGTGGCTACGAATAATACATTGCAGAAAGAGAAGCAGAGCATAGAGCATGTACATATATAGGATAGTTGAATATGCACTTCTTAGTTTGTTTTGGTTTTTTTTTTTAAATGAAAATTATGGCAACACTCTGTATATACGTATGTATGTATATTACTTACTCATTTAAATGTAGTTTGACTTTTGAATCAACTTTATAGTTTTGTAACTTTCATCAAACAAAAGCAATTGAAATAGAATCACCCACACGATTTTACATAAACTTACATATATGTAAGTAAACAGATGAACTATCACATTCGTCCACAGGCAGCGATACTTTTACTTATTTATGTACAAGCAAAACAATAAGTTGGTATTAAATTAGAAAACTAATATTTTCCAACTAACTAAGTACATATCCTGAAAACTTGTACGTAGTATACGTATATATTTAATTTCAATAAAAACCAATTGCCAAATGCTCTTGGAGTAGACTGAGATAAAATTGAAGCGTATTATATGTAAATGATACCAGTGCCAATGGTAAGCACCACTACTACCACACATCACCACAATGACGATGACATAATGATAACATGGAAAGTTGGCGAATGTAAAGGGTTTGCCGCAATATTATTACTAAAGTTTAACAACAAAAACCGAGACGCCGACATATTTACTTTAAACATATGTAGGCAGACAATATGAATATTACACACATTTTATGTGTGTTTAGTATTACGTATACGTATACATACAAATGTGGAACAATTCCGCGATTGCAATTATATTCTGATGCTGCTGATAAGCTGTATGTGCTACACATATACATACTAGTAAGTTGTTAAGGACTGATTTAGTCCAGTAAAGGGCATATGCCATGTTGCAGCGTCAAGTTTCCTCCAAATCAAACAGCTTTAAGCACAATATACATATAGTGAGATGGCTCCATTATTACATTCACTATTCTTTATATACTTGAACATAATATATTTTAAACTACATTATTTATTCAACAAAAAACTGCAAAACAAAACTCAACTTACAGATTCCAGAGACTGCATGAGTAAGTTTCGTTTAAATTGCATGAGCAAAATTTGTTTAAATAACTTTGGGTCTCATTGTTCTTTTGATAAAAAATATACATATTAGCGGTAATGAAACTAAATGTAGTAACTTAAATGAAAATGCTTTATTAAAACAATATTTTTAATTACACAAATTCAAATTAAGATATTGGTCATATTTACATGTAGGAGTAAATTATATTAATCGTATATCATTAACCTACTTTCAATTTTAATGCTTACAATTACTTAAATATGTACATACTTACATATATATAAACGTTATTATATATATGTACTGTCTATTGGTACCATATTGATTATATACTTATATTTCAAATTATATCCTTGGAAATTCAATACAATACAAACGCATTTATTATTCCATTTAACGCCTACATGCTATTAAAAATCCTTGCATCTGATTTTGACGTACAGAAGATGATGATGAGGATGGTGATGATAAAAAGTTATTAAAATTATTATTCCAGCCTTGTTATATGTAAAATTTAAAAAATGAAATAAAAATCGATGGTTTTCCGAATAAGATAAGACCTGCATATTTGACTTTTATACATACACACAAATATCTATATGAACGTATGTACAATATATACTAACACACTTATATATAATATGAGTATGCACATGTGTGGCTGGAAAAGGAAACGGCAAACATAAATATAAATTACCGCATTGAAATTGAAAAATTGGTAATCGAATTTCCATAGAAAATGTGGAAAGGCAAACTGACTTATCAGCAAAACATAATAAACTCAATCTGAAACAGCGCTGATAAAAACGAAAATAACCAAAAAGAGTAAAAGAGAACGAGAGAAAGAGAGACATATAGCTGTCATGAATTGTCAAATGAATTGATTGTCAACATCAACAACCATACATATTAGCGTACGTTGGTAGTAATAGCAAAAGCAATGTCGAAATAACATAACCAACAATCAAACAAATGACTGTGTATATGTGTGTGTGTATAGTATAGTTGAAATTCGACACACTGATACGTACGTATGAGATACGCGATCTGTATTAAACGCATGAATGAAGTAAAATATAAATGTGCAACAACAACAATGATCATAATAAGAGGCCAATAGGGAAATGTGTCAATAGAAATGAACGCGTATGCTTATATGTATTGATGTGTGTACAGTACACGATTAAGACCAAAATCAAAACGAAAAAGACAACAAAAATGGCAGAAAAGCGTATGCACATACTCGTAATTCTGTGCACAAGCATGACAGCGAGTGATATAGCGTAGTTGACTGGGGTAAAATTATAAATGCAGACTATTCTACTCACTGATTTTAATATTTTTTAAAATTTTGATTAGTGCTGATTTAATCATCTTTGTGCAATTAAATTTTTGTAACGACCCTTTTTTTATTGCCCTTGTATTTTGTTACTATTTGTGCTCTTTATTCCAATCATCTATGCCAAACATACAAAGTACGGTTACTTAATAGGATACGTAAATATATCTATATATCTATATATATTTTTTAAGTAATCGCATTATTTGCAAATTACAAAAATGTAAAATGACACATCGTTTATACAAAATGAATTGTACACATTCACAAAATGCTTGCCTATTTTTACATTGAATTTTCCTTATATGCAAATACACACACATTCACATTTATATAACATAATATCACATTTCAGTCAGGCTCCCTAATATATGGTACATAGATGCATATGGCGTAGTAACAATATCAACATAAACAGGCACCCTAACTGGATACATGCTCGCGTCGATAGATTTATAGAACCACCAAAGCAACAATTTAATCCGCGAGTTGTACGTTGCTGAACATATTACTCACAAGGTTGTTTTGTTAATATTGCCACAGATAAATGTCTTTATTTGCGAATTTATTCTATTGTCATACTGAGTAAGTGAATATGTGTATGTGTGTCCTACATAAGTTTACTGGTATCTGTGTTTACACAATTTTACACATACATGCCGACAATTGTATATAGGTTCGATATATACATACATACAGATAATGCTGTTCTTTTAACCACTTTATTGCTTCATTTGTTAACAGATTTCGTACATATTCATTGGATGAGTTGATTGATTGATTGACTTGCTGATTGCTTGTGTTGGGGCGGTAGAAGTGTAAAACTGGGGCTTTTTCATCTCTCTCGCTTTCATATATTTTTTGTGGTATAAAATTTTATCTTCTAAATTAACTCTGTTACTAATACGTCACCGATATAACATACACACATATTAAAGTTATTTATGATTTTTTCATTATTAATTTCTTTTTACTAAAATTTATTCTTGTTATTATTTAACTAAATGAATTTTTGCCCTAAAGGAAAAAGCGAAATGAACAAAATTGTAAATATGATCTTATTAAAAAAAAAAAAACCAAATTAGAAACTTTTTAATTAAATATTCGTGCAGCAGAATGTTTGATTGCAATACAACAATTTCGATGTTGTGCTCATGCTAAACGCGTGTCAACTTTAAATTGAATTTTCCGCGAATATGGTTGCTGTTTTTTAACTCAGTTCGTTCATATTTTCATTTTGCTTATTCGATGAGTTTCACACAATTCTAATACATGTTAACAAGGTTCCATCACTCACACCTGCCGTTGCAGCACATGTGCACTGTACATAGCATGTACAGTCAAAATACTAAACGCGCTATATCAGGTAACAATTTTTTTTGTAATCGTATATTAAGAAAACAAAACAAAAAAAAAACATATATATATATATATATATATATATATATATATATATATGTATATATATATATATATATATATATATATATATATATATATATGTGTATATATATTTGTATATATATGGTATGACATTTATATATTACGAATATTTGCATCACAAATTCACCGCCTTTTTGCAGTGAATTGTAATGCAGGTGTATAATATATACAATATATGTAACCAACATATGACAATAATAAGAATCATTTCATGGATTCATGTGACATCTGCAAGGATGTTCTTTTTATAACATACTGATATAAGTATGTATATATATAATTGACAATCTGTCTGAATGGCTTCAAAAAATGACTAAACTTATTTAAATACGAATTCGAACAATGTAAAGGGTTATCCATTTTGCGGTTTCAAAAGTAAATGTAAATAAAACAAATATAAAATATTTTTTATCATGATAATTCTTTTTTATTATAAAGTTTGAACGTTGACATTATGTGTGAAATACTACATCATTTAAATGACCACCACGCGAATTGTTGCAAGCATCGATTCTTTTGAGGTAATTTTCGACCACTTTTTAACACATATTGGGCGGTATCTCAGCCATAACGTGACGAATGTTGGTTTTTAGGTGCTCAAGAGTTAAAGGTTTATCTGCATAAACACGGTCTTTCGCGTAGCCCCACAAGAAAAAGTCAAGCGGTGTCAAATCGCATGATCTTGTTGGCCACTTGATATCGCCACGACGAGAAATTACGCGGCAAGAAAATTTCTCTTGCAATAAAGCCATATTCGCTCGAGTTGTGTGGCATGTGGCACCGTCTTGTTGAAACCACATATTCTCTAAGTCGTATTCTTCAATAGCAGGCAAAAAAAAGTCGGTTATCATATGACCATAACGATCCGAATTGACGGTGACAGTCGTTCCATCGTCGTTTTCGAAGAAGTAAGGTCCAATCACACCTCCGGACCAAAGAGCGCACCAAGCAGTGACTTTTTGTGGATGTAGTGGCCTCTCTTCAATTACTTGAGGATTCTCAGAACCCCAAATACGACAATTTTGTTTGTTAACATACCCACCGAGTGAGAAATGTGCTTCGTCGCTGAAGAAAATTTTGTTCGAAAAATCGCCGTCCACCGACTGTTGTTCAAGCACCCATTCGACGTATCTACGACGTTGTGAATGGTCAGCTGGCTTCAGTTGTTGTGTGAGCTGGATTTTATATGGATATAGGTGTAGATCCAAATGCAAAATACGCCATAATGTGCCGTAAGACAGTCCTAATTCCTGAGAACGACGAGGAATCGACACATTCGGGTCTTCGGCAACACTTTCACTTACAGCAGCGATATTTTCGGTGGTACGAGCGAAACGATGATGCACAGGCCTTACAATATCTGTAACCGATCCAGTCTCTTCATATTTCTTCACAATTTTGCCAATTGCTTGCATAGTTGGACGATTATGTACACCATAATCTCCTCTTAAAGCACGATATGTGGCTGTGGCAGAATCACCATTTTTGTAGTAGGTTTTTACAATTTTAATGCGTTGTGCGATAGTTAAGCGATCCAATTTCGCAAATGTCAGACTTTGAACTGAAAAAGAAAGAAATTGTTTTAACAACTCAGTTTGACAGATGTCGAATTCTAGTCCTATACTTTTGAAACCGCGAAATGGATAACCCTTTACTTACAGATTTGTGCGTTTTGTAATAATATTTGGTAATTTAAAAAGTCGCCGCGGTTTTTTGTTACTAGATGATGTTGATACCCGTATATCGGGCAATACTAAGCCGAAGAAGAGTCGCTGAAAATCACTTTGCCAAATTTTTCGCCGATTAACCAAAGCAGTTTTATACCCATGGAATTATGAAGTTAACCAAAAAATGACAAAAGGTTATAGATAATAATAGCTAATATGTACTAAATTAAAATTGATTATCAATAAAGAAAATATTTGTTCAAAAATGTACCAAAAAACCGCGGATTCTTTTTAAATTACCCAATATTTGCATATGAGTATAAGTTGCTGATGTTATGGACATAAATTTAATATTTTTCGTATATAGTTACTTTATTTAAAAGTCATAGAAAAAATTAATAAAATCAGGAAATGTATGGTAGGATATTGTGAATTACGGGAACTGCCATACTCGCTGTACAGGTACAATTTAACATACTGTTATTAAAAATATGTTAATATACTCGTATTTGTAGAATATTTTACTCACAAAAGCGATTTGAGATGAATACGTGAAACGAAGTATTTCCACTATTGAGGTGAACTATCTTTAAGTATTAAGAAGCAATAAATGTTTTTGTATTTTGTGCATATTTTATCCAAATTTCTGAAAACATTTTATTTTGATATGCTCTGTTGAAGCAATTAATATTCTACTTTTAACTTTATTGGGTCATAATGGAATACATGTGGATTGATAAGTAAACATTTGATATAGCGATGTGTGGTTCCGAGTATTTAAAGAACCGGTTCTGTTGAATCCGGTTCTAAAGAAAAGCGGGTATTTCGAGGCCGGTTTCAATTTTGAAAAAGTTTTAACGGAAATAGGCCCTATCGAAATAGTTAAACAAAAGATTATAAAATAGATAGAACAGTTTTCGGTTCTTTTGGAATGCTGTTTTAGTTGCGTCGGTTTTTTTGAACAGTTTTTCGGTTCTTTAACAACCTCATCTGTCCGTTTATTAAAATATCTGGTTCTCCTGTGACAGTTTCTCGGTTTTGTGCATCACTAATGTGAAAGAGCTTTATTATCAATTTAATTAATTTCAATCTCATTCCAACTCTAGTAATCAAAAACTTACTACAATATTTCAGTGACCTTAATATTGTCCTTGTTTCCTTCATGCCATAATATTTCAGCCGAGACAAAATCCTTGATGCGCACTTATGCGTTTCTGAGTACTATATAAATATACAAAGGTTTCATGTTGAAAAGAGTAAAACACATACAAGATGTTGATGACCTTGACTCTGAAAGTATATATTCACCTTCTTCTTGACCTATTAGCAACTTTGTTAATACGTGTGGGATGAAAGAATTGGTTTTTTTCTGTCGTTTTTCTATTTTAAATTTGAAGTTTAAGACGCTGCGGATGATATGACCAACAATGATGATAATCAATATGCGCTAGGCAGGCAAAGAGAATATGAAATGAGAAATTATCTGGCATTTTCCATTATTATTGCAGTTCTTATTTGACTATGAAATTTGATATGGGTATTCTATGTATAAAGTGTAAAGTGGGTGCCGTAGCTCAGTGGTTAGTGTGTTCGCCTTCTGACCTGTAGGTCGTGGTTCAATACCCGGCTGATGCATAACAAATTTAATATCGAAAAGATTTTTCTTTCGAACGGTACCCACCTGTCGGCAAGCAATTGGCAATTCTTTCGACAGTAACAACTTGCCATGAAAAAGCTTCTAAAAAGAACTATGTGACAAAGCTCAGAAAAAGTGATGTCACAAGTGTTCTGCCGTTCGGAACCGGCTAAAATAAGTAGGTCCCTTCTAATACTGTCCAAATTTAAGACGCACAACAGTAATGGAAGAGAAGCTCGGCCAATGAGCCCTTTGGGGCTTTAAGTGCCACATATTTATTTATTTTTATTCTATGTATAAAAAGGCAAGTACAATACATATATCGACGTTTTTTATACGGTTCAAATATTTTTATAGATGGGCATTTCGTGTGCTCATCATTGTTGAAAGATGGAAAACGTGTAAATGTCTCAAATTAGTAGACATTTTTAGAAATTGAACTTTTTCAATTTATTTGCCAATTTTAAATCAATGTGATACAGTATAAACGAAAGAGCAATATATATGTAACAAAAAGAATATCATATTGGATTACCGATAAGTGAAAGTGTCTGAAAAAACTTTTGTGGCGAAGTTTAGAAAAAATATATTACGAAAATTCTGAATTTTTGCTAATATAAAAAACCTATTTTAAATTGAAACAGAATCTCGGCCTAGTTTCTTTGGAGCTACGAATGAAATATATTGCAATCAGAATACACCTTATCCTGTAGTTCTTTAGTTAAATGTAGTGAGTTAAGTTATTAGTATATTTATTGTAGTATATTTATGTACTTAAGCGAACTATTGCTCCAGCACTTTTGTTATACTCGTACATATATTAAGTGAAAACTTTAACACACTGAGGAAGACAACTTGATGATCCGATTAATGCATACATACATATTGTCGCCTAACGCATATTTATAGGTGGCAAAGTTTAGAATTTGCTGATGGTGATGATGTTGGTGATGGAATGGAGAAGAAGAGGTTTTGAAAATGAAAATACATACTTATGAGAAGACAACATTCATCATCTTCCAAAGCATAATATTTTGAAATTTAGAGTTCACTCTAATGCATTTAAGCATTCATAAACTGTCAAAAGCAAGTACTATACAGAGTACTATTAAGAACAAATACTATAATTTGGTAAAATTTCTATTAATATAGAATACATGTTTTCTTATTCTTATAATCATTATTTAGCTCCGCTGAGGTATAGTTTCATATAAACATCTTATTATCTTCTACATTGCATACGTTTCAAATATATTTATACCGATGTTCTAGTGAATGATTGAATAAATGGATGTCATTGGATGTGTACCTACATTATTTTGTTCACTAAAAAAATCATAAATTTCAAGTTAATTAATTTACTACACTGGATTAATTTGTAGATGTATTTATTTTCTTAGAGAGCTCTTCAGGCTCATTTACTAATATGCCTGTCTGACATAGTTTACTAATATTGTACATAGTTTATATTATATTTGCATTATGTAGTATATAAATATGCGAATAATTTCGCATAACTAACGACGATATATTCTATAAGAAAAATATGTAGTTAGAAAATACCAAATAAAATTGGGGCAAATCTACTAGTATTTGTTCAGAATGTATGTATGCATGTGTGCAAATAAACTCTTTGAGTTATGAGTTGTATATTCATTTTCCATGTCATTTTGTGTATTTGCTGAAACAACCATCCATCCATCAGCACCCAAATCATTAAGGTAGTAATATATTTATGTGAGTATATTCGTATTTTCTTATTTTCGTTGATCTGTCACTATGTCTCCAGCGTATACATTGTATGGATATGCAACAAACAGTCACACATATACAATACATAAATATTATTGATATATTTCTTATCAAGTTCTATGATTATAAATGCTTATGCTGTGCACCCTTAAGAAAAAACAAATACCTTTCATGAAATTTAACCTAGAAGAATTTCACAAGCAAAATTAAATTGTGGAATTGTTGGATTGTTAGGTTAGCTGGTTGACGTTGTGATTATATTAATGCTGCTTTACATTACATTGTGGGTGCCGTAGCTCAGTGGTTAGTGTGTTGGTCTTCTGATCTGCAGGTCGTGGCTCAATCCCCGGCTGATGCATAACAAATTTAATATCGAAAAGATTTTTCTTTCGAGCGGTACCCACCTGTCGGCAAGCAATTGGCAATTCTTCCGACAGTAACAACTTGCCATGAAAAAGCTTCTAAAAGAATTCTGTGTCAAAGCTCAGAAAAAGTGATGTCACAAGGTTTCTGCCGTTCGGAACCGGCTAAAATATGTAGGTCCTTTTCAATACTGTCCAAAATTTAACACGAACAAGAGTAATGGAAAGGAAGCTCGGCCAATGAGCCCTTTGGGGCTTTAAGTGCCACAATTTTTTTTTTTTTTTTTACATTACATTCAATCTGCAAAATATGTAAATACGACTCAATGATTCCTTGATGAGTTGCCTGTGGAAAATGGCTCCATGTACATATAAAGGTGTGCTAATTCATTGAAGGTTTTCAAGAGTAAATATAACAAGTTTGAAAACTCATCCTTGTATATAATGACAGTTATACCTGACTGTGTGATGCTCTGATAAGTGGCCTATAAGCTGATATGTAGCCTATAAGCTGTATTAAATCAAGGTTGCTGGGGTGTAAAGAGTTGAAAGACGCATTTAGTCTGGTTACTTCTTAGTCTGGTTGTAAAATACCAGCAATTATATCGGCTTGTTTTTCTTGAGTTCTTTTTATCAGAAAAGATTGACTTTGCTTGACTTTCGGTCAAGTTCCTTACAAAATAATAAGGTCAGGAATGTTGTTACAGCGAACTTTGAAAGGTTTTTGGAACAGACCTGACTACGTACCTAATGGGAAACTTGAACTTACCCTTCGGTCTTATTTCCACTTAAGTATTTTCATATTAAGCTTGTACATAAATATTTGTTGTTGTATGTTTGGTTTTTGGTCATTTATGTGCGACTTGAGATATTCTTTTTGTGGGATTTTCATTTTTGCACTCACGTACGTGTGTCGTTCATGTACAATGTACATACATATAAATGCATACACATATGTATATATTTACACTTATACTTAAAGTGTACGCGTACGTATGTATGTCTGGTCAAACAATCAGCACATGTGATTCATCCGCAAAATGATATGCCTTGTGAATATCATATGAGTTTGTGGGTAAGAATTTTACACATACTTATTTATGATGATGATGATGAATGTTGTTCTTTCAATATTTTTCCTTATTCTACAAACGTTTTCTTACATATCCTTAAATTTTGTTGTTGTGTTTCGAATAAAAATATTTTAAAGTTGAGATTTTTGAAAGTAGAAATTGGATAAATTAATATTAATATCTAAACATTTAAAATTGGTAGAATGCATATACAACACTTTGGTTCTATCAACTACGGGCACCACTTGACATCTGTTGACGACTAGGTTTTCCTTTCTGTCGATCCCAATCAGCGAGTACTAACAAAAAATATTATTTGTTGGGGCAGACACTGGAATCTGGAATATCAGCAAACTAATTCTTCAGCACTTCCTTTTCGAACATTTCAAATTTTGCTGGCACCAAAACCTTGGCAAGTTTAAATTTAAAGGAACAATATTGGTACTATATTCGATTAATTATTCATTATTTTCAATTTGCATATGTGATTGACGTTATTATTGCAATCATTGTTTCTTTCAGTTATTGTGTATTAGAATAGAATGAATGTATATGTAAGAAATAATTGAGTACCAGTATGTATAAACCTGTATATACAAATATAGGCGTTGTAAGTGCAATTTGATTGTTTGAAATTTATGAGAATTCCTAATGAAACGTATACGAGTATACACATACATATATGTACATGGTACACCTAATTAGATATACAATATATACACATTTCTGTGTACAGATTTACTTTCGTAATAAATGCATTTCAGGTTGGAATGAAAGACTATATATTGCATATTTGTTCCAGAAAGATTTACGTTCATATTGGTGCATTGTTTGCAATATATACTTTGGCACAATTTGGTTTACAGACATATACACGTACATTTGTACATATGGATTTATGAATGCGATAGCACAATGAAACATATTGTGATATGTATCGAGAATGCAATAAGAAAGAAATACTGAGTGAAATATTATCGTAGCTGATAGGCCTTCAGAAAACTAATAACAATTCTACTTGTTGTACTGCATGAATGAATGCAATGTGTAGTTAGATATTCAAAGGAAAATTCGCTGAATGAAATTGTGTCTTCATCAAGCTCACCATTTTGAGTAATCTCATGTGTCTTATAAAAAAATATTTAAAATGTATATACAGTAGTAGATAATAGCAAGACACAGTTTTTGATGTAGTTATAGTTTAGGTTAGTTAAACGCAAAAATAAAAAACTTAGAGCTGCATTTCGAAATAATAATTCAAACGAATAAGTCTTCACAACTCGTTGTTATAAACAATGTTATAAGAACAACAATACTACATATATTATATATAGTAATGCATACATATGCTTGACATAGTGTAGAAATAACTCAATAGTTGACCTGAAGCTAAAAATTTTGAAGTGAATTGAAATTCAATAGATCAAATGCAACAAAATAGCAAACATATAACGTATACAATTAAATGGAAAAACACTTGAACAGGGCTTACCCTATAATTGAGGATTTTTTTTTATCACATAATGTTTATGATATATTGTATAAGTATATGTGTAGTAGCAACAGAGCACCAACACCAACACCAGCAACAATGGTAACAATGATGAGAATCGTAAAACCACTTTGAAGAAGAAGATGATGATGAAGCAAAGTGAAAAAGTTTTTCAAATTTGAAAACTCTCGCTAAGGACAACAGGCAACGGGTGTTTTGAGTCGTGAATGTAATCAATTCTGTTTTTGTTTCACATTTGACTAACAGATAAATTGATTAAATGATGATTTGATGAAATTTGACATGTTCGTTGATATTCAAACTTATTTTAAATATATGGTGGATTAACAAAGAAACCCTTTAGCAGCCGCAGTCGAGTTTACAAGTATTCAAACAAGTTCAATTGTTGTCTATTCGAATGTATACAATTTTGTGGCCCAAGTAAAGAACTTTCATGCACAAAGCAGATAGAAATACGAGCATATAAGTATTTGTACTTATTACTCACATTATCAATCCCCCACTCACACATGGGAAAATTGCAACTGCGAAATGCAATTTGAGCTGAACTCTATGTTTGGGTATAAGAAAAGTTTTTTTTCCGAAATAATTTTAACATACAAATCGTGTGCATGTGTGCTTTCTTCTTGTTGTTGACTAAACCAATGGTACAGTAAATATCACATAAATTCGTTCAAAGTTGGTGTTGTGTGTGGTTCAATGCAATGCAATAAAATGAATTTTGAACAATAACAAATACACAACAACAACAACAACAGTATCACTATACCCTGTCAACATGATTTTAGCCAAAGACATTCAAACATTTATATATGCATTTACTAGAATACTTCAATGTAATGTTCCGATGAGTACGTATTTGTACATTCGAAAAAGTTTTTGTACAGATTCATAGGTGAATTAACTTTTCCACTTGGTTTTTCTGCACACACACTAACACATTTAAATATACAATTTCATGCACAATCTCATAGACAAACGTAAATAACATACATGCTTATATTATGTAGATACATTTAAATGCACTCATAAACAAATAATGTGAGTTTTTGAGGCAGTAGGTGTGTTGTGAAATATGGAATGCTCCCAGATATTCATATAGGTTTTGCACATTATCACCATCATACTTATTGTCATCATCGTCAGCAACCAAAGTTAGTAGGTAAATGACATTTTTAAAAGCAAAAAAATATAAATGTGTTTAGATGACGCAACATACTTACATATTTGTGTGCATATAAATATGTATGTATGTATGTATGTCAAATAAGTGTACAATGGCCATTAATCTACGAACTGTATGTATCGACAGGGTGGTTCTCAGAACTTGATTTTGACTGGGGCCCATGGTAGCATATCCTTACAATAAAAACTAAATGATTTATATAATTATTATGAATATTTAAGGTTAAAAAAGTAGAATCCTTTTCGATAAGAATTCACATTTTTTACTTTCAATATAATCAATAATTCATAGTCATATATTTTCTATAATTCAATGAGTAAGTCTGCTGTTACGCCCGACTACTAAACGTTTCACCCGCTTTGAAAAATTATAAGAAAACACTGGGCCCCCCTCATAAGAAACACTTTACTTAAATCCGACCATGCGGCGTACGAATATTTAGATTTATACTTCCGTACTTATTTCACTTACTTCTATTCAACCGTTGGATATAAAGTTAAATGCACACACTTCAGTACAGATGTATGCATGTTTGTATGCATTTTGTGTGAATGTGTGTTTTCGTGTCTATTAAAGATGCAATAAAAATGCCATGTATGCACAACGTGCACATACGATGATATTGCCAAGAAGCGTAATCGTATGTGTACTTAGATGGAATCAAATTAAGTCATATGAGAGATGATAACCTAAGGGCAACTGACTTGCATGAGCATAAAGTAAAGTTTTCACTGAGTTCGAAAGTTTAGAAACTTTCAAGCGGAATGGTCGCTTATATGTATATGGATGCGAGTGTGACTGTATGTGTGAATGAATGAGTGTTACGTGTATACACATACAATTTACGCTAATGCTAAAGGGATTTCTACTTTTTGTACTTTTTCTCCTTCTTCTTCTTCTTCTTCTTCTTCTTCTTCTTCTTCTTCTTGTGAAAGCCGACCAAACGATTTTAATGGTAATTGTCCGTTGCAAAAGTACTCATGGTCTCGATTGGTTACGTATAGTGCTTTCTCATATATTATTTTGTATGCGTTTATGGATACAACTAGTATGTAAAATGATGTGTGAGTGTAAAGAGTTGTCTAAATTAAATTTATGGAGTTACATACCTGCATGCTTGTATTGTCTTTTTGTTGCATATCGTATATGCCCTATGGATATTTTGAAACCATATTCATCCATATAATACCTATTGATTATAGGGTATGTATGTAATTCTATGGATATGTAATTTATTTTAATTTAATTATTTCATAATTTATGTATTTCATATTTTACGAAATTATTTTTTCACTATGTATGACATTTTATTACTTTTAGTTTGTTCCATGCAGACTGCGGTTACAAACAAATGTAATTGAAACTTTTATAACCAGGTCAACAAAATTAAGTTATATTATAAAGAGTTTTTGTAATACATCTAAATAGAATACACTGAATTATTAATCCCATTTACAAAAGCTTTGGAATAAATAAATAATGAACTGCTAACAAGAGTACAAATTTATATATATATTATATTCCGTCGATTGCTTGTTTACCTATCTACCTTCTGTCTTTTGTATCGGTTTTATAATTATCCTCCTCAATCTTTTGACTATTGACTTATGATGTCACAACTAAATCTCAATTACTGTCGGTTGTCAATTTTCAAAAAAGCCATTGCTCCTATTATTATTGCCGTTTTGTATTGTAGGTATTACGAAGAAAGCTTTTGAATAATTTTATACTTGTTTTCTATGCTCTCCTTCTATTTCTATATTTGTTTATTTTATTGATTCTTTCCATTTGTTTGATTTATCCAAGCAAGCTGAACTGAATTACAACAATTTCAGTTGATTTTTGTCTTAAAATACACATATCTCAAACGTGACATGGACATTTACACAGGCTTATACTTATATTGTATATTCTAAATAATTTTCATAAATTTCTTCTAACTTAATAAATTGACAATATAAATGTTATCGACAAAGAAGCATGGTGATGGATTATATGAATGCTTTCCTGGTTATGATAACTTACTATGAAGCAAAGTGTAGAAAATATGATACAGATAGAAAAAAATTGTTAATTTACAGTTGTAATTAAATTTGCACACCTTTTGAAGTGGTGTACTTACATTTGCATAACCTGAACCGCAGAAGACTATTGACAACACTTGTTCTGTTCATAATCACAGAGATTTTTCAGAAGCGCTTAAATACCGAATTTTGGAACTGTCGGAAAAATATATTTCGTCAGAAAATTAAATTTTAGCAAAGGTTCTCCAATGCTGTCGTAGAATAAAAACCTACTGCACTGAATTCTATATTAGCTACGTATTTGATACAGATTTGAACATATTCTTCTATTCAAGAAATGTGAATTCGAAGAAGAGATGCTTAGAGATCTGCAAATTTTTTTTTTTGCAATAAGATCAAAAGAGTGTATTAAAAAAACTTCATAATGTTATTTCGTACCAAATCGCTTTGTAGCATTTTCATTTTAAAGATACTACCAAATAATTGAAACTATTTCTTTTTAGTGCATTTTTTGGCTTCAGTTTCTGGGCGCTTAGGATTTTACCTCAAGAGATGTCTTTTTCTTTTTCCGTATCTCATTTTTTATCCTCAAGCTCTTCGAAAATTCGCGGTGAGCAAAAAGATTCGGATGTTCATTTATCTCGGATATGCTTTATAGCTTGGCAGAGTACCTCTTAGATATTTGTGACTGTTAAATTTTGAGTTGCATTTTGCCTATTCGATCCCATTTAGCTAATAATAAATGTACAATATTTAATAGTCAATCAAATAATATATTGTTGTGGTCATTATTGTTCTGTGAGTTCATTGCCTTCATAGAGTTCAAAAACACACGCACAAAAACTAAAAATGAACAACAATTTACTAATGTTGTCACGTCATAATATGCAGTTGATAAGCGCTTCATGTTGTGCTTCTAACAATATCAATAATAATGATGATAATATTTAATAATACATACATGCTCATATGTACATACTAAAGCAAAATAATGAAGGAAGAAGGAACAAATAACAACATGGAAGCATTATGTTTATTCCTCTAACTACTAACCCATTTATTTTTATAAATTTCCTGAGAAGAACTATGTTAGTCCATATATAAAAGCTGCTACTTTTCTTCAAACTTAATTTCGAATAGGATTTACAAAAGAAGGCAAACAAACAAACACAAACAAAAAAGCAAAGAAATGAATAACATGTTAGAACGATGGACTACAACTATTTATATTATATTCTTTCAATTTCCTTGGATTCCAATCTCTTTGTGTGCTGTTGACAAAATTATTTCCTTTTAAACTTAATCACTGTCACTCTCGCACATACGAACGTAGTGTACTGTCATTGTATACTACTCCATTTCTGAGCAAGCGAATATTATGACAATGTTTTACGCTGATTTATATGAAATTATTTGCTTTTTACTGTCAAATTGACAAATTTAAGCTTGTTTATTAGGTAGCAAATTACATTTTGCCAACGAATATTGGGCAAAATTGGTTTATACTCTTTCTGAGTATTATCCTGTTTGCAACCGTACTCGTTTTGTTGTTGTTGCTGTTGTTTTTTAGAAGCTACTGTTCATTTTATATGTGTCTACGTATATTGATTGTTCTATGTGAATAAATTATATTAAGCTCAAGCATTAAATATTGATGATAATATGTTTTTGTAAATTTTAATATATGTGATTTGGCATCAAAATAAATTAAATTAGTGAGATATCAAAATAATACCTAGTACCAAAATGAAGAGAATCCGAAAAAAAAACTTTGAAATTATATCATTACGGAAAAATGAAGAAATTTGCTGAGTTTGGCGATGTTCAATCTTATGAATTTTATTTGTTATACTAATATTTGCAATAGAGGATATGGTAGAGCAGATAATATGAAATAATTGACAAGTCTCTGTTAGAGATTATAAAATATTCCCATTTAACAAAATTTGACTATAAGTGATGCAATATTATAAAAAGTAAATTTGATGGGATCATTAATACATCAAGGCACATAAAAATTAAGCTTTATGAATTCTTACTGTTACCTGTTTGACATTTTTTAGACTAGATGATTCTTAAAATGTTGTGTACCCTACTCTTGAAGAATTAAGGGTTTATTGAATATTGTAAAATTCGTAAAGGGAGGTGATAGGTATGGAAGAGTTTGATCAGAAACACTGTCTGATTTATTTTTGCCATGTCTGTTCGTTTTTCTGTCCGCCTGTTCGAACGAATATAATACGAAATACGATATAAAGCAATCACTGAAAATAGGTACATACGATGTTTTATACCAACTAACGAGTGCAATTGGATGAAACCACATCTACCTCATATATAGTAGTATTTAGGCTGACAATAACAATTGCCTTCCTAAATACTACATATAGCAACGTATTTCAATCTCCTCCAATTGAAACATTTGAAATTCTCTCAAGATCAAAAATTTAAAAGAGATAGATATAATTTAATTTATTAAAAAGGAAAACTTGTATGTACGACATATATGACATTTCTTTCCAAACAGTATATATAACATACATTTATGTATGTACATTTCCTCATATGAGTTTGAAAAAAGCAAATAGTAATGAATTGGTAAGCTTACTTTGGTTTTACTTGTAAGTGAAATTTCTCAATTTTGTATAAAGAAATTCCGTCTGAAAAAAGTGCACAAAGCAAATCAAATCCAAGCAAAAGAAAATACTGAGTACACAAAGGCGCTACTGCAAGAATGTACGCAACGAAACCATATACCCACGCATCGTGCAAGGCATTATTGCTGTTTATGTTATTTGCAAAGTGAATTAAATGGCTTCTGAAGAATTTCAATAGCACGTTTTTGTCGATGCTTTCAATGATCTGATCTTCCAATCAATATACTTTTGCTCTTTTGTATTTTTTCTTTCATCTTGCAGAGTATGAAAAACTATTTGAGAGTTAATGTGATGAAAAATTTAACAACGCTCTTGTTTAGTATTATGGTATTTGAAAAAGAAAGACAAGGTTGTTAATAAGAAAACGTTAATCTCTAATTTTTTTGGAACGGGACAAAAAAAGAAAAATGTTACATTTTTCTAGAAGTATCATAAAAATAACAGAATTATGGTTATGCAAAAATCGAGTATAATATATGTAGGTAATTTGGCACAAGCAGATATATTCATATTTTTTTGTTTGCTCTATGTGTGTTCTACGAACTGAACGAAGATCTTTCTGCCTTTAATTTACTATAATATTAGTTTGTGTAATATCTATCTAATGTAATAACTACATACTGCGAATAAACTAAAACTAGGTACAAACATTGTGATATAAAACGTTATCTCATTTTCTAAAGTTACTTTTCAAATGTAGTAGCTAAAATATAGTGTACATGGAGATATTCACATATATTAAGAATTGTTTTCACAAATTTTCTATATCATAATACATTTACTTTATGCATAATTTTATAGTTTTTTAATCTTGCACTTTTGCCGCTTTTACGTATATAAGGACTGTACCGAAATGAAACTGTATATAATATAATATATTGGACTATCGATTAATTTTAAAGGATTTATGACAGATGGGGTAGTTTGGTTTGTTATGCATCGACCACATCGCCAGCACCAGTGTAAACAGCAAAGTTTTTTTGAGCATCGACTATTGTCGAGTTTTGTACCAGCGATACGCAATTTGCGGGAAGGATTACTTTTTAGCTTTCATTTGCAAAAATCTGCAGTTAAGAGTCGTCGTACGCTGCAGGAAGCTTATGGTGTGCATGTTCCATCGATTTCAACTCGTGAGTACTGGCGCTTTCGACACAGAAGACAAGGAGAGGACTGGTCAGCAAAGAAAGTTTAAAAAAGGATCATTACTGCACCAAGATTGTTATCAAATACAAAAAAAAAAGACCTGTATCGAACACAATTGATTCGTTTGAAGAGAGCAAACGCTGAAAAACGACCAGAATATGCGACTAGACACGAGTCTGTAATATTCCATCATGACAGTTCTCGGCCTCTTGTTGCAAGACCGATTAAAAATTATTTGGAAGTTTTATCTCACCCGCCTTATAGCTCAGACATTGCCTCCTCTGACTATCATTTGTTTCGATCGATGCAGAATGTCCTTACTGGAATACAGTTCACTTCAGTACAGGGTATCGGAAATGGGCATAATTCATTTTTGGCCTCAAATAATAAACATTTAAGGGTCATGGGAAAAAGTCATAGCTAACAATGGCTAAGATTTTGAATAATGTCTTCATACATTTTATTATTGAAATAAAGAGATATTTTTTGCCAAAATCAATTCAAATTAATCTATAATCCAATATAAACTCAACTTGACTCAACTTAAAATTTTGTAACATATTAAAATTGTCAAGCAACTATATAGAAATAAAAGAAAGAATGTGTAAATAGGTTGACACATTATTATTACAAAATTGAGGAACAGAGCTGTGTATGCCAAAAAAAAAAATGTGTGCAGATTCTTTCCGGTACAGTTCTTACATACGAGTAGGTAGCTGTAGTAAATGTTATACCAAAAATGTATGCAACTGTTGACCTGGTTTGTTGAAAATTTAAATATACCTAAAAAAAAAATTGCAAGTCAGAGACGATGTTAAATAAAATTGTTTAAAAAGGAGCTGCTAAAAACTAAATTAACATGGAAAACGAGAATTTTTGATAAAATAAAATAAAAAATATAATAATGAGATGAAAATAAACTCAACATGCTAGATATGGCGGCATTTTGTTGTAGTTTCTTTTGCTGCTGATGCTGTTTATGGCACATTTCGTGTACACATTTGTTTATGTTGCTATTGCTATCGCTACCACTGTTTAGCAGCCTTTCAACGAGTTACCAAAGTAATTTACACATACGCAAGCAATAACAACGACAGCAGCAACAACATCACTAAGAACAACAGTAGTTAGAAAACAACAAATATTATATATATATTTATATATTGTGTATGGTCTATGTGTATGTATGGATGATGTTTGCATGCTCCAATGAAATTTTTTGTAAATTAATAAAAAAGCAAAGAATAGAAAGAAAAAAAAAATGAAAAAATTAAATATTACTTTGGAATACATACACATACAATTTAACTTGTCTACCTATGTATGTGTAGGCAGAAAATGTACCAAGTCCCACAAGTGTATATCACTAGTCTGGAATTAGTAAATGATTAATAGCGTCAGTTTAAACTTAAAAATTTATAGTATCGTTGTTTCAACGGTGAAATTTCAACGAAGAATATTGACGAAATATTAATTATTGTTCTGTGCACTACCTGCTCATTTCGAGGTTTCATCTAATTCAGCCAATTTACAAAATTGGTTGGTAAAAATGAATTTATATAGGAATCAAATACTTTACATTACATTAATTAACGACATGTGACATTAGTAAAACCATTTGAATTTTAATGTGTTTGAATTTTGGTTATTTAGAGATCTGACCTCAAATTCAACTATTTATGTGATAACATTTCCAACAAGGCAATAATAAAAGAAAAAATTGATATACGTTTAACAATTTTATCCTGTTTCATGTTGTTTAAAGTGTCAAAAACAGTACAGTAAGATTGTAACACTTTACATATGCTGACAGTCGAGTGTTAACAAACCAATTTTGTCACATCACTGTAAAGTGTAACTGACTGTATGTAGATATATTGTACTAATACAAGTGGAAGAAGTGTTTTTAGTGTATTTTAAAAAATCACAATGTGCAAAGGTACATACACTACGTACATATAGAGGGTGCTAAGTCATACACAGGGAAAATGAAATTTCGTTTAAACAATAGAATGATTTATGCATGGTTATGCACATAGAATAGTGGCGCATACAAATGGGGTATAGCGTTGGTCTGAGATATAAGTGGCTGCGGGGCCAAATTTTAGTACTTTATTAAATTACTGAAAATATTGATCATGTAGTCCTAAATTTCGCTAAATTCCAACTCTGAATATTGCCAAAAATTTAACATAATTTTGAGCATGGTAAAACTTGGCACCTCCTTCACAAAAAGAACATTTCGGGTGAGCCACTGACATAGACACATATATGGATAGATACAGGACATTTCATTATGATTTTATGATATTGTACATATTTCTATGTGAATGTCAAAGCATACGTACGTACATATACGGATATGAGACTTACACACTATAGCCCACGGTTATGAAACCACAATGCTTTTATTCTTTTTATATCCAGTTTCTCACCTAAATGATTGTGGTTCAGTGTACATCGAGTATACCTCGTACATATACATTAATGTCCCTTTACACAACCCTGCGGCGAAATTTGAGAACTAGTACCTAAGCTAGTTCAGGAAGGGACAATTGTAGTTCAATTTAAAACGAGCGAAAATATGTGTATGAATTATTCCACAGTTCTGCTTTGTACATTCTGACCTTACATTTGTAACCATTTGAACAAAGCTTTGGAGATTTAAGATAGAAATTCATATATCACATATAAAATATTTTTCACCATCACCTTCAATTTCAAAATTCAGCCCTTCAGAAGAATTTACTTAAATCAATTGCAAAGTATAATAAAAAATAAAATATTACTTATAGCCATATATCCCAAAGCGGTAGCATCGGAGAAAGACAGTTCTGCACATAGATAGATAAGGTCATTCCAAAATTGTATTTCATTTCTTTGAATTCGTACGAACAATAATTTTTTATTTCTCAAAAAAATTTTTATATAACTTAGAACACATGCATATACTGTGTGCATGTGAATTTTCTTGTACTATCGTACACCTATTTAAATGAAAATTCTTCCGATACTCGTTTCTATATTGATTTTATTTTTTTTTTGGGAATGTAACTGCTAGAAAAGTCGGTTTTGTATGGGAATACATTTACAATTGCAAAATACCAATGCCTGTGTGTAGAACATACCATACTTATGTATTTATCTTTATATATCGATGTACATCTATTGTAGATATACATATATGTATATATGCAAAGTAAAGACAATATTTACTATTATTTTATTATGTTATTGTATGTGTATACACATGTATTTTATGCTTCTTATCTATTTGCATATTTGTGGATAGAATACTTATGAAATATATTAAGGGAAAAGACAATCGTACCTACCATTCTTCATACATTCTAAGATATTAGTGCTTAGTTGGTAAAAAGTGAAAGTAAAAATGATCACTGAAATGTTTCAATTCAAAAAATATTACCACAAAGCAAACGCAAAAAGGTGCACTTCACTCCTATTTATAAATCGGTGATTTTGTCCATTGAGTTCTTATATTTGTTGTTGTGAGATATTTGTATTATTGCTTTATTCTTTTGTAAAATTTGCTTTTTCTCTTTTTTACGCTAAATTTGCAATTTTTATCATGCGAATATTTTAGATGATGATTTTTGCTCTTTGTATTGTTCTGTGCTTTTGTGCGTGTGTATAATACATATTTTCTTTATTGTATTCAGATAGCAAATGAATTCTAATAGTTTTGGGTATTTTAACAGCAATGAACACTTATCGATACATAAAAGGGCCATAAAGAGCGATTTTGAATGATGAGTAATAATTGAATTTTTTCACAAAATCAATCCTTTGATTCAGTTTAGTCGACAGAGCATTTTTCAAAACATGGTTTCTAAAGGAATGAGTATATTACATTATATGACGATTTCAACAATACGAAAATATTTCCATATCAGCCATACCTCATTATGGGTAGTAAAGAGGGAAACGCAGAAGCAATATGGCTATATGTAAGTTGTTTGGATACGTACCAGATTTACTAGAATTCAACTAAGGAACTCAATTAATGTTTCAGCATGATCAACAACTTTAACCACATAACTTGAATTAACCATTCTGCAAACAGTTGGATAGAATTCGGTAAATTTTTACCTATGGTGGACTTGGTGGTCGGTGGAATTGTGTTACAGCACGTAGTACTCATATATAATAGATTCTTACAAGTTTTATATCATTACATGGTATTTCCGATAATGACAAATGCTTTTGGGATCTTCTATACGTCCTTCATCATAGGTACTTATTTATGGTACTTAGTTACTTATAAAGCTTATATTTAGATATATACACTTTGTTACAGTTTTTGTTCTTATTCTTATTCTTCTCATTTAAATATCTTCATATAATTTAAAGCATAACTTGAAATTAATTTTCCATTCTTTTTTTTTAAATTACTCACAATTTTATTAAGTGCTAATAAAACTTTATGAAGGTACGTAAGAAATTTGGGTGTTTGCTTCCTTGCAATTTACTTTTCTCTGAGTTAATTTCATTTTTTATCTTTCCAAGAGTTGATATTTTTTCATTCTATTTCTCTCTCTTTCTCTTTCTCTCATGCATACTTTCCTTTCCTAATAAAAACATACATATACTTTTAAATTGCATTCAAGGTTTTTGAGGAAACTTCAGGGGTAATATATATTCTAGAATGCCTTCACTTTCGTTTTACATTTAACTTTCAGCTTCCTTTTTTCTATTATTTATTTTTGGTTTCATTTTATTAACATTTTCTAATTTGTGTTAATTTTCTTAATGCACTTCAAGGTATAACACGTGCTTACCACAAAATGTTGTGAGCAATTTTGCGGTCAATTTTTATATGGACTCCTACATACTAATTTTCATAAATTTTATGTTCTCATTGCCATGTACATTTGTGTAAGAGTGTATGCAAATATATATAATAACGTAATCAGCAAACAATTTCTTACGCTTTATACCCAACAGCCAGCAACAATCGTTAACCCATAGTTTAAGTTACTGAAGGTGAAAAAGTTGCAAGTTAAAAATTATTATAAAATTGCACAAATGCAGTAAAGAGAAGAGCTTGGAAGGAGGAAACGAAATTATGAAACAGGCGTAAAACTTCTATAAGATCTTCGTAGTGTTACGTTGCGTTATGGTCGATTTTTTTGAGGTGCTTGTAGAACAAATAATGTCATACTTTTTATTCCGGGTCATTAACTTGAATAATAAAGAATTCGCTATTTGCCTGCCACATAAATGGCACAATTGAAGTAATCGACTAAGCAAATGCACTTAAGAGCTCAATATGCAAAGTGAATTGAAATGGAAAAAATAATAATAGTAACAGTAACAAAAACTGAATGTTGTGATGCCAGTAGCAATTGCTTGCTCCAATCTCGTTAATTGTTGACGGTAGAGGACAGAGTCAATCGTTTGACCAGGTTGTAGAAGTTCATAGTGAACAATTCCCTTTCAATCCCACTAGACACACAGCCTTTCCTTTCTTGATGTTAATCCAGGCTTTGCGAAGCTTCACCTCGCTTCGTCCATGATCTTTTTCGTACGTGATCCACTTTTTGTCATCCGTAATGACATTTGCTTCAGAAATGGTTTGATTTCACGGAAAAATAGTCCGCTTTCATCGAAAATATATATTTGCGCTTTGGTTAGCTCCATTTCAGCGACTTTGTTGCAGAAAGTGCGTATGAACGGGGTTATCAGCTCAACATTACTAAAAGTATTTCGCCAAATTTTTATGTATCGAACGTCATTTCATTTTTATCAGGATACAATTTACTGAAAATTCGTTTAGCCTTCGCCTTTAATATAGGCCCAGCCAATGTGTACTTTTTTCGCGTTGAGTCAAGAATCTTGCCGATCTCTGAATACTGAATACTTTTGCTTTCGCTTCTTCATAAGTCTTGGATATAACACCCAGATTCAGTTCTTTCTTGAATTCTATGTAGACTTTGTAACGTTACAATCACGAGCTAGCCGATTGGCATATCTAATTATTTTACAGAAATGAAAATAGAAAATCTCGTTCAATGCTTCATAATGTTTGGTTCTAATAACTGGAAGATTTGAATTTCGGAGAGTTCTAATTTGTGAGCTTCTACTGTACCCACGAACTTGGATGAAGATTATAAAAAGAAGTGGCTTGCCAAGAAGGTGTCTTAACTTCTTTTTTATATTGACAATTTCCCAAATGAAATTTTGGATCGCCTGCAGGCATTTATGTCCCTCCCTTTATGTCTCGTAATGGTGCAAGTTAAAAACATAAAGTGTTTATACAATATAACTTGTACATAGCTCTAGCAACAGTTGCATTAAACTTTGACATAATATTACAGAGCTCTATGCTGCATTGCTATCAATGTTGGATGATGTTGTTTTTATTTTTGTTATTGCATCATTTTTCTTTTTCATCTGTTTTATTCTATTCTTTTGAAAGAATAGAAAGAAGTCAAACTCGATGGATTTACGTCACGTTCATATGGGAGACTTGAAAGAAAAGAAAGGACAAAATAAAATAAAATTAACTAAATATTGTATGAAAACTAAAAATATGCATATTACATATTTGAATTGCATATCGCTGTTGCAACCTGAATGTAAGACGCTATACGCCTGCCCGCCCATACAATATTACGATGGTGTCGCATATTTTCCCAAATCACTAGCGATTTCAATTTAAGTATATGTACTTTTGGAGTGTTTCTTATTTTTCAAAATCTATTTTTCATTGTACTCACTCTCGATTTTCAGCACAACTACATGGATGCTTAGAAAGCACAAGGGGAATTGGTTATCAGATTCTATAAAATAAGGAACACTTTAATATACCTACTTATACTTGCAGATATTCTTGTGGGTGATATGATCCCATGTAAAGCAAACGCGATTATCAAATGTCACTGTATTAGTTGCATTTTTTGATGTAGTTTGCAAATTAAACGCTACTATTTTGCTTATGCTTACGGTGGCTCTATTTCCCTGCTACTTGATGTTGTCGCATGTTTGAAGTAAATGGCTGCAATATCTATACATATATATAACGCTTTGCATATGCACGTATATATATTCCAGGTAAAGTGAATTAACACAACAGAACAACAAAGGGATCAACAGTTTATTTGGTGAAAAATTTGCATTTATATGACATCAGCAAGAACAACAAGTTCAAAAGTGCTCGAATTGCTTTTAAATGTGACCGGACAAGTAAACAAATCATACGAAGGAATATGAGGTAAAAAACAAAAAATTAACTAAATTAGTTTTTTCAGGGCGGTGCTGCTGTACGATAATTGTTTTTATATTCGTTTTACTATAACAATTCCTTAGTTGCAATGTAAGGGATTAATACTTTAACTTGAACTCATCTTTAATTATTGTAAGCATTGTTAGGACGGATATCGTAGCTTAGTTGTTTAGTGCATTATTTTCTACGTATGAGGTCGTGACTTCAAACCGCGACTAGTTCAATTTTGACAAAGCAGCTTCATAAATTTACTAAGTGTCTGTATTCCATTGTTAGTGTTACAAATGAAGCACATTACCAATGGCATTAGAATTCACAAAATATGATGTATATGTTGAAATTAATGAATCATGATGGCTATGAATTTGTTACATTTATTATGTGCACGAATATCCCAGTAGAAACACGAAAGACAAAAAAGGTTCTCCGTGGCACCAATAGCGAATTGATCAAAATAGTTGAATTTTTCCTTTTTCAGCGTGATATTTTAGTTTGATGGCAAAATCTTACATGCCGGTTTTTATATAGCTTTATAGAAGTGTCAGTGCTTGATATTTATAGAGTATTTAAAAATTCACAAAGGACATTGACACTCTGAACGCAACTAATAATGCCATTTTGCCATATCATATTGAGGTATGTGAAGTATGGGCAAGTGTCCATTAACACATTTGAACCTATTGAAGCATATGAATTTCGATATTGCCATTTAAAAGATACATTCTTTAAAATTATGCATCTTATTCAATAAATCTATTTGCTCCATCCATAAAGTAAGTGGAACTCGACTGATTCCGATATGTAACTACTTTAATAAAATTTTCGCTTCCCTCAAATGATACTTAACACTAACTAAATCATATTTTCAATAATTCTTTATGTTTATGTATGTCAAGAAAAAGCAACAACAACAAAAATAACATATAGACGTGCAATGATTTTATTAGTGTAGTTCTATATGTTATTCTTTCGAATATATTTACTTACAAACCTCCTTAGATATAGATAAAATAGTAGATAATCAATCATGTGACCCCATAAAGAGAGCCTACGAAAAATATTTATTCAAGCAATGATGACGTTATACAAGAAACGAAAAAAAAAAAAATCTTCAAAAATTTTTATAATGCTTTATCAGTGGCGTAGTCAGGATTATGGCAAGGGTGGATAAGATGAAAAAGATATATAAGAAAAATCTCCTTACAGTCGGCTGGGGCCGACCAAACTATACCCTGCATATGTAGATTTATATATAAAAAGTTTACTCGAATATCCAACTTTTCTTTTATTTCCACTTTTCGAGAAACAATTTTTGCATATACTACTAATTTACACCCGAAATATGGTTGACTTTGACGAAGGATTTTAAGATAATTCCGAGGCTTAGTATGAGAGCTATATAAAAAGTGGGCGTGGCTTACCACTTTCTAGTAAATCCAATTAATTTTTCAATGTTAATCCACACCTTAAATTTGGTGTCCTACGTTGAATAGTTTCTAAGTTATGGTGGTTAACATTTTTGTTTAATTTCCTCAACTTTGTATGGGAGCCCCAATAAGAAGTGGGCGTGGTACGCTGATTTTTCGCCAGATTATTTCCGACTACGATATTAATTTAAGTGTCAATTATGGTTATTGTAGACAAAAGATTGCCGAAGTTACAGCTGTTTCAATTTAAAATTTGTATGGGGGCTACGATAAACACTGGGCGTGGTGCGCCCATTTTATGTGAGCCTAGTTGCTCGTACAATACTAATCCACACCTTAAATCTCGTTATTCTACGCTGAATAGTTTGCAAGTTATAACCGGTAACATTTTTTTTAATTTCCGCAACTTTGTATGGGAGACCCAAAAAGGAGTGGGCGTGGCATATTGATTTTCTGCCATATTATTTCTGAATACCGTGTTAATCTAAGTGTCAATTATGGTTATTCTAGACAGAAGATTGTAGAAGTTACAGCAGTTTCAATTTAAAAGAAGTACAGACACTTTGTATGGGAGCTACACTAGAAAGTAGGCGTGGCTCACCCACTTTTGGCGAGGTTATATAGTAGTGTAATATAACTCTATGTGCAAAATATTGTTGTCCCAAGTGGTATATTATGTGAGTTATAGCAAGTTAAAGATTTTGAAAATTTCGAGGTTAGTCGCTTTGAATGCTTGGTGTGGGCGTGGTTATTAACCGATCATGCCCAATATCAATCCCCTCCGTACCCTTGGATCATAGATTACTTATGCCAAATTTCATCGAAATAGCTCAATATTTACTCAAGTTATCGTGCGAACCAGCCAGGTGACAGACAGACGGACGGACGGACGGACGGACGGACGGACATCGTTAAATCGAAAATTTAATCGACGCTGATCACGAATATATATCCATGTCTATAACTCCGGAGATTCCTTCAAGTGGACACAAACATCTGACCGAAATGAATATACCATGCATATTGCATTATGCAGGGTATAAAAAAAGAAACGACTGTATAGAAAATTCACAGATTTTGACGACCAGCAGTCATCAATTCAATACAAGATCAACAACATTTTTCACATTAACAGTGTCACTAAAACGATGAACATACATACATTATATACATGATGATGATGATGATGATGATGATGATGATGATGATAGTGTTGATGATAGTGGTGAGAAAAGTTGTGTTGGAAATGTTTAACACGCCTATATTATAGGGATATTAGTTCTTTTGCTACTTTTGCTAAGGAAATATGAAGGGAAGGAAGATGAAGAAATATAAATGTTGAAATATATGCAAAATCATGGTCAACACAACAAGAATATTAGCCAATTTCCCTTTACTATGCTGTACTTTATATGTGGTTAACTACTCGAATAAATGTGGCTAAATGCTAAGGAAACTGGAGTGAAATAGCAGCAAAGGAATAAACAAATTTAAATGATGGTATATGTATGTGGCATACGAGTGAGTGAGTTTTTCAAGAAAACGGAAGTTTATTAAGTTTTATGTCTTTTATGCGTTCTTCCCATGATGTGATATCTTAATATGTGGTTTATACATACATACATATATCATATGCAAGTATGTGTTTGAATTTAAATACAATATATGAATGAATGTTTAAAATGTGCTGCTGTTCTTGTTATGATGCTAAGTATTTGTTTGAATGTAGCCATTGACTAACTTCATAATTAGATTAAACAACCTTGAAATCAACAGAAGGAGAAAATCTTGTGTTGACATGTTGTTATATAACTGATATGCAATGTATTGCTTTCATATGAAGCAAGCAATTATGATGCTCGTTAACAGTAAACCACAAATACACCTACACGTAAATTAATATTTAAAATATTTCTCTTTATTATTATTACTTATTATTATTATTATTATTATTATATTTATTATACATTATTATTTATTTTTTGAGAAGGCTGTAAAATGTTTTTCATTTTTCCATGTGATTTCGTTAACGCATATTTAAGTTTCATTTTATTTTATTACTCTAAGCATGATGGCAATTCTTATGTAAATATATTCAAGTAAGTGCTTGTGTTAAGGACATGTTATGAATTCAAATGCCAAAAAAATAGATTAATTTAAAGTTAAAGTGAACAGAAAATTTGTACAAATATATATATATGGTGATGGTGCGGTATTTGGGAAATATGGTGTCTAGTTAGTTTGTGTTAGGAGCATCTGACCTTGAGTAGTTGAATACCACTTGATTAATATATATATATATATATATATATATATATATATATATATATATGCAAGTATGTATGTATATATATATGCATACAACATTTTTTTGCATTAGTCATTTAGTTGCCGTAGATCAGTGGTTAGTGTGTTCGCCTTCTGATCTGTAGGTCGTGATTCAATCCCCGGCTGATGCATAAAAAATTTAATATCGATAAGATTTTTCTTTCAAACGGTACCCATCTGTCGGCAAGCAATTGGCAATTCTTCCGACAGTAACAACTTGCCATGAAAAAGCTTCTAAAAGAATTCTGTGACAAAGCTCAGAAAAAGTGATGTCACAAATGTTCTGCCGTTCGGAACCGGCTAAAATAAGTAGGTCCCTTCTAATACTGTCCAAAAATTTAAGACGCACAACAGTAATGGAAGAGAAGCTCGGCCAATGAGCCCTTTGGCTTTAAGTGCCACATATTTATTTATTTTTATTTAGTTGTCGACCCAAAATTGAGATTGTGGGGGAGCATGGCATGCAAACTGATAATAAATTTGTAGTAGCAAGTGCCCATAGAAATTTGTTTGGTTTAATGGAATGCGAATATTATAAATTACACAATAGATATTTAATGTAAGTACATAAGTAGATGTATAATGGCATAGTTTGAATAATTTGTCACATACATTATTATAATAGATGCATAATCTGAGCTTGTGATAACGAAGCTATAAATTTTTATAGGCAGGAAATATTGTTTTATATAGAAAAACAAATATTATTCCGTCGGGTGCGATATACAACATTATAAAGGGTTATCCATTTCGCGGTTTCAAAAGTATAGGGCTAGAATTCGACATCTGTCAAACTGAGTTGTTAAAACAGTTCAGTTTCTTTTTCAGTTCAAAGTCTGACATTTACGAAAATGGATCGCTTAACTATTGCACAACGCATTAAAATTGTAAAAACCTACTACAAAAATGGTGATTCTGCCACAGCCACATATCGTGCTTTAAGAGGAGATTATGGTTTACATAATCGTCCAACTACGCAAGCAATTGGCAAAATTGTGAAGAAATATGAAGAGACTGGATCGGTTACAGATATTGTAAGGCCTGTGCATCATCGTTTCGCTCGTACCACCGAAAATATTGCTGCTGTAAGTGAAAGTGTTGCCGAAGACCCGAATGTGTCGATTCCTCGTCGTTCTCAGGAATTAGGACTGTCTTACGGCACATTATGGCGTATTTTGCATTTGGATCTACACCTACATCCATATGAAATCCAGCTCACACAACAACTGAAGCCAGCTGACCATTCACAACGTCGTAGATACGTCGAATGGGTGCTTGAACAACAGGCGGTGGACGGCGATTTTTCGAACAAATTTTTCTTCAGCGACGAAGCACATTTCTCACTCGGTGGGTATGTTAACAAACAAAATTGTCGTATTTGGGGTTCTGAGAATCCTCAAGTAATTGAAGAGAGGCCACTACATCCACAAAAAGTCACAGCTTGGTGCGCTCTTTGGTCCGGAGGTGTGATTGGACCTTACTTCTTCGAAAACGACGATGGAACGACTGTCACCGTCAATTCGGAGCGTTATGGTCATATGATAACTGACTTTTTTTTGCCTGCTATTGAAGAATACGACTTAGAGAATATGTGGTTTCAACAAGACGTCATTTAAATGATGTAGTATTTCACACATAATGTTAACGTTCAAACTTTATGATAAAAAATATTTTATATGTGTTTTATTTACATTTACTTTTGAAACCGCAAAATGGATAACCCTTTATTATCTTGATCAGTGATTTTTGAATAAGGAATGATTTTTTATAAAATATAGTACTCTCTAAATGTAAAAGCGGTGAATTTTTGCTCGGTTACTGACTGCAATCGACGGACTTAAAGGAGTTATCATTTTATTCCGCATTTTCCATTTTGAAACCATTTAAAGAATTACGACCTTTAATTGCGCTTTTCAAATTTAACACGTACAATAGTATTGCAAGAGAAGCTCGCTGGTGCAACAAAGTGCCTTTCTGTGGCTAAGTGTATCCTCTCTGAGGGCAGCTGCAATAATCTAATCTAACCTAACCTATATATTTTGCTAACGTTTTGAGTTTTCTGAGCTAATGGATGACATTTTGCATTTAATAGCAACAATCAAGTACGTTATTATTCAAAAATAATTCATATTTTCAAATTCAAGAAAAAAAAAAAATTTTTTTTTTAAGTATAGATATTACATACATAGACTCAGTGTATGCAATAATTCCCACAGTTTCAATATGTGATAGTGAAAACATAAATCAAAACACAATGATGTAAATATTTGTTGTAATTACCTTTATTTATTTATTTTAATTTTTTCGTTTGTTGGTATGAAAAAATAGAACTAGTATTGCGTATATGCATGCATAAAAACCTACACATGTACAGTGTACACATAACATGTGTGTATTGTCTCATGCCATATCTGTACACATATAGAGCTAAAGTATATAAATAAATGTAAAATGAAAATTAAATTTTTATATATGTATACATGTTTGCTTGCAATCTATGTACTTGCCATTAAGGTATGACTATATACTGGCACATATGAGTGTATACTATTGTAATTATTTTAATCGTAAAATAACGATTATAATTTAAGTAATGATAATGATCATGGAGATGCCTGATAAATAAAATATGGAAATTATATTCATTATAAGTCAAACAGCTACGTCGACAGCGCCGTGTTCTCGACTCATGATATTCTGTACTAAGTGATGAAGTAGTATGGATGGATAAATACGCATACAAATGTATGTGAGAGTAATAAAATAAAAAATTAGGTCACATTATTCATTTTTGCAGTTGTAACGTCAATAACGACAACAGCGGCACTGCATATTAAATTTGAAAAACAATGATAATAACAATACGAGTAATGATAATGTGTGATAGAGCAACATATGGAGTCAGAAGCATTGCAATAGCAAGAACTCATCAATAACGCGAGCTACTATAACAATACATCGAAAAAATGTTTTACGCACTCGCTTAAATAAATTGATATAATTTGCCAAAGGATTTTAACCTTACCACACATATAAACACACACACACACACACACACACATATACAGTCCAATGAATGTCGACAATGTACTACAAATAAATATTTCATACAATGAATATGAATATGATAAGGAGTATTGTAGCACCCATTGATATGTAGGTAATATTGCACAACAACAATATATATGAAATAAAATATGTGCAAGTACATTAGGGAGGGTCAATTTCTTTACTCACAAAACGTATACAAAAAAAAGGAAAGAAAATGACTGGTTCTTCAAAGCATTTTTGTCCAAGTTACTATGAGTTGAATGTAAATATTAACCCCATACAAAAATAATGAAAAACATGTTTATTTCTTGGGTAATTTTTAATTGTAATTTTGTAATTTTTATATTTTTCTTGCAAGTTGATTTGTGAAGATTTTTTCCATAATAAAAATTTGATCTGCCCAATTGTACATATGTTACTCGTATTTATGTACAATATGTTGTATCATATTCATAACATTTAAGTGAATACATACTCTATACAAATGATTCGTTTATGTAATGCTTTACTCGTACTAAGTGAATATCACTCTTGTCATAATTCATACATTAATACAATCATGAATTACTTCACCTATTCATTTTGTATTCGATGATTCATATGTTTATTTATATAGAGTGCACATACCTGTATATAATTTATAACACAGCAAGAGGTAATCACTACTATTTACAATATATGTTTCACTCAATCGCGTTAACGTTTTAATGGAAAAAGACTGAAATGTTCACTCCGAAAAATAAATGTATAGACATTTTTCAATGTAGTAAGTAACACAAGCCGGAAAAGTGATAGATGATAGCCCATCATAACAAATATTTCCATACCTACAACATTCAGTACCACTTCGGAATTATATGATTGAAACTATAATTTCCCAGCGGGAGTTGTTATTGCCCTATGTACGCGATTTAATATAAAAATAACACATTCCATATGCAATATCATAGAATTTACTGAATTTGCATTATTCAGTTTTTTTACTTTTTTTTTTACTACACCACTGTTGGAGATAATTTGTAAGTACTGTAATTTGTTAACAACAAAAATTAAATGACATATACAGATGATTTTTGAATTTCAATTTTCAATTTTATTTAGTATTTAATTTTGCTGTCTCAGTTCCATGGGAAATGAGTGAAATATGGTATACATTTACATATATACCTATGTGGAGCATATATGCAAAAGAAGTGGATCATAGAACTAGCGATACTGATCGGTTATTTAGTGTATAAATATGAGAACTCAAAATGAAGACATAGAGAAAATTATAAGGAGGGATTTATTTCTGCATATATCTATAGTTAATTGTGTTTCAGCCGAACCCGATTGAACCCACGGCCTACCGATAATGAGGCCAACACACTAACCACTGAGGTACGGTAACCACTAAGGACATGCTTTATGCATTTAATTAATGTTACGTATACGTATACGGTATTTTATACTTTGTACTTTCGTATACAATATATTATACAAATTATGTTAGTATTTAATTGTTAATTTCAATTTTTCACATGTTTACATATGAATGCATATGTTTACTCATATAAATCAATATGTATGAATAACATTAATGCATGTGCATACGGCATTTAAACATACATATTACATATTAATCGCATTTTTCTCTCTATGTTGTTTTTCTACTTATTCTGCACTGCTGTTATTATTGTTGTTGATGCAATTATTCCCCATCAGTTCCCCACCCCTCCAGTTTGTTGAAGATTTTATTTAATTTCCCTTTTTATTTTTCATTATATGTATTGTGTGTGTGTGTGTGTGTGTTGGTATTGTATGTGTTTTCCAGCAGTTACACATTTAATGAGGAAACTATTTATTGACATGCTTACGTCTATGTGTAATAATAACAATAATAATAATCATAATTATGTCATATATGGTATACAAACTCAGTCACATGTGTATGTAAGTATTTGAATAAGCACATTTTTCACGTCTCGTCAGTAAACCACTTTGGGGATATAAGCAAGCTTATAGCACGCAATTTGAGTAACAATAATAACAACAAAAACAACTGCTTGAAAAAGTTTGCATCGTTTGGTATTATAGTTGTTTATTTACTTTATTTAAATTTATTTTATTTTTATTTTTAAAGTTAGTTGCATTTGAGCAAAAGGGTATGCACAATTTATATATATTTGTGTGTTTTATTTAACAAGTACAACCTAATTAAAAAATCATCAGAAAAATGTTAACCTCTTCATTCGTAAGCGTTGAATAATTTATGTATAAACATACATATACAAAATGTACATTTATATATATTTTGTTTCAAAAGTTTTCGAGTTGATGTCCGGCTTACAGAGTCGCGCTATATTTTGATGTAAATGCATTTGTAGTTATTGCCAACTTAACTGGCTACGAGGACAAGTATCTACAAATAATAAGCAAATTATATACAAATTAATTGAAGCACTTATAACACAAAGAGAAACAAATGCGAATAATAACTAAAACTGATTGGTACATCCAAAACGAAGTCATCCATCTTGATTTAAAAATTGACACAATTGAAGAAACAATTTCCAAATCCAGCATATAGGAAACAATATGATTAGGAATATAGGAAACACAGGAAGGGAGACTTATCGAGTGAGCTAAAAAGAAATCTTCGTGTTCGGCGTAAAATTTCAGGAACATTTTTTGAGGCAATGCCGAATTTGAACTTCTTACAAACAGTAAGAGTAAGTTTATGTAAGTAAGTGAAAATAAGATTTGTACTAAAAGTAGACACTTTAATTCTCCATTACTCTTAGAAGTATAAATTTTTAAAAAATTCCCAACAAATTCCTAAAATAAAAGCTTAAGGTGAAATTTATAGTTATTTCATTTATAATCATTTCGTATTCATGAATTTTAACGGAAAATACGAATACATAACTCTTTTCCATACTTTGATATTGATTTTAATTTTAATGGAACAGCTAATTGTATGCAATTGAAGCGAACTGAAGATTGTAATGTGAAAACCTTTATGACAATTCGTTGTGATGCTGTATGGTGAGTATGTTGAAATAGCATTAACTAGAGCAGAAGTTACAACACACAACACAGTAAATGAGGGGAAAATATTTTAACGAAGCTTATGTATTTTTTATGGATTTTGGTATAAACTAAACGAAAGCTGATGTGATGGTGGTTTGTCATGAGTGGTGAGAAGATATCAATTAGAGGCGTATGTATATACTTTTCTGATTAAACTGACATTCCATATATAGCTTTTTAATTTTCTTCTTTCTTGTCTATAATAACCAGTACCTGCAGAGAAGATGTTATATTAGGAAACCATTGCTGGATGTCAAAGAGGACCGAGCCTTCGTAAGAGTTTGGTCACAAAACACATTCAGATGTACAATATTTTTCTTCAGTTAATTAAGACGGGATTAACATCGACCCATGTTTGGAAAACTTTTAATTGTGATGAATACTAAATACTACTCTATTCGAAATGAACTTATGTATGCAATGCAATGATTTAGAAGCGAAAACAGGTAGATAAAAGTCTACGATGAATAAAAGTTTAACTTTTACAATATTTTAAATTCTTTATTTGCATAGATATGGATAAAGAATTCTGACCAATGTCCAATGAAACTTTTTTACTACCACATTTGAGGTGGCTTTTTGTTTTCACCCCTCAACTTTTTGCGCCGTAGTGTAGGTCATTATATGAAAAGCGGAAACAAAATAAAAAGAATGGAAAAATGAAAAGAAATGAAAAGTATAAAAATACTTGTGTGAATACTTTTGAATGGTTGAACGAATAAGCTACTTAACGATGCAATGCACAGTGTACACGGTTCACGGTTTATGGTTCACGAGAGCACATACTTACATAACCAGCGTATCCGTAGGGAAATTTAACGTCAATTTGAAAAAATTTTCATAAAATGACGCTAACTCTGACGATCACGACAATACTAAAAATAAAAGAATACTCCAAAAAATGTGTATAAATATATACTCGTATATAATAATAAAATAAAACATTGTTGAAGTATTGTTGAAAAATTAAAAGAATGACAAGAAGTAATAATAATAATAAGTATATAGTGTAGGAAATAATTCTCAAATGAGAATAGGAATAGAAGAACATAAAAAAAAAACTAAATGCAAAATGATAAATTAAAACACGACACGCTCATATTTATATTTATATACATTTTTAATACATATAACAACAATCGAAACAATATGAAGTTAAATAAACTATGTAGTACTGTGTACGACCGTAATAACTAACAATAGTAGTAGGTACCAGTAATGCGAGTACCAGCAATAGCAACAAGAGGTATAAAAATAGCACGTCAAACGTCGTTAGATGTATGTACGAACGTACGTGCAAGGACGTGCCGGGACTTAACTACTTAACGCATGCATTTTTTTGCCATTGCTAGTTGTTGGCATTGTTGTATTAGTGGGTGTAACTATTGTCTGCCACCGTTTGAGTACTTTCGACATCTTTACAATAAAACAAGCTAAAAGAATGCACAAAATATGCGAATATGTGTGTACATACTCTATATGTACCGTATAACAACTACGTCGCTCTCATAGTTCGCGTAGGTGATAGTGTTTATTTATTTTGTTCTCTTTTTTTATTGTGCTCGTAGTTTGCATTAGACACACACATCTACGAGTATGTATATGTGGTTAGTAATGTTAAATGTTCTTCATGTGAAGTGTGTAAGTACATATTTGTGTATGTACTCGCATTGTCACTTGCCACAATTGAATGTAATGTAATGTAATAGTACAAAAGGGTCCTTAGTTAAAAATAGAGTACTCATATTATTGGAGTTTACATTGCAAATACAATAAATTTTAGTTTTAGACAAAGCAGCGTTCCATTCGGCATTTAAATTTTTAGTACTTGGAAAGCGTTCTCCTGTTGGATCTAGTTCATCTGCAATAACAAAATATTGTGCTGGCTAGCTAGATTAAAGTATCATTCCATCATTATTATCAAATGATGATTATGTATATCATCACTTGCATTGAAGTAATTATCATCAGGAAAATCAATCAAAGCACATATTACACATACTTGAAGTAATGTATAAAAGATCATTTAATAAATTGCATTTTATTACACGCCTCGTATCTTATGTATTTTTTACATTTTTCATATTGCACTTAGTTTCACTTTTTTAATTTAATTTTTTTTTATTTGATAATTTCATTCCATAATAAGAGATTGTATAGAGCACTTCAGCAGCATTTTCAAACTTGATTTCCATTTCTCGTCATATTTGCCTCTATATACATATGTTCAGGTATGTATGTAAGTACTCCACATATGGGTGTGTGTGTATATGGATATAGAGCAACTCGTTAATAATGTAATTAAGTTTCAATGTGTGTGTGGAAGCGTGATCGTAGTAGCGGTGGTTTTGTTTATATTTCCCAACATACACACATAAGGTCATGTTAAGTACTTGCACTGTATAGCATATATCGTATGTATTTGTTCTCGTATTTGTACATATGTATAGGTTGATGGTGCATATATATATTTTCAACAAGCCAAAGTTTTAATTAACACCTTATTTTAATAAAAACTTCATTTACATAAATTAACTTTGCATATATTAAATTACAGTATTTAAGTTAATTCACCTAATAGTATGCTATGTATAGTGTTGTAGTTGTTGTAAAAAACTGAAAAAATAAACAAAAATTGAGAAAATTACCATGTTATGTAGATAAAAGCTAATTTTAAACCCTAAATATACGAGTATGTAAATGTATCGTCTACTCTTATTATTATTATTACTAATTTTTTTTTTAAATAAAAATACAGTTATTTGCAATTATTATTCTATCTTTAAATTAAGGTGCTGTATGAACATGATTGAATTGAGAGTGATAGTTCAGCAGAAGTGATCTATTAGAATAGTATATGTATATAATAAGAAAATATATACTTGTGTATCATATATCATATGTTTTTATATTTGGCTGCCGTAGCTCAGTGGTTAGTGCATTAGCCTTCTGATCTGTATAAAACGTAAATTATAAAAGAAATTCGAGAAATTGTAATTTTCATGCAAGAATGCAACTAAAATATGTTCCATATTTACATACATGTGCATAATAACTACTCATGCTGGTATACCAGAAAGTGCTGCTGCTTCTTATGTAAATAATTTTAATCAAACTTAAGCACAAATATATGCGGAATGTTTAATTGTTATGAGCTCAGAACTTGATTTAATTAAAATTTTATATACGCATATTTATCATTATAAATACAGCTATATACGAACATATTTTTCAGCTCTAAAATATTTAACGTAACCATATTTAAGGAACACACAAGGGAAATAAATTGAAAATTTGATGTCAGGTATTTTGATAAATGAGGTATCACTTTTATGAAACGCGAATTTTACAAAAGTAGAATTAATGTGTTTAAACGCATGAAATATGATCCCTTTAATTATGAAATAAATATCAAGTTAAAATCTAGTCCTAGCTTTGGGTATCATGGGCTCCAGAAAACGAACTTCAAATAAGCGAGTATACAATGGCCTACAATGGCTCAGCAATTAATAGTATAGTTATTAATTACAAATACACTTTTATACTTTTTGATGTATGTTAAAGTGGGTCGAAAAATTCTCAACTTTTTTTTGGACCGGAGAATAAACAGCTAAAACGCTCTTTTAGCTATAACTTTGGCATTTGATGGCAAATTTGGAAATTTATATATCGGTAAAAAGGTAAGAGCACTAGCTCGATGAGCGGTATATTTTGTCCTCAGGTGCCATCGATGTCTCTAGCTCCATTCGGCTAATGGAATACGTAACACGTGTTGTACTTCCATTTTCTTGTTCATAAGACAAGTAATAAGTTATGATGTACATAAATAGCGTTTTAGCTGCTTTTTTGTTTAATAATGCCTAATTCCTCTCAAGTTATCAATTGAGGGGTGGACGTCTGAAACTTTTTTCTTCGTATGGGCATCAACCCAACTTAATATATAAACATACGTTTATATAAAACATACGTTTTGCAATAAATTTTTTTATTTCCTGAAATCATATATGCTACATATAATTACAATCCAACCTAATACAGAAAACACCGATTTATGTGTATGCGCGCATTGCATTCAATATTTATATACGCATAAATATTTTATTAAATTTCTTTCTGGGAACTGCCGTAGAAAATTTCTGTGAATTAAAGTATGCATATATACATATTTTGTATATTACTGAGGTATGTTAATGGGAGGATGGTATTTCTTTTCAAATATAATTCCTTTTACATAATCATAAAATACTGTGCAATAACTGTAGTAAAACTGAATACGTGTGAAATGATTAAGCAATGCGAATATTATAGTATTTCTGTTTAAATACAATATTTAATATTCAAAATATATATATGCTTCCTACAATATGTAATTGTATATATATTTGAAGGCATTGAGCATTTTAAGATACCTATATTCTTATCTATATATTTAATAAAAATTTGCATTTATTGTACACTTTAAAGTCGTCAATAAAATGGTTTTATTATCACAATTGTACTGTACTTGTACTTGGAATGTTTTAATGTTTATATAGAGATATTGTCATACATGCTGATGTATAGTATCATGGTGTAAAGTTATATAATAATATAGTTATATCAACTGCTATCAAACATTTTCATATATATAGTTATACTGTAAATTGTATATGGTATATGAAATATACTCAAATTAATATATAAGAGCCACTTGAAATTGTTTTTACTATGTATAAATGTACATATTTTTTCCTGCCACGTATATATACATATATAAACGTAGCAGGAAAAAATATGTGATTTTTAACTGGTGAAGGACTAGAATTGTAGTCACACCAATTTTTCAATTATCAATTTTCAAAGTTTTGGAACTAGTTTTAGTAGCAGATACTGTCGCTCACTGATAGAAACATAAATATATATTATATTTTTAAATTGCAACTTATTAAAAAATTTCTTATTTACTTTGATATCGATAAATTTTAAGTTGAAATATTTATTTATGCCAAACTCAAATACTGGTTCAATTTTGACTAGTATTCAAAATAGGTTTCGTGCTAATTTTATAATATGTGTATGTGTGTATTCATATGTCCCAACAGAAACATTAGAACAGCATTAAGTCTATACTCAATAAGAGACAAGACAAATGTTGTATTTATGTATTTATATGGATTGTTGTTGTCGGTTGTGTTCTATCAACAATCAAGTACACTAACACACTAACACATTCACACTGTGACCCACTAGTATGTATGTGCACATGTGTGTTATGTGCTGATAAATCAAAGAAAGACTGTTCAAATGGAACAAATGGACTTGAAGAAATTATAGGATATGGTGCGAAGGTATATAATGCATATACTCGAAGATATACAGTCGCATTTTTCCACATTTACTATTGATCGTTTGCGTGACTGATGGTGGTGTTAATTTTTTCTACATATATGCATGTATGAATATATATACTTATATGGATGTTATATCCACATACATCAATATTTCTTAATATCCTTATATATGCCTGTTTCAAGGTCACATTTAGTTTAATGACCTTCACTTAAGTATTTTAAGAATTGATGATGGCTACGATATCTATACGTGTTGGTGCTCTTTTCTTTGCGCTACATAAAGCTATTGCCAAGGCGGAAGGATGAACAGAATTTATTATATGTACGCACATCATGTGTGTATATGTGTATATTATGTATATACATTTTAACACGTATATAAATCGCATGAAAGTTGAATATATATTTTTAGTTAAAGTGTTCTCTAACGAGTCAACTCGGTTCTTCGTATAAATTTTATCGACGATATATGAATTAAGGTAAGATAATACATAGCGAATAGTGTACAAATAAGTTGATGTACACCACAACAAATAAAATTATGTTTTATATTTATTGATTTTTGTAATCTAAAGTCTTGAGTCTTTCGAAATATAGGCTTCTCAAATTTTCGAAAATTCCTCTAAATACTATAGGCGTATTAAATACTCGGTTAATATATATACTCATCGAAATTTAAATATTTGACAAATATATTCAAAAAAAAAGTATATAAATTGTGAAGTTTCTTTGTCATAAATAACATACAATAGATACTTTAAACAATTTGCTGTACGACTAACATATATGTTATTGCTGCCAGAGGTAGTAGTAGTATTTTGGTCGACTACGAATACAAATATGACTGCAATATATTTTATTTTATGTATATAAGATATATTTATGTTAATACACAGATAATATAGCACACTAGACTTACAAAGGATAATACAATTCCTACAAGTTCTCATTTTAGCAAATAAATATGGACAAATCAAGATGGACATTTTTGGTTTGAATTCTACCAATTCTAATTCTGTTGAACAAATAGCAATTAGACGAATACTACGAATTACGATTTACTATGACTTAATTGCAATAATGTAAAACATATAAAAAAGAGTCGTATTATCAATACACAATGTATTCATTAGATATGGAAATACTGCATATATATGTAGATATAATAACATTGAGGCGACTAATTTTAATTTTCTTAAATTCAACATAATAGAATATGATCTATTCATTGTCAAATACACACACACAAATACAATCCCCCTTCTAGACAAACACTGTGTAATGGAAATAATTATAATAGAAATCATTTCAAATAGAACTCAATGAGCTGAATTTTTCGAATTCGAAAAATGAAAATTCAATTACAATGGGCGCGTTTTTTTTTTCATCGCTAGCTTGTAACTCATTATCAAACGTATTTATTATGCGACGCATGGCATTGATGAAGTATTCCAAATTATACTCGATCTATCTCTCTGTAGTGTGAATGTGACATTGCTTATGTACGAGCATGTATGTACGAGTATGTATGTATGTATTGTATAAACAAAAGCAAACAATTAAAGCTAAGGCATTATGTCGCCTATTTAAGTGCATTTACGTGCGTTGAATACTACACAGCAAATGGTTTCAATCTATTCACTTAACATACAAATCCATTCATACGTTCATACTTGTACATATATATACACTCGTATAGTAATTGTGTTAAGTAGGTATATAACATAGTATGTATGCCGTTAATGAAAGCAGTAAACCAGATTGGTAGCAAATACATATATATATACGCAAATAAGAGTACTAACAATGTCACCACTACAATAACAATCATGCAGAGTGTAAATGTTGAAAATGTTGAGGATCACAACAACAGTGACGATGATGACAATCGTACCATCTAGGTATATACATCACCACCGTGAATACCACAACTATCACAAGGTTAAATCGCCAATACTAACATCCTAACAAAATTATATTATTATCGTTGTCATCGTCAATATCATCACAAGCAACACCAGCGTTAGTCTGCAAAACATACTTATAAACATGTAGTCAGCCGACAAAGTCACGTGAATATGAAATTAATTCAATTTTAATGAAAATTCTCAACACAAGTAGTCAGTGTTGTTGTACGAAATCAAACATGCGACTATTCATAGCCCCTGAACACATTTGCCCACAAAAAAAGATGAATATTAAAAAAAAATAACAACAACACCATCATTATACGAATAATAGCAACGACAATAATGATTGTATTATCTGTATGTATATAGATCGCTTCATTTAACTCGGATCTCATATGCAAAGGAATTGAAATACAGTGTTTTCAACAAGAAAGCGTTTAAAAAATCAATATTCAAAATATGCTTAATATTTTCTCAAATAATATTATAAAACTGGAATTCAGAAGAGTTTGCAAGCGCTTCAGTCTTGTATATAAATATGGGTATGTATGTCACAGAAATAAAATTCTAACAAATTCAAATAATAGTCTAGTATTTTTTTAGCGTAAGAAGCAGTGCACTTAAACTAATTCGTCAAAGTATAAATAAATTGAATAATTGTACATTTTAGGGCCAAATTAGCTATCGTTTAGGTTTCCAAGTTTTCAAGTTTGCTTTGAAATTATTTTTACCATTGCATATATAGTAAAAATATTCTAATATTAATTGCGCTATTGAAACTTATGTTCAATTTTTAATAATTTATTTTTGAATTTCTTTATATTTAATTGCAAGACACGATTCTGACTTTCCGTTATAATAACAAATATATTATTATAAATAATTAAACACATAGGTAACTAGAGCATTTTCTTCAAAAATATTCACGCAGAAAAAGAAAAATTTAGTTTAATATAAATACTAGGGCAGACGACTATGCAGTATAGAAACACTTGAAAACTAATTTTATTTTTAAAGAAGTAAATGAAAGAGGCGCACGTAAATAGCTGAAAGCTAAATGATGATTTCAAAGGCTTCTTTCTAACATAAATTTGAGAGGGGCAAGAAAAAAAGTTAAGAAACGCAAAAGCGATTACTATTGAAGATTACTAAGGATTAAGAAATGCTAAAAGGTGCTATCGGACACGGTGAAGCATACACACATATTCTTCTTTATATGTTTTATTTTTCTTGTTTTTCTGCATTTTTTGTAGTAGCAAAGAGAAGAAGATTCTATGCACTAAATAAATTACACATTTCTATGAATGCAGGTAACATGCAAGAATAATAATTCTTGACTTCAGGCGCATTTCATATATAACTCTTCTCATATAAAGAGAATACAAATATCTTGGCATAATAATGATGCTGATGGATGCACAGTGATTCATTCAATATGAAACAATGCAAACTTTCTGTCAAGGAGTGAGTTATTATTATGTTGTACATGACGAGCCATTCGTTTTCCCATATTTCTGACAATTGATTGGACTTTTGAGGGTATGAAAGAATTAACAAAGAATTTCTTCACATCATCTTCGACACCCATTCAGCGGTTTTGATTTCGTCTCATACGACACCCGATTTCATTACATTTGAATCATTTCTAGTGCTTCTAAAATTTTGGAAGCTTAATTGAGCAATTTCGGCCACAAATCGTCGTATTAATCTAGAGATTTTTAAAATTCCTTCATTATTCTATTTCCATTTTCCATGGTATGTTCCAATTAACTGATTAATTTGCTGATGTGTAAAGCCATTTGCATAATATATGTTTCTCAAGAATGCGTTATCATACGTTTGTCAAGTCAAGAGCTAACTGACAATCTTTAAAAATGTCACGCAATTGTGTTATTGCTGCTTTCCTCCACCTTGCACTAACCTATGGAGCTCACGTATATTTAACATAATTTTCAATATCTATATTTTTTTATATGTGAATAGAACATTTGCCATAACAATCATATATTTTGTACCACAATATGCTTTTAAAAATACTAAATATTATTGTTTATGATAGGCTTCTATGAAATTTCTATTAGTAACCAGCTTTACACCGATTTTATTGTTATTTTGGCACATACCAAGACTAAAAATAAATGTATCGTTTTACAGGGGCGCTTCTATTAAGTCATTGTGTACAATTTATAAACATTCAATAATTTTGTATTCATACATATCGTAACAGATACTTCTGAGAATACCTTTAAATAAAATTGTGGTTGGGTACCCTTTAACAAATGCCTCCGTGCTTCCATTTTTATTTCAACTTTAGTTCACAAATATGTATGTGAAAATTATGTCAACATTGGCCCCACAAAATTTTCATAAAAGGTTTCCTTTTAGATTTTCACAGAATACAAAGTATGTACAAAAATAGAAGGCTATGATGATGAAGAAGAAGAAGAAATCTCAAAAAATTATTTGCAAATAATTGCCCAACATATCGATTGTATACTCATTACCAAGACAATGTATATGAATAAATACAATATTTTCTGAAGTGTGTAGGAGGTGCGTTGGAAACAATAACAATAATGGAACGAAGGAAGCTCTTGTACTAAATATGTAGTTGTTGTATGTATGTATATTAGGGGGATGAAAATAAGGTCAGAAAACGTGACAAGTCGTATAGCAAAAGAGAAAAATAATTCGATGTATATTTGCTTAAGACAACAACGGGCTAAAATGAATTGCAAACCTTCTACAAATAAGTACAGCTATATTATTTTGATACCTCTCTAAATGCGGAACGTAAAAATTTATTTTAGATCAATGATTTCTTGGGCAAACGTTCCTTGAATTTTTCATGGATTCTTTTTTCGCATGCGATTTGTTGTAAAGAAATTGACTCGTCCTAATGTATGTATATATATGTATATAAATTTTAGGTATGTACGTGCTGCTATATAATACATCCAGTTATGCGTGCGCGTATGAAGTTAATGCATATATGTGATTATTGGCACAGTATAGCGCACGTTCAACAGATGTCGCTGTCATATTGTTTTAATTCATACACTTACGCATACATACATGCAGGCGTACTGAATAGCAATGTCACCATCAGAACCATATCAGAACCACCAACGCGAGGAACAGCATCGTCATCATCAGCATCATTATCATATTCTTGAATAGGCACATTTACTGCATTACAGCAAAATCGATTGGCAGGCAATTGGCGGTAATTCAACTAAGTACATTCACAGCCAAACTCACGCACACGCTCAAATGCACATTGTCATAGCAATAAAGTTTCTGACATACTAACATATACATACATGTATAATAACCATAGCTTATACGTGCAAAATGACTTAGATGCGATTTCAAGTACTATATCTACGTTCGTTGGTTGGTTGGTTGAGGTTAGTAGTATTGAGGTTCGACGACGTGTATTCTCTGGATGTGTGTGTTTAATATTGCTAAGTTTTATGTTGTGTGATAATATCAATTTATGCTCAATTTATAAAAAAAGGGAACAAGTGTGCATGTAACTTTCGATGAAATCGAAATTTACCACAAATACTATTGTTTCAATATAAAATAGATTTGTGCCCAGAACATGTACATACATATGTTAGTGGCCTTAGTACTGGCGGAAAAGGCACTTTTGTTGCCATATATTATACGAATATAGTATGTGTAAGTGAATATATGCGGCTTCAAAGCACTTTGTAAGAAGTAATATTGTTTGCCAATATATAAAAATGACCATAATACTAGATATATGCATGTGTTAATGTCTACGCCAGCGTAAATTTGTAGTACTGAATGAGGGAATAATTGAACGAATGACATTTATAAGCCCCGAAGGGCTCTTTGGCCGAGCTCCCCTTCCAATACTGGCAGCATGTTAAATTTTGGACAGTATTAGAAGGAACCTACTTCTTTTAGCCGGTTTTAAACGGTAGACCCTTGCGACATCACTTTTTCTGAGCTTTGTCACAGAGTCCTTTTAGAAGCTTTTCCATGGCAAATTGTTACTGCAGGAAGAATTGCGAATTGCTTGCCGATATTTATATATTTATAATTCAGTAGGGCATTGAATGCACGATCTACAGTTCAGAAGGCCAACGCACTAACCACTGAGTTAAGGCACCGAATTGTGCAGGTGTATTTTGAGGTGATTTGGGGGAATGGGTTGAATAGAATTGGTGATCTGGCATCATAGTTTTCGCTGGCTTTTCCGTATGAAAGGAATCTCATATAATAACATAACTTCTCAATTATTAATATATAATAGCATATTGAATAATGAATATAAGAAAACAATAATTAATAAATTGTGATAAATGCATTTTTTGTGTTATTGGAGCCACATTTGTTGCTTTCAAAAAAAGCAAATGTTTTTCGTGAATTGATTTAAAAGGAAAAGTAACAAACGGAATTTAGTTACACCATAAGAAAGAGTCGGCTTTTCGATTTGTGGCAGCAACATAAACACCAGCAATACAAAAAGTTTAACATAAAGTGGGGAGCGAAAGTAGGGCTCCACTCACATGTTTTTAAGTATAAAGTGTTTAAAATAATGTTTAAATACGACTTAATCCGGTAAAATTTTCCTGGTGGGTGATTGTCAAAATCTTCAAGAATACAAAAATTGTGAATGGTTTCTATTCATATTCGTAAAACACATAACTTCGGCTGATGGACGATGGATATATTATTTTAATTGGCATTTTAATCGAATGGAACCATATTTAGATAATATTTTTAATTATAGCATATATATAATAAATTTTAGGAAATAGGTTTGCCCTTTAAATGCAACAATATAAATAAATATATTTCATTAATGAGTGCCTGTGAAAAAATAAAGCTTTACAAAATTAAGGACAATATAAATAAGAAATAGAAGAAAGGAGAAGAATATGAAATATAAAATAATTATACCACAATACTTAATATTTTCCATTTATTTTATTGCCCATAATAATAATGGAAAGGATATGGAAAATTTGATAAAAACAACAACAACAACTAATGAAAGAATAATAAAAAATTAATGAACGAATGAAGCCAATTTGGTGATATAGGCACCTAAACAAATTAATAATAATAAAAATGAAGAAAATGTAATAAAATTTGATAAGAACGGCAACAAAAGATGCAAATATTGGAATTTCACATTAATAACACACACAGAGATTATTATATAATTTTCCTCATTTGCCTACATATTTTATTTTATACACACATTATCCATTTTTTCTCTACTTTAATTTTTATCGCAATAATAGGAATTATATTTAGGTAAAAATATGTGCGAAATGTATCCATGATGTTTGATGGAATGGTAGGAAGTGAAACCTTTTCGGAACCAATAAGCTTTAAACAAAGATTTCGACTTCTCGATCACCGAATTCCCTTTCAGTCGGAAATCATTGGTGGCAAATTGGAGCAAATGTAATACACCCACGATGTCATAAAACCACTTTGATGTCGACTCTTCTTTAACGAGACAGCCGAACATTTCAAAGTACACGTAGTTGTATTTTTCCGCATGGGATTTTGTTACATAATCCGCAATTGTGTCTGTATATGTTTATGCATTTTTTTTTTTAAATCGTGCTCACTCATATATACCTCCATAAAATTTGCAGCAGTGTTAAGCTCTGAACTGAGATAAATACAAGTATCCTATATTTTGTTAATGGCGGTAAACGGCATCAATCGTTGCTGGCGGACGATGGTGATATTGGTGATGCCTTTACTACGTATGTGTGTCTGTGTAGAAATGCTTTGACGCTTAGAGGACACATAGTCTCTAATTAAAATCATTTTAAATTGAAGTGTTGCTGCTGTTGCGGTTAATTGACTTCATCCTTTTAGATTTGTATGTGTGTGTTTTATAAATGTCAGTGTAAAAAGAGAGTAAGTGGATGAGAAATGTGTTAAAGAATATAAGAACAAAAACTAAAAAAAAAAAAATATAAACTGTAGTCAGAGCAACAATACCGCAAAGGATAATTTTCAATTTTTTTAATGAATTTATTCTTGTTTCTGGTGTTCTTGTAAACAGATGCCGTTGCGGAAATGTAATTTGCTTCTGTTATTGTATCTTAAATATTAAAGTAAAAAAATATTGTAGTATAAAAAGAAGAAATATAAGAATGGGTATACATAAGTAGAGTAGAAAATATTTGGCAATTGGCGATACGACGAGTACTTCATTTTTTTCATGGCAAAAATGTATACACAGATTTCGGTTGAAAGATCTAGAGAAAGTCGATTATTTAGTTATTATTGAAAAATTTTCTGAGTAAGAATACAACCAATTGGTCGAATTCCAACGTAGACAACTTTAGAAAAACTCACTAATTATATATTGTAATATATTATTAAAAAGAGTCATGGCTTCTTTCTTCTTAGTCGAAATGTAGCATAAATTCATATGTATTCATTTGTAAAAAATGTTAATTCCGAACTTTACGAAAATTGTCCAGCACGTGAGCTATGCTAGTTCTTATCACATACCTCCATAGCATATGCTAATTATTGCTAATTTTGCAACAAAAAGCATAAAAAGTGTTGTAAATGCTAAATTGAATGTTGCAACCCAAATAATGTGACACTCATCTCACTAGTGATGCATGTCCTAGTTTTCGGAGTATACCCAGTTGGTGTTTAGCATGCACACGTTCTGTACATATTTATTTATACGTATGGACAGAGCCGCAAAATTAAATAAAAAATACACTATAAACACAACATAAAAAATGAAGAACGATAGCAAGAACAGCAGGGGAAGCAGAAGCGGAAGATGCTTTCTTTGCATTATTGTGTGCTATTGCTGTTTCTGATGTTACTGATGATGTTGACTGTTGCGCTGATTTTTAAATATGTACATTGCGACAACCACAGGAAATAAAAAATCTTGCTATTAATATGTATATATGTATTCGACACTTAACATTGTTGTTCCAGCAATCTCGGTTTTGTTATTTTTGTTATTCTTAAAGTTGTCGGTACTTTCGCTTACTCTGGCGTTCAACTTTTGCTTATTCGTTTTGCTTTGCTGCTATTATTGTTGCTATTGTTATTAATATTATTGTATTGCTGTTTTGTAAATAATTTTAATGTTTTGTAAACTCTGAAGTGGTGCATGTTCTACGTAGCTGCGGTTTTTCTTGTTCTTTCTGTCAATAAATTTCTATCTTTAGCGTTTCTTTTTAATTTTTTTAAAAAAATATTGTTGCATAATTTCAATCGCATTTCGGTTTTTCTCTTTTGCATAAATGTTTAAATGATCTTATGCATATAATTTGTTTGTAATCTCTTCTCCTTGACTATACGTTGTATTGAGTGTAAACTTTTGGAATTTTATCGTTCAAGATTATATGTTTGTTAATAAATACTCTTAATTATTCGCAATATTGTAAATTAATTTCGAATTTTATAGTCGAAATATTTTTTGAATTTGTTTAAATATAGTATATCTTTACCTACTGTATGTCTAGTCATATGTCTGCAAAAAATATATTATAAAATATACGACTCAAGAGACTTGAATAAATATATTTTTTTATAGATACGTTTTAAATAACCAACTTTTTGCCATTATTATTTTATTTTTGATTCATTTGATATTTTCAATATCATATTTTTTTTATATTTTCGATAATTATAATAAAACCACATGTTTATTATTTTTTAGATGTGATTATATATAAAATCCATAATATTCATATATATGTACATATGAATACTCTGGTTGTGTCTGCTAGAATTAAATGTGTGTCTGTGCTTATATTGTTTAGCAATAAAATATCAATACACATACTTTCGCTTATGTGTGTTATGTAGAATGAAGGGTAAAAAAAAAGATTAGTCATTTGCGCGCAGTTTATGTTATGCTATATATATATGATATTATATGTATACACATAAATAACTTGTGCTTTTGTATGCCATAAATACTTCTACTTATATGTTCATGCATATGACTCTATACTCTCATCTGTTCATATTATGTACGTCTATTTTTCTCTCGCTCTATTTTATTATACGTTTCATAATTTTATAATATAAATTACGAAATTATAATTTAATCATATCTGTTAATAGTTGTTTTTTTAGAGATGTAATAATTGCACGAATATCAAATACTTGCTTAATTCAAAATCAAAAATTTTCCCGACATTTTTTGAAACAGCAGCTTTATGCAGCACATTTTTTCAATTTATTGTCTAAAACATATGCAAGTACATAAATTTATGTCAGTCCTAAACTGCTGGAGAGCTGCACATATACATAGTTACTATATACGAACATATTGCAATGAAATGAATAGTGCGAGTAGCTTTACGTACTGCATAGTTTATTATTGCATATTCTAAAGGAAAAGTTAATTAACATGCTTTTGCTCGTTGCTCATAAACGAATAAGTGTGCTTACATACATATTTATGTGGAAGCATATTTGAAAAGATCTAGTAATAACTGTACATCGTACATACAGTCTATATGGAAGAGCCTCTACATAGTAAAAATATGAAAACTCATATGAAGCGTGTGTGTGTACGAGCGTCAGCGTATCAGTGTGTGAGTGTAAATTACATATCGTACAAGCATATATGTAGAATAATAAATTGCAATAAAGAAACCTCTTAACGAAAGCTTATGTTGAGCTAATAAAATAGCATAAATGCAAAGTAATATAATGAAATGAAATGAAGTGAAATGAATTGTAATAAAATTTGATTGCTTGTGATTATCATAAACGTACGAACATGTATTGTTATGTGATTATTAATTCATTATCTGTCCATCTCTTTTTTTTTGGTTCTTTAACTATTTTTATTGTTTCATCAAGTAGACACTCATAAACCTATACAAGCGTATGTGAGTCCATATTTCATTTGGAGTAATACATAACTCTATAAGCTCAATTATGTTTATTATATTATGTAGATATTTTATATTTTCATTGTAGAGTATTAGTGATGCTGCTGATGTTAATCCAAATATTACTGATGCTGATAATAATTTATTAAATTTATTTCAATTCAAGTGTAAAATCCGATTGCAATTTTTCAACTACGTACGTAGTATGTTTTTCAACTATAATACTTTTGAAAATAACGATTATATTCAAATTGTAATTGTTTATAAGCAGATTCGTGTATTTTTTCCCTTATATATGTATATATTTCCTTTCTTGAAATCGCCTTATAGGCGCTGCAGTAGGAATTCATGTGAAGAATATTAACTGATGATTTGTATTTAAGTATTTTATTTATATTTATTCTGGCATTTTGTGCAGGGAAAGGAAAGAAAATGTATTAAACAAATTGTTACTTCGTACTTTATACATACATGCGTACTCGTATGTATATTTCAGCGTTTAAATAAATGAGAGCGCCATTCATAAATGTTTTAATTATTGGGCTTGGTGGCATATTACCGCAAGATTTTACTAGAAAACAGTCAAGATTTCAGTTAAAAAAAATTGAAATTTAAAACTATCCACTTTCGTAATATATTATTTTATAATTTTCTCAAGAGTGATGCTTGTTAATATACGATCGTCAGTTGTAGAATGGGTGTACACCAAGGAAGCTGTGATGTCAATAATGCCTTTTTTTGCTAAGGTTTTACCCTCAAGTGATATACCTCTTGCTCCATTTTACTATTGGACAATTTATTTTCACTTTGCCACACCATTTAACAAATTCAGAAGATGTATTGATAAAATAAGAAACTTGTTTATAAACACTTATTAATATCCACATTTATGAAAAATATATATTAACAGAAGCAGAAAAAGTAATTGGATCTATTTATTTACTTTTTAAAATAATAAATCAAAATTGAAAAAAAAAAATACATAAAGTTCAGCAGTAATAACTAGTGTACCAATATATGAGAAAAAAGAAATCCAAATTGTCATCGTTGTTAACATAAAATTTATTGCTAGCCAATCAACAGAATTCTAATTTTAACGTGTCACAAAGTTTTCGTTGTACGAACGGGTCATAATGTCCGAGCAGTATGTAACGTACCTACAATATGTACAAATATATTCATACATTTGTATTTCAGAGCCAGCTTCATTCATAAATCATAAGTTTCGAGTACAGTTGCTTAGAGTACTAATATATGAGTTTTGTTTTTTTTTTTGTTTTTGCGAATATTCAATATATACATACATATAAAACGAATAAATTTTATGTAAAAGTTGACATATGCATTTATTTGGGGTAAGGGAACATAAATTATATTTAAAAATGGCTTATATTTGTGAATTGTAGAATACTCATGCTAAGTATAATGTACTACTACAGCGTTAAGGAAATAGATAATAAATTGTGACATTTCATATTAGGTTTTAAAATCACATTACATCAACAATTTTTAATGCCATACCCTAATTTCGTGTAGGTATGACTTACGAATAACGTGTAACTCAAAACACTTGATTCAGAAATTATCATCATCATAAATCGCACGTCAAAATTACATTTCTCCAAATATTGTTGTTGTGGTGAGCGCTTTGATTTGCTTGAGGCCAGCCGTATTGTTTGAGTAGAACTTCCACAGGATTTTTACCCAGTTCGAGTCATTGGGTGAAAGACAGTGGGATCCTAAAATATAGACCGCATCCGATGTACTGAATAATTTATTATATATGGTGTATAGGTACAAACAAAATTTACAAGAATTTAGGTGACGAAACTGAGGTTTTTTTGTTATATATTGGACCTGCTTGACTCTTAATTCAAATTTCAAACAGATTAAAATAGAGTTTGTAGGCGATTTTCAAGTTAGTAATAGATTTTGCAACAATTGAAACAGGAAGCTAATACAATACTAGATATGCATTAACTCATTGTATACATTGACTTAGTTCAGAATTTCAGTTGCTTAATTTATACTTTGCCTGAAGCCTGAAGAATTGTTTTTCTTTACAGTGTCATATCTTATAATTCTACTGTAACTATTTATTGATGGACATGTGTGGTTCTTGGCATGTTACCAATCAAACATTTTTATTAACGAAATACAATATGTAAATATGACGAGCAATGTATTGAATATGAACAAATAGGAAAAACACCACAAAACAAGAAAATGAATCAATTTAAAATGAACGACAAAGATTCAACAAAAAAATTCATTGTGACATTTCATTACAAAAGATACATATTACATAAAGTATGTGAATACATATGTTTTCTTGTAGCGAATCTATTGTACGTACTTATACGTTATATATCCAATGATATATCCAATGCATTAAGTAGTACACACATATTTCTATATTGTATTTTCAGTATCGATTTTTCTACAACATTTGGCACACGCTATTTTTCTATTTGTTTGCTTTTTTCATTTACACTTTTGTGTGTTTTATACTATTTCACTTACCTTGAATCAGAATCCTTGAATGGGGCAAATGTATGTCATACCATTAACACAGTGCATAGACAGTAGTAATATGTACATACTACTTATTATATGCACATGTAAGATTATGTACCAGAGTTTGAAAATATTCATTCATAAACATTTCGTACATGAATATTTTTATTTCATTTCTTATCGGTTTTATTTTTATTACTGAATGGAAACACATAAAAACTGGATTTTCAATATATGTATACAATATATGAGTGAACTGTTGTCATCGTTCATATTGTATTAAAATTTGTATATCGTTTGTACTTCTATTATTCATATTATATATATATAATAAGCAAGATGTAAGAATTTCGCTAAATTTATCGTCTCTGTTTGTCTAAAAACCATCTATTGTGTAAAATAATTAACTATTTGTGTGTGATCATATTACTGAGAAATTATTAGTTAAAAAAAAAAAATACAAATAAATAAATAAATAAACATTTTATTAGTTTATTGCTATTAAGAAAGTTTAAAACAAAATCACAATTTAACCATAAAAAATTTAAGAGTTGAAGCAATCATTTCGAACTAATTAGTAACGATATACTATACATGCGGAATGACATCTGCACGTGTGTGTAAATTATATTTTTCATTGTTCTAAAATTGTGTAGCAAAAGTTTTGAAACAATTTTCCTCCACACGCGTCATTATCAGCACTAGCATCGTCAGCATACCCACAATAAAAATTCATTGCGGTCAATTTGCCAATTAAAAATTACATATTGTTACAACTTTGTTTTAAAACTATTTTTTATTTCCTCTTCTCATAATCCCTTTCTCTCTATCTTCTTCCTCATCCTTTGTAGCGTATGATACCATTCTTGCATTCTCTCATATAGTTTTCATGCTGTGAGAATTTAGAATGTCTGTGTGTAATAATTGTAATACTTGTAATAATAATAAGTATAAAATAGTAATAATAATTATATATATATATCGACTTTATTTGTCATTTGGGTAAGCAAAGATGAAAAAATTATAATTTAGCTTGAGTTTAGTCTTCAAGTATTGTGCTTTTAGTGTTAAGGATAATAGTAATTGGATTAATAATAGTATCTTTCAGTATCTATTAAAAATGAGATGTAATATGTGCATTGAGTTTGAGGTTAAAGGATTCTCCGGCCACAACGGAATGTCATTGTTTAGATTGTGGTCATCTGAATAGTTTACATTTCTCTATCTTTTTGGATGTAGCTTGTTATTCTGCTAATTCTTCGATATTATGACGTGACATGGATATTGTGATTGAAACTATTTTCATTTAAAAGAAATGACATTAAATATTTTGTTCGTTTTGTTTTTCTGTCTCTTTTGAAATATTATAAGTAAGTTCTAAGTTGTTGAGTGTATTCCAGTTCGGTGGTTAGTTCATTGGCCTGAATATATGTGTAGATATGTATATTCCATAAAAAATGTATGATATCGTACGTTGTAATGATGTGTACATTATTCAGATAGACCTTTATTTTTTTACAAAGATCCCTTTTTCCAGCGTTGATTCTGATCTTGTTATTAGGTAATAAATCGTTTTAAAGTCTTGCGAAAATGAAGTGAAAGTGATAAAATATGTGCTATCTATACTCGTGCTTATATGCGCTATACAATATATCCCATCGTGCGAGTATATCATACAAACATTACGTGTGCTGAAAACCAAGGCATTTTGTTTTTTTTTTTTTTTTTTTTTTTAACAAGACAGTATGTACCTGAGTGTGTGGGTATCATGTAACATACGTGTAACAGCATATAATATCAAAGCATCATGATAATAATGCCACCTTCATCGTCTTCGTCATTATCGTAGTTATTAAAAGTATAGTACTATAGTACAAAATCAAAGGACTATAATCGCAAGATGATAATATTGAAATATGCTGTAGTGTATTTTACGTCATGTGCTTATGGCTTTATGTCAATAAATTTTGGAGATATTGTTTCATTATCTCAGTTTAGTCAATAGTTTTTCCTTTAATATAACATAACTAGAGTGGGAGTCGAGCCAGAAGAGTAACACATGCATAGGTATGTATATATATGTTAGGACTCTTGTTATTGTATTGGTCGATTAATGAATGCGAAATTATCAGCATATCCATATATTGTTAAACTTATACGACTGATCTAACTTATCTGAGTATTTGAATAACCTGTTACTTTAGTATAATATTGTGTAATATATATACAAAATTCTTTGACAGATAAAACGTTGAAAACATTTCAATACTCGGAATACTTATTCGGTTAATAAACCTCTACGATAAATTAATCAAAGTTAAGCAACTATTTTGGTTATGACTACTAAAATCGGATACTAACTGAGGACGAGCCTACATAACTACTAAATGATGTGGCAAAAACTTGGAAATGCAGGAACTGTCATTCATTTTAGAATATGATAAGTAAAGTCACATTTATCGTACAATGAACTTAGTCTTTATTAATCAATTTGCGCATAGTTACGAGCATATGACAATATAAACACATGCATATTATATTTTCATGCATAAAAAGTTCTCTCATTTATTTACAAATTTAATACGCACAACAATAACTACTGGCTTCTTGGAGCTTCTGGAGCATATATGTGCCTACTTTATGTATTTCAAAATTTGTTACTCCTATACTCATATTTATGCACCATATATACATACAATATTTAAAACGTTTGAATCATAGTCTACACGTGCGCAAATATTTCATGTACTATGTTATTTGTAGGTAAATATTTTACTTGTAAATGTATATGTACATATTTATGCATATGCATTTGAATATACAAATTTGAGGTTAAAATGTTAATAAGTGAAATGTTTCAATGTTGTTGATATTGTTGCTGTTGTTGGTAATGAAATTTATTTAACTTGTACAATTTTAATTACAATAAACGTACAATTATGTGCTTCCTTATACATCTAAGTGTGTTCTAATAAATCTTGCAGAAGATAATCGGAGAAAATTTTGCTTAGTTTTAAATAAATGAGTAGGATTATGTGGACAAAAACATAGTTTATGGAAGACAAATTGGGTAGAGTGAAAAACTGAAAATAATAATAACTTTCTTTTGAGATATTTATTGCTCGTAAGTCATAGGAGGCTTGAGAAAAATTCCAGTATTAATTAGTATTTCTAAGTATCGACTAACCATTTTAAGATGGTTCTAGATAATAATTGTGTCACAAAGGAGATTAAATGAACCTGATTTTTTCTCAGATGTTATACATCACAATTTAAGGCCAATTTTTAAAAATGAAATGCTTCACTGGAGGATTGTCCTTAAAATTATATATCTTCAATTTTAATAATATTCCTTTATTTAGTTTAACCTATGGGAAGAATCAGTCTGCCCAGTTGGGGATTTACGGATTTACTCTCATCCGAAACCATTTCCGAGTCTAGGTTCCAGGCCTATACAGCATATCGAATATTGCAACACTATTTTATTCGTATGATGCTATGATATAATGTTATTTACTTCTGAATGTTTTGACATAATACCGTATGCTTCCATAAATAATTAAAAGGATTTCCTAGCAATTGACAGCATCTTGTTGCAGCGGAAGTCAAATTGGCATTATTATTTGTATACATATCTTGATTGTAAGCAATTTATATATGTGTGTGTGTGTATGTGTGAAATAATGTAAATATTGTCAAATGAAATTAACTATTTCCATGTGCACACTTTGAATTTCACATTCATATTCTCTTAATCTGAAAGCAAATTGAATATTAAATTCAAAACTTTATTTACAAATTGAAGCTTATTTATATTCACAACATATAAATACACAATCCATAGTGCAATTGTATCACTACACATTAATTCATCAATAATAAAAATTTCAATGCCAAATATTTACGAAATATTCACCCTTCAAAAAAACAAAAAGCAGCAAAAAAAGGCGCCAAAGTAGAATGAATGGCATTCAATTTAACTCCATTGCCCTGTTGTCATTTTCAATAAAATTTTCAAATGCTGTCACTTTTAAAGTCAAATAACAATACATAGAAAAACGCTTCAGCAAAAACTTGGTACCATTCAATGCACAATATTCGAATGTACATATGTATATATGTACAAAAAACAAGCGGGAAAATTTTCAGAGTACAAATATTGGGGAAAATAAAAATAATTTAAAATGTTACAAAAACGAGAAAAAGAAAAACAGTCGAATAGCTGCGGCACAAAAAGAAACACTAGTGAACTAAATTGAAAATGCAATTGAAACTTTTTGACGCTTTTGTCGGGGAGCATATAGTTTTGAACTTGTTTTATGCTGCAATACTATCATTGTAAGTATAATCGCAGAGCGTAAACAATCAGTGCAAACAGACACTACGAACTTGCCACTGAATCGATGTAATATAGTACAATGCTGAAATTTTAATTGTATGCTCATATCTTATTGTACAGAGTATATGAATGCGTGTATTCATGGCAGCCGGGGAAATTAGTTTGATCTTATACACTCGTACATTTGAATCTAGTTGAAGCATAAAAATCGAAAATAAAATATTATATGCTGCATTCATTTGCTCCAATAACATGGTTTAGATTATTCTATTGTATTGTACCAGTCTGCACGTATTCATCTACGAGTATCATAGAGAGAACTCAAATAGCACAAATACACAAATATTACAAAAAAAAAAAAAAAAAAAAAAAAAGAATTGATGAAAATGAATTCATAGAATAGTTATCAATAGAATGTAAAAAAAAAAAATATATCTACATATAATACATTTTTAAGTATGTACTCTGTGTATCTCTATAGATAGAAATGTGAATATTTTCAAATTCCAAAAGTCCCAGAAAAAAAAAATATCGCAGTTGTTGAATGATATGTTTACAAAGATATGATTGAGTTCAGTTCTGTTGCGCGTGCTAAATTTTGGGCAGTATTAGAAGGGAACAGACGGACGGAACGGACCTATGCTTTTTTAGCTTTGTCTTGTCTTATCTTGTCGAATTGTTTCTGCAATAAGAAGATAATAATCTTTTCAATATTAAACTTGTGCTTCAGCCGAAGATTAATCCACGACCTACAGGCCAGAAGGACAATGCACTAACCACTGAGCTACGGCTCTGCTGAAAACTAGCTAGTCGTTAATTCTGATTTTCCCTATAAGATAAGTTCCGTCATGAAAGAAGAAAAAATTTTTGTGTAGTAGAAATTACGAGAACCTACAGGAGTCGAGATCGCGTTAATTAATTTCAGAAGCTGCATGCAGACCATCAATTTGTTAATCTTCTGTATAGTACAAGGTGCGACAAATATGTATTAAGGCTCGAACCATATCTCAGCAATCAAGCGGCCATCTATGTGTGAACACATGCGTTTTGAAGCTTCAACCTTCCTTACATACTGTCAATATTTCATGGCATTTGGTTGACATTTAATGTTTATTGACATTCATTTTACAAAACACGTGTTCGTTTGATCTTGAAATTTTAACATGGAGCAAAGAGAGAAAAAAGTCACACAGCACTCATTGTTTGTCAATTTTTGGCTAGGAATTAGGTCTGTGTGTTGAATTACCCGCCGTATTCACCTGATTTAGCACCGTGCGACTTCTTTTTGTTCCCAAAACTGAAATTGAAGTTTAAGGGATGCTTTTTTGATGACATTCAGCCCATACAACGGGCAATTCCGAAAAATGAGCTGGAGCACGCATTTGAATCACTATTAAATCGATATAACAAGTGTATTGAATCAGCAGGAGAATATTTCGAAGAAATATACCGAAGAATTAGCAGATATCGCGTTTTAATTGTATTTTCTAGAGGCAGTATTAATACATAATTGTCACACCGTGTATATAGATGTACGAGTACCCCTTTGGCCAAGACCTAGACAAAATACTAGATAAACTCTCATTTCGTTAGATATCAATAATTGCCATTTCTTAAAATGTAATAATTTGCCGATGAATACTTTTACTATATGATGCATGTATGATATACATGTATTTGTATTTAATTAACCAAATAAATGCGAGTAAATTCAAATCGTTAAATGGAATTGGTACTTTTTTTTCATTTTCTTCTATTTAAGTTTATTTTCTACATTTCTTTTCTTTTCTAATATTTCTAATACTCAAACGGCAAAGAAGAGATGCCAAAAAAGAGAAGAATGTAAAATATTTACACTACACTTAACACACACAGAAAATTAATTTGCTACAAATTTTATTTGATTAATTTTGAATGGCACTCACTTCTTGAAATAGAGCATAGACAACAGAAATACTAAAATAATGTTTGTGTGTGTGTATATCCAAAGATAAAGTACGGAAAGAGCCAAGAGGGCATAAAACAAGTGTGTATATACTATTTACGACGTAAATACAAGGATATGCGCATATTTAATTAAGAAGTAAATTGTGCGCGCGGTGTGCATTGAAGCATGATTAATGCAATCAATTTCGAAGTCAACTACTATCACAACGGATAGTAGTCATTAATTGTAACAAGCATATGTATGTGCGTACATACATACATAGCATTAAAAACACCATATGTGGACAATACTGGACAAGTATTTCAATTATACTTACACACACACATATACTCATATATATATATATATTTATATATATATTAGGAAGTATATGGCTTCTTAAATTGCCAAAGTTAAAGAAGAAATTAGTAATTATCATAAACTGTCCGTTATTCCGATTTTGTTGTAATATGTTGGACTCTGATGACTCTTGTCATATGTAAATGCGAATAAGACAGCAGCTGACTTTTTATGATAGTATGTATACGAGTATATATAATTATAATATAGAGATATACTTTTATATAGGGTTTTGCATAAGGTAACAATAACGAGCTGAAATGTGAATGTTATACCTTGTGAATATCACAGTGAATGACATAGTTTAGTTTTAACGAATATTTTTCTTAGAATATGTTTTTGCGTATTGTTGTGTGTGTTAAGTTTATACATTATTGGACGGTATCAACTTCTATTAGCCGATTCCGAAAGGCAGAGCCCAAAGTGACGTTATATTCTTTAGCTTTGTCGAATAACTTTTTAAAAGCTGTTGTTGGAAAAATTTAGTATATTAGCCAAAATGCTGGCCGAAAGTGAAGTATAAGTTATATACATAGACTGCGGTAAAGCTTCCTAAATTTCGACAGACTTAAAGAGAATTTACTTTTATTAGGCCAATTATTTGCAGGAACATAGGCATATACTCTCTCATTTAATTTCAATTCAGTTTTCCAGTTTGCTTTTGCTCATTGTATTTCCAAAACAATATTTTTTTCTAACAAATTGACTATCTGGGGAACATATATACATAAAATTTCTCAGACGTAAGGATAGATATAGTTAATTACAACAACTTTTTCAGAACTAATTAAACTACAGAATAGCAGAAAAAAAAGTCAAGCAGTTTACTTTGAAGTTCTTGATTCCGGGCACTTTTTGGGTGTCACATATATCTATACAATACAAGGACAAGAGTAGAGAAATGCATTTGAACTATAGCATTCATTCCATTATTCTGCAACCTTTTATGCAATTTTATCAGATTATATATGCATTAAATTGCATTTGCATAACACAATTTGTATAAATAAAATCCATAATTTGCAAATTTTTTATACTCATATTTTTACTTATATGATAGTCTCTATCATATCTAACTAATTAAATGAATTAATTTTGACACAGTAGCAGAAGAATATAAAACCACTTAAAATACAATATACTCGTACCAGCATGATCAATGTTGTACTATGGAATATATATGTATTTGTATCGGTAAGGATTATCTGTTTGTCGTTCAAATTAAAATTATAATTTGTAATTTGAGTTATTGATATATGCACGTATGTATGGTAATTATCTACATATTATTAAATGGATAATACATGTTAAATAATGGAATTTCGAAGTTGCATTTGCATAGGTACACATGTTTTAATTTAAATATTATTCATCGTAATTTGTATGAAGAATTTTACCTTTGAATATTATCGAACTTAACAGAATCAAGCGAGCGGTTACTCAGCTATACTTGTACGAGTACCTTGATTCCCTTGATTCTTTTGATTACCACGTCTTGTGTTTTCAACTATTGTTGTGCAGTGTAATTGAATTAAAAATTCTCAAAGGAGAAACATAATGATATTATAGTCTGAATACAGTAAAAATTTCTGTACAGTTGCGAAATGTTAACAGAAAATATAATTTAATTTTCGTCACATATGTATGCACATACTTTATATATATGTACGTCTGCTAACGCGGTGCAAATACCCATATGACACATGCATGAATATCGATAAGACAATAAAATATACATACATGCTTGTATGTAACCGCATCACACAAAACTGTATGGTTCATTCGCTAACCGACAAATATTCAGAGCAAACAACTGTCATAGCTAACACTGATATGATGGTGGTGGTGATGAAGCTCTTAATTTTGATAGTTTCAAATAATGAATACAAACCACAGATCTAACAAGTCAGTATAAAAAACTATATTCATTTTAAAGCATCATTATTAGGCTCTCTTTGTCAGTATCTGTCATTTCGTAAAAGTGAAAGCAACCAATTTTGAATGAGCTTCAAACAGCCAGCAAACAACATTTTGCTTTTCATGTTTAATTCAAAGAAAAGTGCCACTGAAAGTCACCAATTGCTGTTGTTAACTTACAAGGAACATTATATATCGATTAAACTGTGTGAGTACTGATTTCGTAGTTCTAAAAGTGGTTATTTCGACATTGAAGGCAAACAGCTTACGGATAAACCAAAAAAATTTGAAGATGAAGAATTGACAGCTTTATTGGACGAAGATTCATGACAAAAGCTAAAAGAATTGCCAACATCATTATTGGTTGACGATCTCGTTATGGTCGGGTGGTGGAACATCTATACCATCATCTGTGATTGGGGAGATCGGGATATCCGCTCCACTGGCGAAATTGCTCGAAACGTCGCCATTCAATAATGTGGAGAATGTTCCCTACATAAGCTCACTACACTCTGGACATCTGTAACAAGATTCCCATTTCGAGTAGATATACGTGTCCACTGTGCGCATGTGTCATCAGGAGGGGGAGTGTTCAGCATAAGCAGATCCGATAGCCGAGTGGTATAAGAATTTCTGATTTTGGCTTCGTTTGTTCATTGCGACACATGGAGAAAGCTATATCGCTTTATGGATGTCACGGTGTAGAAACTTTTTTTACTACAATAATTACCATGCACGTGTTTGATATAGGAAATAGTTTTTACGTCTTGCGTGGTGGATCATAAAGAAGAAAGGCTCATGTTTCTAGCATTTATTTCCATTTCTAGATACTTTGATCTTATTAAATTAAGACTTTTCTAATTACATTTTCTTGCACCTGGCTTTTACTTTTATTCTACCTACGTCCCACCAAGACGTTATGATGTATGATTTGTGATTTGACTAAACCAGAGCCATAACAAGTCAATAATATCAACATTGGAAAAATATTGAAATCAATACTATATGAGTATAAGTTCTGCTTAAATATGTACGAACACATTGTTGCATTAATCGCATTAAATGTGCAGCAGCAGCATGCAATATGATTGTATAAATTATATTTTGTTTATATATATGAGGAGCGAATTAGTTGCATTGAAATACAAGCAGCCCTATAGCTAATGTGTACATAAAATTAATCAGCTTGTGCTTATGCAGAGGGCTCATGTGTATAGTACTTATGTGAATGTGTGTATTTATTCATGCACAAGTTGATAATTATTGTTTATTATAATGGCGTATTGTAAAGTAAATAGTATTTGTAAAGCATTTCGAAGAAATTATGCGTACACATTCATCAATAACTATTTTGGAAATATAGAATATTTATGAATTTGTCGCTGATATGAAACGTAAATTTATTTGCATATACGAGTACTTACATTGGAAAATTATGGATATCGAGTATTTGACTATTAAGAGCCAGGTATGTGCAATGGAAGTAGATTCAAAACAAAACAAAAACACAGGAACTGCATTTTGAAAAATAAGAGAAATGCTTGTTAAACTGTGAACTGAAAATTTTTTGCTATCGTTACATAATCCATACCCGCAGTCGTAGAAGAAAAATACTCTTTCATCAAGACAAAGAGCATCGTCTCATTAATTTTTTATTTCTGAACCCTCAAGAAATGAATAGACTAGACGAAAATTGACATCAAAGATGAAAGGAAATTATATTGATAATTCAAAATATCGAACCATCTCTGTTGATTATGTGCTTGTGATATATGATACTGAAAAGTGTAATCAAATATACTCAAAAATGTGTTTATATTGTATATCCGCATTCGTGTATGCATAAGTATATGCCTATGTATATTTTATAAATAGCTATATTGTATATATGTATATGCACGAATAATATTAGATTCTATCGATGTTTGTGTAAAAGATATGAGAATGAAATATTTCACATTTTCAGCAGCAAAATATTGTTGCTGCTTAACTATATGGTAATTTTATGCAACAAAATATTTAATATTTGCTGTATGCGGATGCAATATAATTTTTAATTGAAATTATAAGTATTGTATTTTAATGTTGTTTATTTTTTATGCGATTGTGAAAACCATATTCTAGATAAACCATAGCTATGTTATATGCCAATAAAATAATATTCTAATATGCATTTGCAGGCGGATTGTATTGCGAATCTTTAAACATTGTAGCTACATTATCGTTTGTATGTAAATTCGTGTTTTATTTCATTAAATTTGAGACACATTTTAAAATGCGTATTTCAGAGCATGTTTGCAAGTGTTTTTGTGTTTCCATTAAAAGAATCCTATACAAAATACATATATATTGAGTTAACTATTTCGTATGTTCAACAGAATTTTACCGCAAGCTATTGGATTAATGAAAAGTAGCAATTTCAAATGTCAAATGGCAAGGTGACGTTTTAACAACTGTCAAGTGTGAAGCAAAAGCTGAATTTCTTTAGTAGAATATTGTAATTGTAGAAAAGTTTCTGAGCGATGAGGTGGTCAAATAAATGATGTCTATAAATACAATATTAACAACGTTCATGTGATCGAAATCTGAATTAACTTCGAAACGACCAAATGGATAACCCTATATAACTATTATTATTGTTGATGTTGATTATGGCTGCTGGTTATTTCTATATATTTTTATATGGTATAAATATGCCAATAAAATTTTCAAATAACTTTTCGTGGTGTTGATAATATTGCAAATGTTAGAAAGCATATGCAATTTATTGTATGTTTGCATTTCATATTATCTGCATTATGTATATGCACATGTATGTATATGTGCATATATGTAAATAAACATCATTATATTTGGATCTATATTGCTTATAGTGAATAAGAAAAAAATTATGATTTTTGAAAATAGTTATGGGTGTTTGAATTTCTACATATGGATAAATATGGGAATATAAAAGAAATGAAAATATATAGGTAAATATAATGCATATAGAGCAAATACGAAAATTGCATCTTTCTCTCTCCACTTTTTATTACTTTCACTGTTGCAACTAGTATTCAAAGTCATTGCTAGTCACATTAATTTGCATTATTCATGTCTATTGAATGAAAAAACGAAAAAAATGGAGAAAACAGGAACTCTGTAAGAGTAAAAAACTTGCTTCAGTAGCATCCGTGTCAGCCGTAAAAAAATTTCAACAAAAAAATATCAAGCAATACAACAATAATAAATTTTCACATCACTCTATTCGATTCTACCTAGTCATGCATGCATACACATAATATTGTACATATATATGTACATGTATCAACAGTGGCGTGCCCAGGATTTTAGCAAGGGGGCGGGAGATTCAATATTCCTTAGATGGAATTAGTTATACATTTTTTCGTGTGCCATTTACAATTTTACTGCAAACGTTTTTCTTTTAACGGTATAAATGTTATCAGTTTTTACTATGGGCATTTCATAGACATTCTTCGTTTTACGTTTACTAATTCTTACTTATGAAAAGCTCCATCGCATTTACAAACTTTTGTGATATGACAGCAGTTGCAGTCCATATTCAGACAGAACTAGCAATACCCTTAATATTGTAATATCTCGATTTATGTGTTCGTTCTCGTCTAAAGAAAAATATTCCATATCGCGATTTCGATTTGCCACAATTGGCGTCCAAATTTGGCCGAGATACTCTAGTCTCATTACGACTAGTATATTTTGCTGTATATTAGTGCAATTCATTAAATTGCAGCTTCTCCCGGAGGCCCCCCTCAATGAATGTATGTTGCGTACAATCTTGATGATCCACACTAAGTAGGTACCTACTCGTATATCACCATTTTTTTTCTACCAACAAATATGTACAAATATGTAGATTTTAAAGATGGCAAAAAAAAAAAAACAAAATTTTCTCAATGTGCAAAAAATATTCGGTAATTCCACATGAATGCATTACTGTTATGCATACATAAACACATAGTTATAAATAGGTATGCACATAGTAGGGTGAATAAAAAGATTTCTGCAAGTGAGAGTGAGTACGAATAAAACAGCATGCAAATAATATTGTAATTCAACTAAATCAGTAGAATAGGTTTTATCATAGTTTTTCGATACATATTTTTTATTATATGTACCTACTGTGCACGATTTTACAAGTTTATGTGCTACTTACTTACTATTGATCTATGAATGGGTATGTTTGCGAATGCATCCGTATACAGGTTCGTTTGATGATAATATCGAAATTTACATATTTTTATGCAAGTAGAAAACACAAAAAAGTAAGAGGAATTGAGTGATCATAATAAAACTGAACACAACGCAATTCAAGCAGAAAAAATATGCTTTGAATACTAATAACACCTCAGAAGACTATTGACTGAGTATGAATGCAGAGTAAGTTTGTTGTATGCTTATTTGTAGCCATCATGAGTGCGATTGGCAATAAAGGTAACGAAACGACTTTAAATTTATTGTTACATTTGAAAAATTTTTTACAACATTCAACATTTGTTTGAAAAAAAAGAAGAGTTTTATTCCACACAGTATTGGACATATTGAATGCTTTGAATATAACGTCAATCATTGCATTCACAACTGATTCTTCGTTATTTTTTTTCTTCTTTAGTATCTACACACACACACACACACACACACACACAATATTAGCTATAGTGCATATTTAACAGTTTCAACTTGAAGTTTTTATTTCCTCTTCAATTTCAAATGGCATGCTGTCATTGAGCCTCTGAAATAACCAAGTGGTAACATCAAAAATAGCTACTCTTATAACGTCATCGAATGTCATTGTTGTTGTAACTTACTGTAAGAAAAAAATTACAAAATAATACAAAAAAGAAAAAAAAAACAGTGAATTAAATGTTCATTTTCAATTTTCTACACTTTGCAACGTGCCATTTACTCTTCAATCTTTCTTTCTTTGTCGTCATCAATTTCAACGGTTTTTTGTTCTTTATTGTTTTTCACCAGACCAACCAGCAATGTAATATTTAGGCGCCATTTTTGACAATCCATATTTTGTTCGTTCTTACATAGTGGAAGTTACCTTTTTTGTGAGGTACCCATGAGCTCAGACTGACTATATGTATTGTAGAAGTTATATACGTGCGATTATATAGTTATTATTTTTGTACCAACTCATTGCTCGTTTTTGTTATTGTGCCTACATATATATTTTGAAATTTTGCCAAATGGGTCAAAACATGACAAAGCATTGTTACAGCAAAATATATAACTACAGCAACAACAAAAGTAAGTAATAAAATTACAACAAAATATGAAGGCGCAAATAACGGTCACATGATTTTTTTTTAAAGAGCTCTTCATTACATACAACAATTGTAGCTTATTTCCGATATTCTATGTTTCTGAATCTCATTCATTTCCTCTGAACATTTTTGTAAATGAAATTTCCTTTCTATGTTTTCCTTTAATTTGTTCACTCATGTCATCCTAATTCTATTACATACATATGTGCAAAACTTTCATCAGGAAACAATATCAGCCAAATAAGCAGGGTATTATTCTGTTGGGATAATGTACTATAAGTAAGTTCCAATAATGAACGGATATTACGAAATATCGAAATTGTATATGAATTTGTCATTATACCGGCCAACTTTCAAAGCAAATGCCCACATTAGTATTTTAAATGTTGTCATTATATTCGAATGTGTGAATTGATAACTTATCCCATAAGAGAGATTACGATCATTTCTACGAAAATTACAAAATATTTGTTGTGACATTGCAAATTTATAAAATACTATACATAGGCGACTATATATTATATTAAATCATGTAAATTATCTAAGTAAATTTATTTATGTAAATTTTAGCAATAAATATAAGAAAATGTATAGCAAAAATTAACGTTTCCTTAATACGACCATCGATAAGATTAATAGTCAATTGATAAATATCTAAATTTTAATGCAAATATTTATTTATAAGAAGCTCAGGGTCAATTAAAACGAATACAAAACAATATGAGACGCTATAGTTTACATATAAGATTTTCACCAGTCTGCTTCAGTTGGTGCTGTTGCAAAAGGACAACTATCAGTTGTACTACCGTATGTGCGTCATTCAGATGCACATGATTTTTACCATTAGGTACGTCATACATTTCAAAAAATGGATTTTTCTTTCTCAGCGCAGCAATAATTTCATGCGAACGTAAAGTAATATTTGAGAAAGCACCATCTTTTACTACCAAATATGGCATTGGTATTTGGATTATAGCATGTTTCATCATTGCATTCTCGAAAGCTCTCTTTGCAATCACATCGACAATATACTTGCAACGTGTTTCACGTGAGAAATAATATTTATTAGGATATATTAATAATTTCTTTATAATGCATTTGAGCAAATATTTACAACTCTCTAACTCAACTGACTGTTGCGAGCCTTCGTAGAGTAAACGCTCACATTCCCCAAATGCACACTAAAGTGGTTCGTCCATTTTTGTCTGTTTAATGAATCGTTGATTATCAATTAACGAGTTCTCGGCAATGTGTTGTAAGTAAGCAATAGCTGTATGCTCGGTCAAATAGGCGTATTTGATAATATCGATACCCATCGACATACCGATGCGAACTGGGTAGAATGACGCAAAAGAAAGTGCCAAAGAAGCATCCATTGATTACACGTACAATAATCCGTACATACTCGAGTTTATAATAAATCATACCGGTTGGCAAATGCGAGGATAATCCATGACCAGGCAAACCTACACACAGTCGGTTGGAGTACGGTACTAGAAGTGGAACTAAATGAGCAAAGGTGCTGCAATTATCACGCCAACCATGTACTGCCAATATGAGACGTTGATTTTGATCGTCATATCAACGACCGGCTATATAACCCTATTGCACTTATTTCGTTGTACTGGAAAAATATAAGAAATTGATTAAATTACATTTGATATTTAGTATATTCTTATCTCTTATTAATAATGATACCATATAGCTGCATCTTCAATTTTCGGAAGATTTGAAACAATTCCAATTAAAAAAATAGTTAATATGCAACAATGTGAGAAAAAACGAGTTTCCAATCTGGCAACATTAACTCTATTTAATATTTTTAATCTTTGTGAAGCGTGTTTTGTATATTATATATAGAATATATTTTTTGCATTGGATGTAGCATGTGTGCATTAGGGTGACCATAATTTGTATGGGGGAAAATACTCATTTTTTGCACGTTGAACATTCATTTCTAGAAACGTAAAGTTATCAAGTAAATTACTAAGTATTATATTTTACACAGGTTAAAGAAGGTTTAGAGGTTCCGACTAGAGCCTCAAGTTTGAATAATTTTGAGAAGAACTTTTCAAACTTTTAATACAGTTAATGTGAAGAAATTAATTAATTTTAAAATACTTTAAAATCGTTATTTATCTCACGATTTCGACCATCAATAGAGTCGAGAATTTCATAAAAAGCGGCCACATTAATGTGTATAATTAATGAAAATATTTTGGCAATATTTAAATTAGTTAGTCCAACAATGTAGACAAATGATTAAAATATTCTCTATGAGTATATCCCGAAAATAATTACTTATATAGATATAAACTTTTTGTACGTAAGTAATCTTACTTGTATTTGTGTATTTACATGAATTAACAACAATGTTTAAATACTTGCATTGTAAATTAACATTTCAAAGAAATTGCCAAATATTGACAGCAAAAGCTATCAATAAATAACTTATATACTACATATACATACGTATGACCATGACTGTATGTGTATAAAGCATATATCAAAAGGCATAAAACCGGACTAAGTCGTCACGACACAACTCAAATGCATTAAGTCAATTTAAGTGCAAGCTGAAAAAGATTACGACTTGCTGTGCTATGAAAATAATTAAGATTTTAAAAGGAAAATTGTCATACATGAAAACATGGCAATGGACAGGAACACTTATTTACAATACATATACTACTATACATACAATATGTGTTCTCATATATGTATATATATATATGTATGTACAGATGTATATGCACATGCCTAAGGAAATTTCATTTAGTTTTGTGAATAAAGGTATCAACATCAACAGCAGCAAAATATACATACTCGTATGTAGAAGGTATAAATGAAAATGAACATGAAGAAAAATGCAAACCGTGATATAAATCCATTCATATCTACCCAAAATGTATTTGTATGTAAATACACATTAAGGAGGGCCAATTGGTTGGATTGGAAAAATGTTATCTGATATTCAGTTTTGAAATGCATATGGCACTATGTGCCTTTACATATCAATCCTTGTGATCATGGTCTGTGTATTGAAAACATAAAATTTCAATTTATGAAGGTTGAAAATTCAGTTGACAGGTTGCCTTCAAATCACACGTTAATTTCAGTTTTGTGACCTATTTTAACTACAATTAAAGTTTCGACTATCCTTAAGGTACTCACACATATTCTCATACATACATATGTATATATGTAGTGGCAAAAATAGCAATTTCATTCTAAATAGATACATATGAGGTAATGTAAAGTATGTATATACCTAAATGTAGCATGTCGAAAACAGATGCATATTTCTATTATAATGTTCACACCCACTCTATCATCAGTAACATTAGAATTGATGTAACAAGAATACCAAAAATTATTCAGGCAATTGCAAATGCCAGTTCTGATAATACAATATACAAACAGGAACAATACCAACAACTATACCAACAACAACAATAATAATAACAAGGAGAACAAGAAAGGCAAAGTGTAGGCAACTCCATCTGAACTGTACGGATAGCACGCATAGGAAATGGTAAATGGATAGTAGATAAATTGCATTTTGGTCAAGTTAAATAATCAAAAAGAACAACAATGTAATAATTATAAAAATGAAGAAGACAAAGAAGAAAAAGAATTTATAATAAAGTAAATAAAATACGAATCAAACGAACAATACATGCACCATATGTACGAACATATGGCCAAATAGTTACTATGCACACACATGTGAATAAAACACCTTTATGCACATATGCCAAACAATAAATTACTGAAATCCATTGCTGATATTCATGTTGACGTCAGTGCCGTTTCCTTTGTAATGGTCAATATATTTATATACTTTATCTCTATTTATAGTGTATGTGGTTGGTAGTGCATGAGTGTGCAGACTCCATTACTGATATAACTATAAACATTTTGTAGTATAAAGGTGTGTTGAATTAAGGTACTATAGGGCATAGTCTATCCAGCAAATTATGTGCTTGTACTCCCACATAAAAGCTGCATCGCAAGCAGTAATTTTATCAATTTCGCATCTGCTTCCACCTATTGAGTACCTACATAAGTATATGTAAGTATATAAATATATAAATTAATACGAATTCGTAATCAGCGATTTCTAAAAATACTGATAAATGCAAATCTGCTTTTTATAAAATTATTTAAAAATCAAAATTATTCAAATTAAATGTAGGGGAGACGATTGAATGAATGATTGATTATTGAAGTATTATTCCAAGTTACTAATCTATCTACATGTTGTTGTACTTTGACATAAAAATACAAATAATTTTTTTTCTCTCAAATATTTTGTATCCTATTTAATAGTGGGAAACCCTATACTTTTATTGACATCTATGTATTACTCCTATTCTATTCGTTGGTATAAAACTACTTGCATCTGTTTTGTGTGTTTATATATCTGTATAAATATAAAGCGTAAGCACATACATATATACATTTACATACGAGTACATTAGATAGGGTCGCTTCTCGTACAAAAAAAATTAAATATTCATAATAATTAGTTGGATATGGTCATCTCTTAATTGAAAGCTAATTTTTGGACTATTCTTAAACAACCAAAATAGGATTTTTTAAATTATAATTTTGAGATTTGATGGCGAATTGCAAACAATTTATTTCATTGAATATATCTTTATGAGTTGAATGCTTTCTTTTCAGGTATCACATTGAAAGCGGCATATAAACGAAGTACTTCAGAGATATTCCAATTGACCTAAAGTTTTTTAAAAGAAATTTAATCCCATAAAGACTATTGAATCGTTTACATTTGATGTGTTTTATTTAAGACATAAACAAATAGTCGAACAATTTAGATATATAAAATACATTATTTTATTATGGTGCCGATATGCACTTAAGGTAAGTTTATAATTTTATTTCAATATTATTTTATCTACCCACATTAATACACATATGCAGTGTACGAGTATATGTTTAGAGGTATCTTTGTGTATGTGACGTGCGAACGTGTTATTTTATTCCAAAAATGTCTTTAGAATAGCAACAACAACAACAACAACAACAACAACAACAATGTTAATGTATATAACACCATTTGATATAGCACATTTTCGTGCAGCATCGTTTGGATAGCGATTGCATATAGCCTATGGCCATCTTTAAGTATATCACAAATATAAGTTGACTCATATACCAATATACTCATATATGTAGATTGATGGTTTTTTTTGTATTAATATCTATATATATATATATATATATATATATATATATATATATATATATATATATGTGTGTTACGTGCGCATTTTGTGTAAGAGAAATTGTAATACAATCAAGTCATATAGCCTAGAGCAGCGTTAGCAACATCAGCAACATTAGTACTCATACTTACTCATATGCATGTAACTATATTAGATCGTATCACGATATATGGAGATAGAAATCATGGTCCTATCATATCGAATTGTGTGTCTTTTGTGAGAACAGCACCAGTACTTAAAAGTAAATATCAAAATGAACTCTATAAAAATTATAAAATTGTTACCAGAAAAGTATTTACTTATATTGTAGCTTTATGTGTAGCTTTAATTAATACCTTTACAAGGATATATTATTCATAAAAATCGGACGACAAATAAAGAAGTTATAAGAAAAAAAAATGTAAGTGTTCAGAAACAATTGGAACAAATTGAATTGATACGGTCTAATGTATATACTTACATATGTATATATGTTCATATGTATCAGCGCTACAGTAATTGTTTATATTGTCTGATGCATTGTTGTTGTATGTACATTGATTTACAATAGATGTTACTGATGGTTATATGTTCATACTCTTGCATTCTTGTATGTATGCATGTAAATGGTGTTGTCTTGTGTGATCAATATGCAAAGGATGTGCTTTAGTGCAAGTTTGCTTGTTATTGCTGTTCCTGATGTCATTTTAAAGATAACATCAGAAACAATATAATATGAAAAAATGAAAGCTCAATTCAAGTATGTGTACATATGCATATACGTTAAGTATGAGATCTTGCACAAGCATAAGTACATACGTTTGTACATACTTCTTTAGTGTTTTTTTTTTCTTTTGTGATCATGTTTGTTGTCAAGTTGATTTTTTAATAGCCATTATATGTCATAGAGTCCTCAGAAATCGAGATGTTACGGAAGTACGATTACGATTAGAGAAAAGGAAAAAAGTTTAGTGATTCCATTAACAAGCAAAAAGTAATCAGATCATCAACAAGCAAAAAGTAATCAGATCATCAAAATTATTTCATGTGTTGGGAAATTTCAGAAATTTGATAAACATTTCCTCCAGTTTCTTATCACAACGAACTGGCTGTTATTATCATATAATATATTTAATTAAAATTTGTTCCTTTATAAAGAGCAAAAGAATATGAAATATTCTTTTAATGTAAGTAGACAGTAATTTGCTCTTTTAATAAAAGTTGTAAATAGTTGTATCAGATATAACGAAAGTAAAAGAGATAGTTATCTACTAACTTGTCTGCATTTTTATAAGTATCCACAAATATAGTACATACATATGAACATTCATTGATGTATTCGTTCGAAATATTAGAGCACTCTTCATTTAATGGTGATAATAGTAAAATGTTGCTGCATAATGAATGGTAGTAATAAATAATAAATCTTCAAGGGAAATAAGAAGGATAGCTCATATTTATAATAATGATAAATATTTATGATAATGATGCTTTCCCTCTTACTCTCTCATTCTCTCATTCTACATTACAAAAATATTACCAGTTGCATTTTGCATAAAATTAATCTGTAATATTATTATTTCTAGTAAATTAAAAACAAAGCATTAAAAGAAAAAAAAAATAGTCAGCGTTAATATTCTTTTTGCCAATTTCAAAGCATACCTACATCCATCCATATGCACATTTTTCTTCATCAAAGTTAGCTTTTCATCATCGTCTCACGTTCTTTCTTCTTCGCTCACGCGTAGGCTATATGTGCATCGTGCTACAGCTTGCAGCGATTTTATGCATTTTCATTTTTAATGATGATGATTTTTCTGCGTCTTCTCCGTCTGCAACATCATCTTCTTTAGCTTGAGTTTCATCTTTTCTCATACGATGCGACTTCCTTTTGTTTTGCCACTTTACCTAGTTGCAGATATACATACATAGCATTTAGCCATATCTTTAGATGAGCGAGTGTACATTTCAGCTTCCTTTCATTTATTTCAATTTTTTGTTTTTTGTTTTTTTTTTTGCTCTTCCTTCCTGTCGTCATTTTTAAGTGTATACATTTCTTATATGAAGTATGCGTGTGCATGTAAATTCCCTTAAGGAATGTTGTTGGTTTTATAAAATGCAATTTATCCTCATTTCTCTAATTTTTTTCTTGCATCCTTCTTTCTTCATTCAACTAGTCTCAATTTCAAGTGGAAAATGCATATTTTTATTAACAAAACTCATAAATTTTCATTGTGATGTTCGTTTGGAGAATTGCGTCGAGGAGTGTGACTACTTGTGTGTATGTGTGGGTGTGTATGACAGTTTCTCTATGAAATTTACCATATTGTACTTACTAATTTCCATCCTCGTGCATAAATACGAGCATACAACATATTTTTAAGACAGCTTTTTAACGTGTATTCGCTGCCGCCAACCCACACTCTGCTAGTGCGAAAGTATATTTCTTCTATTTTGGTATATTGTGAATTTAATCTGTCAACGCAGCAACCAACCAAGTGTAATAATCTAGGATGGTAAGTTTTCAAAAACCTCAGGTTAATATATTTAATTGACGTTGTTACGAGGTGATGGCTTGCCGTGCCGCCACCACCGCCACTACCACTACATATTTACTTAATTTGCTTCCCAAAGACTTTGTTGTGTATTTGTGAATTTAATTAAATTTAATTGCAGGCTGGTATTGCGTGTGTTTCGATGAGAAAAATGTGCACAGAAACTTATTTCACTCAGCATGGAAAGTTTCTAAAACAGTCTTTCATCATCATCTTCTTGTTCTTATTCTACTTTGTTCATTTCTATTTATTTGTTTCACCTGTAAGTAAACTGTTCTTGTTGTTGTTAAAATTGTAAATTTAATTTTGGAATTAGCTGTGAAATACATCTTGGAGTAGAGAGGCAAGAAAACTTGGTTTCTGACTTTCTGGTGTTAAATATTATAATTGTCACTATTGCTGCTACCGCTGCTGCTGCTGCTGCTGCGGTAGTTGATAAAATAATTCTTGCTGTTGTTGTGTGTTTTTATTAAATGGTCATGGCAATATTTAATTAGTCATGATTGTTGATGACATAAGCATATCATTTAGTTAATATGGAGAAAAGCTAATTTTATAAACATATATACTATGTACTATATACATATATGGACTAGAATGTCACATACAGCCAGCATAATCAACTTAACCAGATAGCAGATTATTTACTTAAATACCTAATACCTAATAATTTTTGTGCCATCAGATTCATTCGGATTTACTTAGACGATAGCTATTGTTATTATTTGTTGCAGTTACTTCAAGTACTGAAGTTCAGCATTTGCCAGTTTCAGCAATAGTTGGCTCCGCAATCTACTCTTAGTGCATTAACTTGTGCGTTTAGAGCTTTCAGCAAAGGCTCAATTATAAAATAGCAAATATAATGGGGCTTCACCAATGGTATTATACATACACTCAGAAATAAGAAAAACAAAAAATTAGTAATACAAAAATTTTACACATATTTTCTTACTCTGTATGCGATAAACTTATTGACAAAAAAAAAAAAAAACTATGCATGCATGGGAAGTGTTTGTATGTACTTGAGCAACTTGAGCAATTTAAACTTTTATTTCCAATTTTCATCTTGAAACTTTCTAGGAGTATATTCCTATTGTGCTCTTCTATTTATTATTACAATACAATTTATTGTTTTTTATTTATATCTTTGCCTATATGGTCTCAACAAGTAAAATCACAACAACACTCATAATGACTTTTCGACGAAAATTTTATGAACAACAAAGAATTACGAAGCAATTGAGTTAAAAGCTTTAATCACTTAAAGGGCACACTGTATCCCAGTTGACATTGTTGTTACAAATCCACATTCATACACACACACACACACACACACATAGGCACACAAGAGGATTTTGTATGTAGGTACATGCCAATATAGAATTTAGTCCAATATTTATAAATATATTTTTGTCAATGTTGCCATAACTGTGAATGCCAACAAAGCTATTTAGTTAGTAGTCTATAGAGAGCGTTAAAATCGGAAAACTTTTCAGATAGTATTAGAATGATCTTAGTTTAAGTGTTGCAGTTGTTGATGGTATTGTTCGTTTTATTGGCATTATAATGTATATGTGGTATATTAATATCATACTACTTTTCTATCTAATATGATTTTATTGTACACGTACTTAATAAAGCGATATCGAATGATTATGGTTATTTTGTATTTGCATTTATTTTATCAGAATTGTGCTACATTCCATATAGTACGTCCAAGTATTGGTCATTTGTGCACAAAGTTCATGGGCGATTTTGTTGACTCTCACGACCTCTGCAGAAATATGATTTGACGGTTTTGCACACTTAAGCTAAAGATAGTTAGACCTATCGGTGAAATATAAACCTAATCCATTAATAATATACTGTAAAATTGAGCTGATAGTATGGGCTACCATCAACCTATTGGAGACAGTTATTAGATTGAAGTCAATAATAAAAAAGGTTCACTCTTTTTAATATGGAAAGAAAAAAATTTGATAGCAATTTGATAGCAATTTAAAAATATACCAATCAAAATCTCACTCTTTTTAGCTTGTCATTTAAACACAATTATCATTAAGTAATTAATTAATATAATATATGTGTGCACTATTATGTAATATGTTTCATTTCAGATCATACCATTTGATTCTACATATTTATATACGCTGTGTGCAATTATTCAATTTTATCTCTCCTAATTGCATGCTAATTAAAATATATTTGTATTCAATTATTTATGCATCTATTTAAAAAGGAAAATCTCCATAGTATGATAGATATCTAGCAAATGTCATTTAAAAATTTACTTGTCAAATTTGCATTATTCCCTGGTGTTGTTGTTATATGATTGTAAATAAAACCCATCAAATAAATAGCAATAAATACAGAATCGAATCATAAAAGGAGGAAATATTGTATCAACAATAAATTGTTTATCGAATTAATAAATTATAATGAAGAGTAAATAAAAAAAGGAAAAAATTAAAAACGTTGTAGCGAAGCCCAAGAGAGCCTATATTACATTTGTATTGTGTATATTATTTACATGTACCTACAATATTTTCAACAATTCTATTCATAAATCAACAGTCAATATAATAATTCAAAATTGAATTTATTTATATAGTTCTGCTATATGTATACTATGTAGGTTTATTTGTTGTATGCCGAAAATACCACATTCTCATAATTTATGAAATATTTCAAATAAATAATATAATCGTATTAATTTGAAAATCATTACATTATTTGAAATTGTCATAATTTATGTATGTTTGGGTCTTAATTAATCTCTGTATATTTTTAGATTTTATTATATAGTTGAGTGAAATGGATGCAGGTAATTAAAGCATTTGAATTTGAATCAAATGGCTGTTTTGGCTAATCATTCATTGAAGCGGTGCGGTGTTTTCTCAATTATGAATCTATGTTCATGTATATTATATATGTTGTTATGAAATTATGAATGCAAATTTTCTAAAATTATTGTATATAAATTTGTTTGTTAATATTAAACAGTAACTAGTTTTAATCCTTTAATATGGAAAGGTTTTATCTATTCAAATGAAGAGAAAAAATTACCATTTCTAACACTAAGCGTGCTTACTAAGTTTACAAAATACTTGCTTCTTTTGCCATGTAAAAAAGAAATAAATAAATAAATAAATATGTGGCACTTTTAAGCCTCGAAGAGCTCTTTGGCCAAGCTCCTCTTCCAGTACTGTTGAGCTTGGTTAATTTTGTACAGTATGGGAAGGGACCTACTCATTTGACATCACTTTTCCTTGAAAAATTGTTACAGCCGACAGGTGGGAACCGTTCGAAAGAAAACTATTTTGCTTCATCCGGAGATTCAATCCATGACCTACAGGTTAAAATGCCAACGCACTAACCACTGTGCTACGGCACCCACATGTCATGTACATTAGGAAATAAGTTATTATCGACTACGCCGCAGAATCATTACTATTGCTCATTGTTATTGTTATTATTATTATTGCATATGTGACGTCCATAGAGTACGTAATTCGCGTAACATTTCATATAAGTACTTGCAAATAACTACAAGACAACTATAACTACCGGTTATACAAACATAAATAAGTAAAAAATAATTGAATTACATGCATATCTACATATATATGTACACAAGTAAATATATAGCTATTGTATAAAGAAGAATTTCCTTTTAAGACAGTACAATCGCTATTAGTAACTTCTTTTATAGCTTAATATTAACATAATTTATGCTTTACTGCGTACTTAAATCGTAAAATAAGAATATACTTTTTTTTTTTGAAGCTGCCAATACTATTATACAACACATATAACTATAGATGTAGGTACTGTATATAGCATGCTAATATTAGTAATAGCAGCATTTTGTTAAAGTATTTTATTGAGCATTGTATACGGAAGTATTGTACAATATGTTAGTAGATAGTAAATATAAATATATCATAATATGAATGGTAGTCTGTATGAAAAAAATGTGTCCTATGCTTATTTAATATTTTTTTTTGATATAGTCGTCGTTTAAATCTGTGAATGGTGTACACTAACAGAGAAGAAAAAACATGGTGGACATTTGAGGGGTCTTATTCTTTTACACAAATAACGGTGCTTTTAATTTGACATCCATTTACCATATGCCCCTTTTACTTTGCTTTGTTTTTTTATGCGACTTTTTTATATCATATGTTGTAACTAATTTTATCACGATATTTAACATAAAATCTCAAGCAATTTAAGCATAAATTTTAAGACTTGCACATACATATATGATATTGTTTAAGAAAATTATAGCACATCAGTTTATGAACATTTAGTTCATAAATGCATATGAGGGATATATTTTTATTATATATATATATTCGTTATGGGCACTTTTGTATTATGAAAACATATTTTATTTGGAAATAGCTCCATTTTGGGCTTTCTTATTTTACTTTGAATTTTTGTAATATTTTACAAGCTCAAGCATTACATTTACTTAAACCATTTAAACATACAATACCCACATGTCAAAGAAGCTAATAGCACCCATCACAAGAATCATCAAAATTTTATCCAAGACTCTATGAAGGCATATAAAACAAAATGAATGAATAAAAATGATTTTATCTGTTGTTTGCTAAGTTATACTAAATAAGTATTTGTACGAGTAGGTATTTTGCCAAAAACACATTTACAGCCTGCGGTAATGAGGCATTTGTTTATCTTCGTGTTACATTTGCCTTTGTGATTGTGGTTGGTTTGTTTAACCTATAAAGAATTTGTCTTTGTTTAAATGTTGCAAAATGAGCAAGCATCAGCACAGCCATGAATGTACCCCGGTCTTCTATTTACACACATACTTTCGTATGCATGCATGTGCCTATTTAAATATATTGTGTGTGAATAGTAAAAAATGGCAACGAATGACTGACTCGTCAGGTCATCATAGGCAACATCCTTTACATCAACGCAAGTATAATGTCATAATTAGTGATGTAGCAGATTAAAAAGAAATCAAAAAAAAAAAAAGGAAAAGAATTTGATCCATATAATATTAAATGCGTGTGTTTATGACATACTCAAATAATGCATTTAATTTAATTTGGCTATTTTTGGCAGTTTTATTATTCATATTTATGGTCCGAAATCCGTTTCGCTAAAATTCATATTCATCTGTTTCGCTTTGATATGTCCATTTGTTCATTTCATTATTTTATATTAACATTATTCTTATTTTTTTTTGTTTGTCTTATTACTGTTTTTGTTTTTTTTTTCATCGCTGGAATCACATAAAAAGCTTGAGCAAGTGGTAATCGCTGCTCTTAATGATATCCGCAAACAATTAAAACGGTGAAAGCAAACAACTAAACCAACAAATAAACACAACGAAAAGTGAATTGAAGTTAAATACGGACAAAGGCGGCCTCCCAAAATGAATAATACAAATTTCAATGAATTCAACAAATGTACATAAAAAGAAGATTGTAATTTTTAAGTGTGTTTTACTTTTGCATTTTGTAACCTTGAATGAATAAAATTCATTGTATTTTATTCTTTGTCAGTTTGAATGTGTGTACATTTTGCTTATTGTTGCCTTTTAGCTATGAATATTATATAGCCATTGTAAAGTAAATATGTTGGTAGAGATGGAGAGCACACGAATGCTTTGTTACGAATTTATTGCACAGTGGCTTCATGTTGTAAATTCTCATGAAAGAGCATAGTTATATATAACTAGGATATAAGACATGACTTCCTACTACATTAACATGTGAATGTGCGCATACAATGAGACTAGTGCCATTTGGAAAGTTTACTTGATTCTTATTCCTTTCAAATATTGCAGACGAATTAGCACTTCTTCACATAGGTGCTGAATCATGCTTCTGATTCATTTCTTCATCTGTGTGTGTATTAAAGCGAGTTTCATAGACTTTGTTAAGTCTGTAGTATATGAGAAGTGACCGGTATAAAATTGACAATGGATCACTGAAAGTATGAGAATTGCAAATTTTCAATTTCGCAAACATACCATACTTATATGATGCACCACTGTGCAATGGCATTCTTAGTGCTTCCGTAACATGTGAAATAAATTAAGGTCATAATTTGAGTATATTCTGTTACATTCGTTGTTGAAGCACAAGTAAAATGAAATAAATTGCTGCTTTTATCGATTGTAATTTGCGATTATATTTAACGTGTTACTCTAGGTAGGTTAGGTTAGTTTAGCATTTCTTTTGTAAGTTTTTTGCTTGTATCCGAATCATCAATGCAACCATGAGTAGGAAAAAAAATGAACAAGCCCAAAATGAAATCGATAATATTGCCACAATGCAAATATGAATGAAAATGAACAAAAAAAAAAAGAAACAAAAACACCAAACATACAAATTACATTCTCCTACAAACACATAAACTACTTACATTGTTAGGTTGTTTTTTGTAACTATTTTTTTTTTCCATATGCACACATGTGCTAGTAAAAAGTATGCGTACTTTGATACATAAAAACCGACTGAAATTATAGTAGCAGGTAAACAAATATAATGACAAATATCATACATTGTATCTCTTACAATAAAGTCACATCATATGTTAATTTTTTTTTTTTTAGTTTCATCATTGTAAAATAATTCTGGGCCAAACTCAAGAAGAAGAGATATCACGTTCACAATTATATACTTCCCAAATGAATAGGTGAATGACAATGCTTAAGATCACTTCACAAGGTTAACAGGATTACAATGATAACAATGTGGAGCAAATTATGTAAAGGAGTATAGTGCAAGTAACAACAATAATAAAAATCAGCACCAAATATTTAGTTTGTTTTGCGGCTGAGCCTCTTCTCGATAGTAAAACAATCATTGTTGTCATAGTCAGGAGGTGTCTATATGGACATTAGATTAGGTCGCTTCCCACCCAAAAGAAATAAATTTTAAATTTCTATGCTGATACTTTATGACTTTTATGTCCCTAAATGTTTAAATCTGGTATTTCCATCACAACTTCCACGTCTAAAGGCTTCGATTAGCCACCGACGTCCTATTCGGCAAGTGAACTCACTAAATTAGTAACCCCACAAAAAAAATACATAACACACGATTTGAGGAACGAAAAGGGACCCATATGAAAGTGGTCTGATTCGGCTAACCACTAGATATAAAAAACCGCAAACTGATTTCTTTTAACTCAAAATAGTTTGGTTGACGTTATAAAATATATCAAACCATGCATCTTAATGTAAATGCATAGTACAGAGGATCCTCATGATAAATATATTGTTAGAAATAATTTATAGGAATATGAAAAAAAAATAAAAATTAAAAGTAAATGAAATTCCATAATTCTAATTTGAGGTGAGTAACAACAATAATATTGCGTTAATGAAAAATAGTTAAAAAAAAAAATGTATAAATGCATTATGCATGAAGAGAACGATGTCTAAATGTTGCATAAATGTGCGGTGTAAATGCCATTAGGTACATACAACGCTAGACGCTTAAATCAAGTATTTACCAAATGCAGAGAGAACAGCAACGGTGTTTTATGATGTCAAAATATTAGCACAATAGAAGAAAAGTTCTAATTATTGTCTATAGTTTTCACAGTTCCAGTTGACACAGTTTACAGCTCCTAACGTATAGCTTAGTATATAAAAATTAAGCAAATTTCTTGAATTTTTCATATTCCACTATGTTGCAAAGAAGCGTAATTTAGGGGATGTTAATCAGTGACTATCGATACTTTAAATTCATTAATATAGCTGCTTAAGATGCAAATGCCATAGCGTCCTCTGTATTAACTCAATTTCGTAAAAAAAAATTATCATAAATAGTTTACTGTTATTGCAATTGATTCAAATTGTAGTTGTGTAATTTATTGCTGCTGTCAATTGCCATTGTACAATATTTGAATACAAAAAGTACTCAAATAAATCATGTGCTAAATTGCTGTTGCAAAATATGGAAAAATTACTATTTGAATAAATTACAAAATTATTTGTATGTATTTAAACAAAAATTATGTGTGTATTTTTAATAGGCAATATTTTCATTGTAAAATATAATAATCAAATTCAAAGCTATTTATACTTGATTATTATATATTTTTGTTATTATTTTATTTTGATGTGAATTAAATTTTATATTTGATTGAACGCTTTCAGTTTGTATATATAATATTGAATTATCATGGTCATTTTTCGATCACATATGAACTTTCTAGTATACGTAGTACATATTGTTAATATCACTAGATTTCTAATTGAGTTTGTGGTAATAAACTAGATAATAATTATGTATGTTATGCATGCAAAATTATTTGATAATTTTTTTGTGAAGAATTAACTTTCCATGTACGACATGGCGTATGAGTAACTATTAATTGAACAATTCTGAATTGGGTCATTTTCAAAGAAAACAATAATATTTTGAGTAGATATGAGATCGGAATAAATATGCACACTAAGTTGCTTTTACCATACTAATCCACAACTTTAATATGGTTGTTCTCCTCTGAATAGTTAGTGAGTTATGGCGCTTAAAAATTTTGTTTTAATTTCCATTACTTTGTACAGGACCCACATGAAGAAGTGGGCGTGGCATGCTGGTTTTATGCCAGATTATTTCGGTTTACGATATCAATGAAAGTGTCAATTATCGTTATTCTAGACAGAAGATTGTAGAAGTTACAGCTGTTTCCATTTAAAAGAAGTACAGACACTTTGTATGGGAGCTACTATAAAAAGTAGGCGCGGCTTGCCTATTTTAGGCAAGGTTATATAGTAGTATAATATAACTCGATGTGCCAAATATTGTTGTCCCATATGGTATATTAAGTGGGTTACAGCAAGTTAAAGATTTCAAAAATTCCTAGGTGTGAGCGTAGCTGTTGACCGATCATGCCCATTATCAATCCCCTTCATACCTTTGGATTATAGATTACTTGTTCCAAATTTCGTCAAAATAGCTCAATATTTGCTCAATATATCGTGCGAACCAGCCAAATGAAGGACAGACGGACGAACATTGTTGAATCGAAAATTTAAGCGACGCTGATCAAGAATATACATATGTTTCTAAATCTCCGGAGATCCCTTCAAGAGGTTACAAACATCTGACCGAAATATATGTATATGTATATATATAAATATAAATATATACATATATATACAATATATACATCTGTTGTACGGGTTATGTAGAGAAAAGCGCATGTGAATACTAATAATAACAAAGAGAAATGTATGAAGAAAGCACAGAAAAAGAAAAAGAAAGCTGTTCATTGTTTAAAACAAACCTACAGTCAGCATGGATTTACTATAGAAGTCACGCACATATGCACATTTACATCAAGACGCCTCGGCAAAAAAAGTGAACACTTCAAATTGGGGTTTCTATTAAAAAGTGTTCTATTCAAAAATTTGCTCTCAGATAGTAGAAAATATGTATCAACTACGAAATATTACATCAGACTTGAAGAAATTTAGCCGTCAGAATGAAAAATTTCGATTTTTTATTGGATTCTAAAGATTGTTCAATTCAGGAATGGCTTTATATTGATTCTATTTTGATATATGAACAATTTGGTGAAAATCATAAACCAATCTTGGTATACTGTATGTTTGAATGGTAAAAGACTTGAACTTTCCGTTTGATATCCAAAGTGAGACACCTTATTTGAAAGTACATATGTATGGGTATATATACATACATGTATGCTTGCAGACACAATATCAACAGCAATAACAAAGACAGCAATAATAGTAACGGTAACAATAATAATATGTATAGTAAACTGCTGGCAGTGTTGATATTGCAGCTGTACAATACCAAAAGTTCACAAAGCCCAACAACTACATTAACAATAACAGTATAAAAAGCGTAAACAACAAACCATAATAACAGGAACATGAACAACAACAGCAACATCAATTGCAACTGTTGTCATATTGTTGAAGACAAATTTGCATTTTACGTGTACCTGCATGAGCGATATCCTTCAACCAACAAAACATGGTAATGAGATTGGAAAAAAAGAGAGAGAGAAAGAGAGAGAGAGAGAGGGTAAGAGAGTGCTCTTTTTAAATAGGTATAACCATATATACTATTTTTTTCTATGCACTGATAAGTACATATAAGTAAATGTCGAACGTGACACAAAATTCACTTAGAGAAGACAATGTGTGACAATTCTAAAATATCCAGAATTTGTTTTTAATATTTCCTGGAATTGCTTCTAACTGAAAATTTGTCATTATTATTTTGTTGTTGTTCTTCATGCATTTAGCTTCTGTGACTGATATATGGGACACTGCCGGTCACTCGACTTTAAATCAAGAGAATTATTTCGGACTTATTTCAACGAACATCACTCATAAGTAAGTAGATGAGAATTTTTTTTCCAGCCTTTTGAAGTATCTCTTTTTTTTAAACAAAGTCGATTCATTTATCATGAACTTATACTATATAGTATTAGTAAGGAAAAAAAAAGAACCAAACATTTAGGAAAACCCTAGGTATCAGTACACAGTAGTATAGAACATACTATTGGGTGTTCACTTAAAGAAATTTATAGAAAATAATACAAAACAATATGTACCTGGTAACTATTTTTTCCTATACTTTTGTCATAAGCACTTAATATCTTCTGGATTACGTTCTCTTTCTATAACTAATTGAAAAGAATTTTATGCAAAAAATTTGCAACTTTAAAGATTTTTAAACTATGCACTTGAATGAAAGCATCTATTTTTGAGCTATTTTGAGAACTTTATTGTACAAAAATACATGTACCTCATTAGGAATCGTAATGTACAATAATAATACTCAACAGTTCAGTAAAGTATTGTACGAAATGTGTTACTAATTGAGCCCGACATCCTTCACATTAATATTTAATGATGGTATAGGCGAAATGTGCGTAGTTATATAGACGAATTCCTAAAATAAATTCACACAAACAAAATGACAGCAAAATGTTTTGGTTTTGCACTTGTGTTCTCGTACTAATACATATGTACTACTTGGTAGACAGAGATAGGTGAAGAATATCATCAAACATTGCCACAACAGCAATACTGTTGTTATATTGATGTATAAGTATGTACTCGTATATCTTTACATCTTTTTATGGCATATAACTATTCCTCTTGTCCTTTTTTTAAAAGCAACCCTATTTGAATGGCAGCACTTTTCGAAAATAAATTCATTCATAATTTATTAATGCTAGGACACGCAAAGTGGTTGTCAACATTTAAGTAAGAAATCAAACATTGATAAATGTATGTTTGAAAAAGAAAGTGAAGAGGAATTTAGAATACAAATCAAAACATAATTGAATGCTGAGTCCATTTTATTTTCTGTTTTTCCATCTATGATAAATATACATATTTTTTTTATATTTATTTTATACAATATTTTTCTTATTGGTGTTTGTAAAGGAAAAAATAATAAATTGCTAATGAAGTAAATTAAGTGCAAATATTTTACAAATTCAACATACTAATCGTAATAGATGTAAAAGGCCCGGTACTCTTTATTAGTTGTGCTTTTTATTAGTGTTTACTTTAGGTTTCATTTTATTTTTGTGCTACCAACTTAAAGGTTCTTTACCCAATTTTAACCAATACATATGTAGCACTTAAAAGGCCTTTACTATTTAGTGTGCTTCGTTTCAAATATATTTAGTATGTATAGAGAGCCGTAAACTCATTCAATTACAGCGACAGTTACATACTTATGATTCTTCGTAGATATGTATAAGTATTGAATATATATATAGGGTGCTCCCCATTAAATTTTCTTTTTTTAAATTCGTTAAAAAGAAGAAACATATTATTCGAAAGAGCACATATTTCCGTTATTTATGGAACACAACTTCATTCATGTGACTTTGCGCATTTTATCAATCCAGTTCCCCAAGACTTTGATGACGGATATCTCACGAATTTGTTCACGGTTTGTTCGATATTCCCCTTAAGAGCCTGAATTGTTATTAGACTGTTCGCATAACATCGGTCCTTCACGGCATCGCACAAAAAAGTCTAAGAGCGTCAAATCTCAGGTCCGAGCTGACCAATTGACATCGCCGATACGACTGATAACACGATTATCGAACTTGGTGCCCAAGAGATCGATTGTATGATACGGCACGCCATCCTACTGAAACCATAGATCATCTTTGTCAATGTCTTCAAAATCCGACCACAGAAAATCGTTTATCATGCTTCTGTAGCGCTCATCATTGATCGAAATAGCATTTCCAGCTGCATTTTCAAAGAAAAATGGGACAAAACAGACATTGATGCAAAAAAAAAAATGCTATGTTTTGTGCTAAATCGTTGGATGATAGTCCTGAATGTTCTTTATTATGGGTTTCTTCCTTTCTCTATGGTATTAAGTTTTCAGATACCTTTCTTTTCTTCTGCTCTACTGTTTGAAAGAGTGTGTGATTCATATATATGCGCTTAGTGTAGGTGCAGAAATATTCCATATAGTTACATATACATATATAAACATACATATATGCTCCTGTATTCACATAGTGCATATCTATATATAGACACTGAAAACTATTGAATATGGCAACATAAAATGGAAAGTGATAACGATTTGAAACGCTTTATTTCCACAAAAGTTTACGACTAGTGCCAAGAAGGCCCAATAAAGTTCATTTTGCGTCTTGATCTTTATAGATCTGGCTTTAAATGGCTTAAATGGATTAAATATTATAAATATTTTTCAAGTACGTCTTGGATATTAAGTGGGGGAAAAAATTGGTTTCATTACTCTAAATATTCCACTTTCAGATGAATTCGTCTGTACGTATTTCTGTAGGGTACAACTTGGGTCAGAATATACGAAAAACATTGAGTTATAATGAATTATTCATACAAAAGGAAATGAACAAGTATATGTCTATTGGAATTGATATGTTCGCTCATCAAATTATAATTATATTCTCTTATGAGTACACATAGTACATATTTGTGCAATTCAATTAGTATCGAACATGCATAGTACACTGCTGACACCAATATTATTTGATTGGTGACAAATGCTTAATTATATCTAATTAACGTACGTATGCTGACGTGTACATAATATTGTTGATGGGAACATGTGTATGTATGTAGTGTACATCTTATGTCCCATGTAATGTAAATAGGTAAAATATAATATATGCCACATTTGACGATTTAATCTAATTTTTACAATAGTAAGCTCGTTAAGATTGTTCTCATGATATCAGAACATGAACATACATGCATGTACCTCACACCATATCAATGAATGATATGATGATACGACTGAATGACATATACATATTTAGCAACCAAAGCACAATTTCTTGCTAAGCAATTTTCACTCATCAATTATGCTCAATCAAAGGTCGTGTGCGTGTGTGTGTGTATACGAACATGTTGTCAAACATTTTTAAATTTATATGATTTTCAAAAATACTACATTACGTATTAGTATTCTAATACTCAACTGATTATATTCATTTAAAGTCATAACACGACCCAAAACTATATCAAGTCATGAAAATGACTAATGATTTATATATATGTATGTATGTATATATCTATGTATATATAGAATTTAAATTCCATTGACCGCAGTGAATCGAAATTCGAATAAAGTGAAGTAAATTTGTAGAATTTTAGAAAAGAAGTAATCAGTTATTTATTCTTATTATCAAAAATTGTTATTTGGATTTATACTGTATAAATATTAGTAATAGTATATAATGCTTTTTTTTGGGATAATATAAACAAGCTATATGTTTTGATGTCATAGAAGGGTTAATAAAGCTACACTCTACTAATCTCCGTTGCGAATTACACATGACATAGAAGCGAAATCGACTTGTCCACGTCTGATTGAGTTGTAGGACAAAGTTAGAAAAAACGTAATTCAAAAAACTATGAAATAAGTTGAGTCACAGTCTCCGCAACATTGTTGCTAAAACTTTAGCAAGTAAAGAATTGTAGAAAAGAAGTAATCAGCTATTGATACTTATGATCAAAATTGTTATTTGCATTTATGCTATACAAATAGTAATAATAGAATATAATGTTGTTATTTCGGGTAATATAAATAAAGTATATGTTTTGATGCCATAGAAGGTTTAATAAAGTCACACTCTACTAATCTCTGCCTCGAATTACGCATGATACAGAAGCAAAATCGACTTGTCCACGTCTGATGGATTTGTAGGACAAAGTTAGAAGAAAGTACTACAAAAAACTATGAAGTCAAAGTCTCCGCAACATTGTTGCTAAACCTTAAATATACTTTTGACTATGGCTGTACATTTTTATATTAAAGTAATAAATTGTGCAATGCAGTACCAGCGCCATTAAAGTGATTTTTCGTTTTTATTTAAATTTAACAACAACGATAATCCACAATGGGAATTCAACTACTATATAAGTTGATGTAGTTCTCGTACCTCCCTACTTTGAGCTAAATAAATTTATTAAAACTTGTGTTTGTTCTTCTTAAAATTTTTTATTTATTTATTTTTAGTCATTGTTTTTTTTATAGTTTCATAAGCCAATAATGTTATTGTACAAAGTTCGCTCATTTCCCTTAAGGAAAGTATGAATTGTTGGATTTTTGTGTGTTTCTCCACACACAGCATGAACATGAGCCTTAAGTGTGTGTATTTTTGTAAGTTACGTCGTTTTTACCATTACCATTCGTTTTGGTCAATTGAATTTGCCACACTTGACAGCTGCCTTTTGCTCTGTCGCAAACACAAATGCTATCACAGATGACCAACCGACCCGGCCTTCTCTCGTTCTCTCTCACTTTCTGTTGTAGCTTTTGTGCCATGTGCTACAAACATAATTTCCGCTTATTCATTCCTTTTGTTCACCCAAACCTTCTTGTTCTTATTATTTGTATTTTTAGTTCTGATTGCTATGTAGAATTTTAAATTGTCCTTGCGTGGGGAACGTTTATTGAAATTCAATTTCTTTAATTATACGTATGTTCATGAGAGTGCGTGTGTTTGCGCATGTTCATACAAATGTACGATTTTCATAAGAAATTGCCGACTGTGTCTTTGCTTTTCAGCCGCCCAAATATTTTTTATTCTACTCTTTAGCATATATTTTATTTTTTGGTTTCGCTAGAATCAGCACAAAATTTCTTAATAAAATTGAATTACAAGGAATTTTCGCAAAAAGGTCTATTTATATATGGACTTTATACAATTCTCATATATTTAATTTTAATTTCATTTAAAATTCTGTACATACCTCAAATCAATATATTGTATACAAACATACTCCAACAAATATGTACAAGTTTGTGCTCATAGATTTAAGACGAACGTCCATATAACACATACATATGTACATCCAACCTTGTGTTTACTATGAAAGCCAAATATTTAAGAGCATTATTTATTATAATTATATAAATATGTATATATTTATATATTGTAAATTGTGTTCTTCATAGTCGTAGTATTAATTCAATTTTAAATTTTGTTTAAAGTCGCTTTTTGTCGAATTGTTGATCTTAAGACGAGGACGAATTATGAAATAATAATTTACTCTGAGCTTGAATTCAAAAAAATGTTCTAAGAATATTACATAATTCATTCGCATCGGATGCCTGCGGAATCATAAATCAAAATGTAATATTATTCAGAGTGTAATAGCAACTCGTTCAGGAAAATATAAATCTTACTAGCGCACTGAAGCAATCGCTTTGGCATTTATCCGCAGATCACGCTATAGGCCACATTTTTGAGAGTATTAAAATATATTAGGAACTTATAATAAAGTTTATAAAATTGTTAAAAGTTTGTGAAACTGCCTTTGAAAACACAAGCATTGTTTCCAACGATCTTTAGAGAAGTTTTTATGGAGCTGTGAATTTCATTGCATACTTTAGTCATTCACAACTTCAAGTTTCTTTAATCCGACGAAAATATTTAACACGGTAAAAGTTCAGTATTGAATTAAAACAAAAAGAGCAGGAGAGAAAGATTATATTGTATATGCAGCAAATTAATTTAAGCAGGAAAATTAAAAATATATATATGCTCTTATGTATTTATATATGTACGATAGTATGTACGTGTATATAGAAAAATAATGACAAAATTTAATTCCCTGCTGTGCGATAAAGTAAAAACATGTGTAAAAATGTTCCTTAAGCGTCGCACCACAAGTACCACATATACTCGCCCTCACCTTTTCTGTCAACCACACAGACACCCGTGCCCATGCGCACACACATATGTATACGCTCGAAAAGAAGGCGAAAAATGTGAAGCAAAGTTTCTTTAAATTGACATAACACGCTACACACTGTTGAAACAAAACACAAACGTGCCAAAAACTTTTATTAACTTTCTCCAACCAAACCACTTATACACTACTGACATATATACATATGTATGTATAATACTTGAAGCAAACCTTCAACCTTTATATCTATGGGGTTTTATTCGTATGCCAACACCCATCAGACTAACAAGTCAACATAAACAAAAGTTCTTGTCATACTTTCAACCGAGAGTAAGGTGGTTACAAACTAAAGAGAAAAAAAAAGAAACTATAAGAGTAGAGTATGTATATGTATAAGCATAAGACGAGCATATTTAAAAAGCAACGCAAAAGACTAAACATCGACTACTTTACACATTCTCACAATTCTCATTAAAATTACATGAAAATTTATGACGAATTGCATGCGAAAACAAATTATTTAATTTTATAATTTTTTTTCAGAGGAAATTAAATGAAATCTGTGGGGTTCATATTCACAATAAGTTGTAGCAGGCATGCCAGAAATGTCAAAGATTAAAGTATTTTCAGTTGTAAAACTTATGTGTGAGCGTGTGTGAGTACGTGTGTGAGAACTTATTATGTACATATGTATAATATGTGCTTGCGTATTTACACTTAATTTAAATTTGGAAGACTAAATTGTTTTGGATGTGGTTAATTTATTATTTGTACAATGCTTTATCAAAAAATGTTTTTTGGCTTTGCTTGACAAGATTCTTAATTGTATTTATTTACTATTTTATAATTTCGTTAAAAGTTTCAAGACATATGTATGTAGCTGTGGCTTCAAAAAATTTATTAAAAAAAAAATTAAAATTAAGAGACTTAAGACTTTTAAGACTGAAAGATTTTTAATTGTTAATGCTTAATGCTGGCACTGAATTATTCTTGATTTGGCTTAGCGTCTCGACCAACTAAACCTCCTTTACAGAAGCATAAAAATTGTTCTATTTAAACAGCGCCAAATTGTCGACAATTTGCGATTTTTCTGCCAGTAAAATATACAGTAATAAATAACTCTCAGACAAACTAGTTTACATCAACTGTTATTCGAATTTAATTAACACGCACTTTAAAATAGGAAGAGAAGCTCGCCTACGTTCATTTGAGCTCTAGGTGCGAAATATGAGATATTTGATAAAATTGTTGTTAAAGAGACCTTTTTGAAATTAAATTAACTACTTGAAAATGAAATTCTTTCGCTTTCATAAAGTTGAAAGAATTTAATCTTACAAAATATTCATATAAATTTAACACCATTTAGCTACTTGTAATGTTAAGTGTAAATGAAATCAATATATTGTAAGAAAAACCGTAATAGAAAATTTACAAAATCTTAAATATTCCACTTACTTGTCCATATGTGTTAAGGGGAGAACTACCATATAATCTTGATGCCCTATTTTGTTTGAGTAGTATATGCTTGTCATAGTAAAATAATCACATCACACTAACGCCTTTGAAAATGATGGTTCTTCCGATTACAAAGAAACCCTACACATGCATGCTTCGCTACCTTATAATAATCACAACCCTTCTAGACAAGATAAGAAGACAAAAAAAAAAAAAAGAATTGTATAGCATAAAAAGGAGACAAAAAAGATATAGGATGTAAGCAAAAAAAAATGCAAAACAATAGACGGAAGCATGTCCTTCCATTCAAGTGACTTGAGTTATATCTCCCTCACTCGAAGGAAGTGAAAGAAATGAATGTTATAAAAATGTGGGAAAAACAAAAAAATGAGTTTTTTATGAGATAATTTAAGATGGTGCTGGTGGCTTTTCCATGTCAGTGCTCACACTATACTTTATATACTTTTACCGACTTTGATGCTTATGATCTAACTTGAAGAGGCCAGACACCAAATGCTTCCCCCCATTTTTACATTTTATATGATAATGAACGTTTGGATGTTTTTTTAAGTGTTTATTTTGTTTGAATTTGGTTATATTTTGTCATTGTAATTTGCTATTGGTCATTATCATACGGGTTACGCCATGCATCACATAATCCGCTATGGTAATAAGTATTCAGACTCGTTTTTTTCGCATCTATTTTACCTGTTGGTACATAGTTTGGATATATTTGGTTTTGTGAAGGTTTTTGTGTTTTGTTTTTACAGCAGAATTATTTCTTACCCAACGAATGAGAATGAGAATATTTATACTTCCCTCAATCGGTGAAAGGCAAATACTTAACGAATAAATGAATAATATTGGTTTGGGAACATAAAGATATTCTCAATGAATTTTTAATAAAGACAAATTGCTTAGTTTCACTTTGGAGATAAATTATGTACATACATATATATGTATGTACTTTGTAGATATTTATGTGTATGTTTTAAATTGAATTAAATTAATTTTTCAAGACACAATATGAAATAAAAGAAGAAAATTTTAAATTGAAGTGGATGACAAGGAAAAAGCCAAAAGTACTTTCTCAATGTCTACACACTTTTAGTTATATTAATTCTACTCGTATTTTCACGATTTCGCAATTTTCAATATTAAAAATTGGATAAGGTAGATAATAATGTAATACCGTAATTTAAATTAAATAAAACCATGTGGAGAGGACTTTAACATTTTGTGATGAGCTGAGAAAATAACTTGTTGGTTATTGAGAAAAATATGAAGAATTTTCGGTGAAACATTGAATTTTCCCAGTTTATACTATAGTAGTAGTTAAAATAATACTGATAAAATCCGACTGCAGGTCTATAGGTTTTACTATAGCATTGTTTGACAATAATTTGAATATTTGAACTCTTTATTAAAAAAATTGTGAAATACCGGTGCATAAAACTGTTTGAGGAGACTGAAGATGTTAAAGACCACCATCGGTAGGACCGTCCACATATAGTTCGACAATAACCATGGCCCAGGGGATGAATGTCTCGTAAAAGTCCATAAGTCGAATTATTAAAAACGACTTCGGACTTGCAGCTTTCAAAAAATGGAGGATGGAGGATGGAGACAGAACAGAACATTCTTGTTTACCGATGAAAAAATTTCTACCATGCAAGAAAAATTTCACATGTGTATTCACGGTAATTTAGGGAAGCATCTGAACTTATTCCATGGATCGAAAAGGGTTATCTAAACTAAAAAGACCCAAACCTGGCTCATTTGAATCTGCTGGATTACAAATTGTGGATAGTTTTAGAAAACATGGTTTGCCACAAAAGATACTGCAACATTGATTCTCTTAAGCCAACTTTGATTTGTGCTGTGGCTAATTTGCCACAGGTATTGGACGAGGTATGTGTGGCTATTGATTAGTGGCCAGTCCGACCTAAGGTGTTCGTGATGGCAAAGGCGGACATTTCGAAAGAATCGTTTGGTATACAATATATATCAATAAATATGTTAAAAAAATTGGTCCAAAAACGTTCTTACTTACTAACTTATGTGGACATTACAAACACAAATCGATCTGGCCCAAATCTAACATTCTTCGCCAGTTGGTAATTAAAGGCGCTGCCAAGTTTCTCCACCGAAGGCTAGATCTGGCTCTTCTGCGTCGTCTACCAGCGGGTTTCGAACATAACACCTTCTTAGCCGGAGCGTGTTCTTCCATTCGTTCGACATGACGCAGCCAGCGCAGCCGCTGAATTCTAATGCGCGTTACTATTTTGGTGTCGGCATACAGCTCATACAGCTCATGATTGTGCCTTATTCTATACTCGCCACTAACGCAAATAATACCTTAGATCTTGCGTAGGACTTTTCTCTCGAAAACCCCAAAGAGATTCAATGTTTTTAATTTTATGGCATAAAATGTGTGTGGTATTTCTGGCTCTATTAGGTATAAGCTTGAGAGATGACGAAAAGGATAATGTATGATTCAATTGAGCAAATATAAAATGAATCACTCCAATCGCTCTTAAAATGGTCACGTATTTTTTTGGAAAATATTAGCAATGCTTATAATTTGGAACTAACATTAATAAATATTTGGTAAAGTGCGCTTCATGCCACCAACAACGATAATCAGTTGTAATGGGCAAATAAGTAAGTACTTAAGTTTTGAAACAACATAAAAGTTATGGCATTATTTGTAGCAACAAACACACACATACGTACATTTATTCACATTTACCTCATATTTATTTTCCTAGTCAATTTATTTCAATTCATTTCTTTCCAATTCTTTCTGTTTGTTTTTTCTTCTTCTTTTTTGTTCATAATAATACCACTTTGGAAAGTTTTTTCCTTTACTTCTAAAAATAACCATTCAAAGTTAAAGTGGTTTTTGATGGTTTATAATATGTACGAGTAATAAGCAATGTAGTATGTATTAATAATATTATTAGTAATGAAAATAATAGCACGACAGGCTAGTACGTAGAACGAAAGATACCGTTCACCCAAACATACTACTATTATATTCGTACATAATCATATTAATCCACTTGAAAAATACTTCCTATCATTGAAGTTATCGATGATGATCTTGATGATGATGATGTTGATGTCTATGATGATGGTGAAATTATTTACTACGTATTATTCGTACAATAGCCTTATGAATAAATGAAATGAATAGGTAGGTGCTCATATCAGCAATCGGTAATAAAAACAAGATTTTCCATTTAACTATACCACCACATCAAATCCTAAGTAGCAGTTGTTTTTCTTCCATTTGATGAAAATCGCATTGAAAAAAATTATACGCCCACGTATGGTTATGTTAATGTAAGAAAAAAAATGCTTATAATAATAACTATATAATATTGTTGATAATTGTGAAGAGCATGCTATAATCCTGCTCAGTATGTAGTTACGATGGCTGTGGCTGTTCAGTATGCAACTAGTCGTTGATTGGGGGGGGGGGGAGAACTGAGTTAGTTAGTTGGAAATTGAAATTACAAGTCTTCAAATTTTCTTGGCATTCTATATTTAATGTAGCTTAAAATATATGTATATATTGCTAATGATATTGCAATTTTATAACCCATTGGTGCATAAACTGATAACTATTTAATAACAATGAATTTATGAAAATATATATATATAAGTACTTCCTTCAAGAATGCTATTCAATGACCCTTTTCGATGTGCGTGTGTGTGTGTGTGTGTGTGAGTCTTAATGCAACTACTTAAATAAGGTTGGCATATACCTACAATATTTTGTTACTTTACATAAAGGGAGGCTGGCTTTTTAAGCATTTTACGACGCTCTTAATGGTCGTCGTGGCGCCATTGATTGCCAAGTAAATGCGTCAAAATCCTCCAATTGATGCGTGTTTTACAACACATTTTGTCACAACACATTTTCCCTTACAATTTGCTAACTTGCCAATAGCATTTAGTATCAACCAACTGAATGAAAGTAACAGCAGTGAGTCAAGTAAGTTAAAAATGCTTACATATTAAATATCAACATACAATGGAAAATTCTTTGTGTGAAATGGGGCATACATATTTTCTAGGTGGTTTCAATAGAAACACATTAAATGTAATATAATTTGTTGTGACATCAATGATGTCATTAAAATCAAATTGTGTACTCTGAGTACACGGTTCAATGATAATATATTTTAATGCCAAGTTTTCGTAAACAAAATATTGAAAATTATTCAAATTTTAGTTTCTTCCACTTATTATCTATATTTTGGTAGGCATGTATTCTACGATTTTACGTCATAACGATTCTACGTCATAACAATTTTACATATTGTAGGTAACCTTCTATTGAACTGTAATGTTGTTGATAGGCGTTTCTAAACACATATGTATTCCCATTATGGAAATACTTATTTTATGTAAATAAGAAAACATGAGTGTTGATATGACATTAAATTTAAATATTTAAATTTTGTAATGCAACCCTAAAAATTAAACATATGTTTTTCAAATTTAAATAAGCTTCTAAGCTGAAATTCTTCTAATATTAAATCAGCTTGATGTAACGGAAAATATGAAGCCTTACATTGTCTCACTATTATTTATGCATTCATTCCTTCCTTGGCAAAAAAAAAAAACACTCAAGTACCATCGCTGTATAATTTTGCAAAGCAAGTTTTTCGGATAGTGAATTAAAAAAAAATAGAAACTTTATTAAATTGATTTGAATTAAATCAGCAAATGTGCATTCAACAAAAAACCTAAACGCGAAAGCACTTCAAGCCAATATCATGACAAACATTGGCAACGATATTGTGTTATTAGCAACGAAAGTTGAAATTTGAATAATTTTCTGCATTAAAATCTTCCCTGTAAGAAGTAGTGAAATAAATAATAGAATGGCCGTGACACATATTTGACAACGAGAGAAACAATAATAGCTACATAAAGTGCTCTCAGTTGTATTGTTCTCTCAATTTGTATTGACATATGTCTACTACGTAAGCTTGCACAAATTATCATAGAAAGACGTTAAAGATTGCAGAAACTTATCTCGAAAATCAATGTGAAATTGCGTGAATATTTCGGTGTACTTATTTGTTAAATCTTCTGGAGTGTGAATAATGCGTTCTACATTTTATGCTAAGAACATATTAAAAATGTGGGCTTAGCTCAAATTGGCTACGGTTAGTCCTATCTAGTTGAGGTGGATATATGTAAGAAGTAGAAAAAAAATTGAAAATCTGAAATCTTCTCATACAAATATTGACAGCTGTTTACGGCATTTACCATTTAGCTTCAAAGTTCATTTATAAGTGTTTCACTTCAGTTTAAACTTGTACAAGCTTAAAAAATATAACACTTTAGCAGTATGTCTGTCTATCTCTCTGTATATCTGTCTGCTTGACTTTTAATGTAGCAACATTGTGAAAGAGCCAAAAAGTTTATAGAAATCCAATATGTAATTTTCGGTATTTTTTCCATTGTTTTCTTTTTTTTTTTTTGGTTTTCCGAAAAGTTAATTAAAGTTTGTTTGTTGCGGTTGCTGTTATTGTTGTTGTTGGTGTTGCTAACGCTATATCATGATATGAGTTTTTTTAACACTACAATGGACATGCGATGTGATTTGCTAAGCTGGCAGCTATATGAACAAGTTTTATGAAATAAGTAATGAAATAGAAACAATTCACACATCTTACAAGTTCAACAACGACAACGGACAATAGCATAGTTCAATCAAGTGACAAAGAAATAAGTGGAATACCACATAGTGCAGCTTCAGGAACACCGCTAGAGTTTTAAACAATCAACAGCAATAGGAAGAACTTTTTTTTGTTACTGCTACTGCTGCAGAGGCTATAACATACAATATTGTGAAACATGAGCAGCAACTGCGACAGCATGAGCTAACACATCCGTAGACAAGGACATTACACACTGGGGAGCAGCAAATTCACATTGCAATGAATGCTTGCTGAAGGTAAAATAAACTCATAAATTAACCAGAAAAGAAAGAACAACAGAATTACCATCAGGAAGACACAAACCAAATATTGCTACTTCAATCCCTCAATATGTTGAATCTATGAGCACAGTGCTGTTGTCATTCGTCGTTTGCAACATTTCAGCAACAATACATACCAATGTATTTGTTGCAGCAAAACATTTTTCCAATTTTGCAGCTATGCCAAATATTGGATGAAAATTCGGTTTTCAAACCAAGATGACAGTACTTTCAGTTATTCCTTTTTGGACATAGTTGGATAGTTATTATGATACAATGTTTTTGGTATTGCTAGTTTCAAATTAAATGTTGACTCCTCGCAAATGTCCTTTCCGTGTTTGTTTTATGATCATGATATTGATGATGACCATCACGACTATGAAAAATAGGAAGAAATGCTTAATATCCACAGTAGAAGTTGTACGACTAATAGGGTAAGAGCCATACATTACGTATTAGCATACATAGTATAGTTTATAATATATATACGATATATAGGATACGATGTATAGTGCTTGTCTTTATGCTGAATTCATTAAAAAATGATTGATAGTAATGAAAATACATTCTTGCTCTAATACATACATATGTCTTGTACATTCATGCATAATTGCTTAGGGGCTTATTTTGAGATATGGACAATACTATACGAAAATTGTGCATTTTAATTAGATACCTCTGACACGCAAACATCACATCAAAAGATGCCGCATTATAAATAAAAGACCAAACACAGTTTAGCTTAGAATTGATAGTATGTAGTAATAATCACAAATTGTTATCACCGCACGAAATTTGAAAAATGATATTTTTTGGATTTTCGTTACTACTTGGTATGATATTTAGATATTATTAACAGCAGTTTCATACATATGTTTGAATGTATAAGTACTTGGTGTTCTACTTCTCCTAAATGGTGGATTTGCATCTCAAAATATTTGCTCCTGATACTAACTGAACGATTTGTGTTTCTGTTTGGCATAGTTGTTCAGCCTATATCCGCTAAATGTGTTTTCAAGGCCACTAAGAGGTAAATACTATTATTTCTGACCACACACTCGTTTACAAATTGTAGCAAGTTTGAAGCAAAATCAAGACTTTGCACAGAGTTGAATTAAGTTTGTGAAAAAATTGATAAATTTATCAGTTCAAAGTACATTTATGCAGTAATAAGTGTCATATATTCAAGTTAAAGCAATATTTCATTAATTTGTAGCATTGCACAATTATTATAGAGACCACTTAAAAAATGAAATTTTTTCAAAACGAATAAATAAATAAACGCACTCTTCATCATTATCATTTCCATCACATTGTCATCTGATAAGTCTAGGAATAAAGCCCTTCCATTTAAATAATCTCATTTGCATTTTGCCATGAATTAAATTTGTTTATTACTTTGGAGCTCTCTGCAATAGTAATCGTGTCTCTGCTCATATGTATTTTCCCCCTTAGTAATTGCAACACAACAATCGTGGTGAAAAGCTTATAGTTCTCTTCTCATTGCTCTCTCAGTTTTCTCTGGCTTATCGCCCCTTCAATTATATTGGGCGTTGTATAAACGAAGGTGATTTCTCCAGTTTCGTTTTTCCATCTAATTGTTATTGTTGCCTTTTATATTAATTTATTACATGTTTGTGATTAATTAAAGAAATTTTATATTTTTTAGTGATGGATGAAATTTGATAGACGTATAGACACGTATTAATTAAAGTGCTATACATATAATAATATGTATGAAGTCTGTAATATACCGGAAGAGTTTATGAAATAATCGCTATGTAGATACAAAATTTAAATATGTCATAAGAATTTACTATATCTTTGAATATTATTCACCTACTTTGAAATGCTTTTGATAAATTTTTAAGTATAATTTCATTACAAATTAATTAGTTATGAGAAAAGTACAAGTTAAAATGCCTACTAATGAAATTACAATATTTATAAATGATGACGTCGCTGAAAGGAGCAAAATATGATTAATTTGAATTTAATTGCGATAGAACATTTTAAATATTAGTTCGTGTCTTTCCGCAGGGAAATTGTATATGGTTAAGGCTTAAGCTTATTGAATGAATATTCATATATGATCAAGTAAATGTTTAATAGAATAGTATAAGAGTCAATAGGGTAACATTTTTTTTTTAAATAGGTTCAATTATAATTTAATATGCAATTAGTTGTAGGAAAAATTAAGAAAATTAATTCAAATATACATCGTATACAGCTTAAAAACTAAAATATAAAGGTTCAGGTATATTAACCATGGATATACTCACGTCAGGTAACAAGTGTTATTGATATTTTTTTTCTTTTGATCTCAATATTGAAAAATTTAATTTGCACTTTAATGACATTATAATCGTACCATAGAAAATAGAAGTGCAACTGGTGCCGTGCAGATAGTATGCCTGAATGGCATAGTAAAAAATTTCCTTTAAAAGCTATTCGATTTTTGACTAATTTAGAAAATTTACAAGCCATTGCCAAAATACTTGCTTTAAGTTTTTAGCTGCTTTTGGACCTTATCTTGGTTCATTAGCAAATGTATTGCAAAAGTATTGTATTCATTACCGTTATTGAAAAGATGAATATAAGTAGAAATTTTCTGTTCAGCACATTTCTATATCATTTAGCTTTTTTTCATATAAATTTTTTTTATGCAATCAGATTTTTGACTCCTGCCGCTCTATAAAAGGTTATACAGCGAAAATATAATAAACTTCTATAATAATTTATTTTTATTTTAAATGTAAAAAAAAAAAAAGTAGTGATAATAAATTGACAAGTTTTACATATTTTCTCTCTATGAGACCTTTGTTATTATTTTATTATAATGTTGCCAAATATGAAGAACAATAACAAAAATATCTTCTCGAAAAGTTTTCACATTACCAAATAATGAAGATCGTACGTTCACACACATACACATGCTATATTCGTACATATCATACGCGTACCTACATGTACGTAAACAAGTTAATCAAGCGCTAGAAGACAACAACAACAACAACAACAAGTTGACGATGATATTATGCATGAAGAAATTTTTAAATAAAAATAGGCTCAAATACATAGAAGTAGACATTGAAGAAAACTAGGCGTTAAGCTGCCATTAAAATTTGAATATTCTTTTGCTTGAGTACAAGCAACTTTTATATTTAAATGGAATATTTTGAAAACAAAAATAAAAACTTCATGTAAATCACTTAAAAATAACAATAACAAAAACAAAAATATCCGAAAATATGCACACAAGTAAACACCTACGCACACATCCATCCATATGAACACTACAAATATGCTAAAAATGGACCCTTAAGCATTTTCCAAACAAATGCTAAAACAAAAACAATAGAAATACCGCTTTTGGGATGCTTAACATAGCTATTCATCGTAGATGCTCAACATGTTTGCATTTATGAGAGTGCGCGTGCTAGAGACCCTGTAATCACATCGTAAATATTTTTTAAGTGTCACTCTTGAAGTGGATATGATTTTCATTAGCAGCAAGTAGCAAGTAACAACAACTAACTACAACTAAATATGGCAAGAGAACAAATATAATTGACAAAAATATATTACATTGTACATTCAATGAAAGAATGGCATAACACAAAAACCATTGATTTTATATTTACTTTTTTTTCTATATCGAAATTAGAGCAGTGCAATTAATCTTTTGTTAAAAAATTTTGATCAATCAACATTTTTTATTTTTATTTTTCCATTGTTTTTCAAAAATTACTTTGAGAATAAAAATATAAACGTATTCTCATATTCGTAGCTACCTACTTGTCTCCTTTGTATTGGATAAAATATTATAAATAATTTGAATATTTTATTGGACTAATTTTATTCTGATTCATCGTATAATTTCAATTTTTGAATATTCAAAATCATGAGTATTCAAATAATCATATTTTTTGATTCAAATTGTTTGAACAAACGATTTATCCCACAGCCCTAATCGTAATATGAAATAAACATATCCATATACAAATGATACAGAATTCAAAAAATACACGGATATAACTTTCGAGCTATCATATTTTGCCACAGCAAATGAAAACACCCATTCACTTGTTTCTTTTTTTTTCCCCCATGTAGAATTATATAAAATATTATAATAGGAACAATAACGATGAACAATTGAGACAAAAAAAAAAAAATTCGCTCTAAAATGGAAATGATGTGCTGCGTCTCGTTGTGTTTGTGTATGTAGCACTATATATTGGCACAAAATGCTTTAACTATTTACACATACAGATACACGTGAAGCAATGTAGCAAATAAGTTTAAATGCGCAAAAAATTTTAGTAAAAACAGACGATGTGATAAAACGTTGATGGCGAAGAAGAACAAGAGAAGAAGAAGAAGAAGAAGGCACATGAGCAATATATAGTAACATCAACAGAAGCAGGAGTAACAGATGTACCCGTGTGTACGTATGTATGAAGGGCAACATTTTATTTTTATTTTTATCAACGGAACCATACAATCATCCAACTGTTTATTTTGTTATTGCTCTTGAATAAATTCACTTGCTTGGTAAGAGAAGATTATATATTTTTATTATTATTTTTGTAATGCTATATTGTTGTAGCTAACTGCTACCTAGGTAGGTATGTACATATTGCGGTTATGAAAATCAAAGAAATCGTTTAGAGCTGTTCATTCATTCATTCGACTCATTTCATTCTAGTGTTGTGTTTGTGTTGTGTTTGTAGAAAACGAGTATTTTCTGGAAATTTGAAAAATACTCTTTTCAAAATAGTTGAGCGAGCATACGATGGAAACATTTTATACTCGTAATATAGATTAGCTATATTTTCAATAGTAATTCTCATATGGTTAATGCAACAACAAAATGTATTAAGTAATTTAGTACCTTTCTCTTTAAATTTATTCGTAACTTATATACACAAAAAACATTGCGATCACAAAACATAGAAAACATAGATTATTTTAAGACCTGAAGCAGGAACCTGCCTTAGGTTAAACCTTTTAAATTTCATAATGATGCATTTTTTCTTTAATAATAAATTCTCTTTGATTCTCAAAAAAGTCTCTTCAATAAGAATTAAAGCGAAGCAATTGACCAAAGACAGATGAAACTTTATAGCTCGAAACAGCATATTTTTTACTTGCAATGTATGCTTTAAATAAAATTATTACTACAGTGTGCCTATGGTTATTCTATATTATTTATACGTCTTGTATCTAACATCATCTCAACCATGATATGATATTCACCTATTGTTCCCACACATTGTTACTTTTTTCTGTGTGCCTTTTTTTTGATTCTTTGATGAGCAAGGCTGTATAAGATATACACTATGATGCGTGGTTATAAAATATGTCTGAACAATTTTACGCTTGAGTACAAATTATAAATGTACCTGTATTTATATAGGCTATGTGTAGGTATGCACTCTATATAGGAATACAAATATTAGGCTGAAGTGAAAAAATGTGTTTTTTTCGAATTCGAAAAGTGCCGTGTATTCAACAGTTGATCATTTCAATTTTTTACCTTAACAACTTGAGATGGTAAATTTTGTAATAGGTGTGGTTCTAAAATCTTTCAAAAATCTTTAATAATCTACAGTAGATCATATTAACTCGATTTGTTTTGAAAATGACCGACAAATCTATGATCTAAGTTTAGATCAACTATTGGGTATAGAGCGTTTTTAAAATCGCAAAATAAAACGATTTTGTCGCTCCACCCTTATGTAACCATAATTTAGAAACATAAATATTTTCTCGCCTAGATAATTTAACATTTGTCTGCCATCTCGTTTGGCACGCATATATTTACGTATATTTCTAGCAACATATCTACATATAGACGTTTATATTTATATATGCATATAGTCACTCACAAATACTTACATACTATAGACATGCATACGCTCTCGTACATAAATGGCTGACAAATTTATTTGCGTAGGGGAACGAATAAAAATGAAAGAACAAAATTAGGGCTACAAGGTATGAAGGGTCTCTTAACTATGGCAGGAAGTCAAATGTTGGCAAATTACAATAAAGCGGAGAAAGGAGCGGCAGAAAAATGAACACACACAGGTAAATACTGCATGTCGCCATAATGCTTAATGTTGTATGTAAGTAGCAGTAATGGCAACAGTTGTTGTTTTTCATTCACATTTCCTCTCTAATATTTGTCTTGCCACATCGTTTTACAATATTTACTGTTATTGTTGTTGTTGTTGTGGCTGAGCGGAAATTTATTTTGCAAAATTACGGATATGCTAGCAGTAGCAGTAAAAATAACACAATTCATGCACAACAATAACAATATTTTTGAATAAAAAATTAATATTGTATTTAACACAAAGCTAAACTTGTTTGTAAGTGTAAGTAAGTGGGCGAAGCATGCAGGTATAGAGGCAAACGTTGCCGAAAACCGGATTGAGAGTTTATTAGAGGTCCTCTCAACCGTGTACCTATTACACAGAACAACAACAACAACAAAAGACATGCAAATTTATGCAAACAAAAAAAAAACAAATAATAATAATAATAATAAAATTTCATGCAATAACATGTTGAGAGGAAAATATAAATCGCTGACATTTATTCATGCTTTCCTTTCTTTCGCTCATCTTCTTTTTCTTCAACATCACAACCAGCACCTTCCCAACTTGTCATCTTTTTCTTACAGCTCAGTGATGATGATGATGCTGTGTTGTGTTGTTGTTGCTGATGGAATTGTTGTAAGATTTTAATTAGACAAATTTCCAAAGGGATTTTCTTTTCTGAACAGAGCCTCAAGAGCAACATCAACTTATGGCTTTAGATATATAGTAACTAAACTACACATCTATGCTACATATTTATTATTTTTTGTTTCTTGTGAATATCTTCATTTTATCTTTGTTTGGTTTATCCCATTGTTGTTGTTATTAATGTTGTACTTGTGTTTATTTATCTAAATATCAACAAGTCAAGGACTTTTTTGTTGATGCCCTCATCTATTATGATAAAAAAAAAAACTAAAAATGGAAAAAAGAAATATTCAATTTAAATTCTTGTAAACAAGTTGCGAGCAACATACATAGAGGTGAAAAGAAATGCAATACAATATAGTAATTGGCAAGAAATGTTTAATTAATTACCTTTCAATTTAGATAGGCATGAGACGTTGGAACAGCAAATGCGACCACAGTAGATTTTTTCAATAATGCTCTGTGTGCAATCTATTTTGATTATAAAACATAGCATGCTGAAATATTTAAAACATTACATTTGCTTTCGCATAGACTTTAAAATCATAGCAGCTCATGGTATTATTTTTGTTTTTTTTTTTCAAATAAATTGAAACCACATCATTTAAACAATGCTGGCACAAATGTGCGAATGAAGTAGCAGTTTATAAGAAACTTTTATTATAAAACTATGTTACACATACCCAATAAATATTAGAATTATGAAGTGTGGCATATTAAAAGTATTTTCAAGCTTACATGCGTGTGCGTGACCATGTTACTTCCTATAGCAATACATACTGAATAAAAACTCATAAAAAATGCATTGAAGTCAACATGAAGCAGTGATTACAATGCAACACACACACATACACATTGTATATGTTGTGTTGTACAAAATCGGCAAAACGGCATCAGCACCAACATAAACACAGATGTACCCATATAGTAGTATGTACTAGTACTAGAGTAGCACTAGAGCATAAGGCACGCTACAAATTTGAAATAAATGTGCCAACAACATGATACAGAATACGAGCGTATTCAAGTACGAGAAATATGTATTGTAAATACACTACTTACGTGCATACAATTGGTATTCATAAGCAGTGCAAGTTGCATGTGGCATAACATCACAATTAAGGGAAAAAAGAAATGCATGAAATGAAATCGTAGAGGGAGAAGAAAGAATACACTGGAAATAACTTAAATACACGCACGCAATAAATGAAAAAAAAAAACATTTTTATAATACAAAATACTATAAGAAGTAATACTTGAAATAAAAGGAAGCACCTTTAACATGGCGCACTTTATAAGAATTGTGCATAGCACAATATGGTACATCTCGTACATGGTAAAATGCACAATAAAGAAGAAATTGATAAAGTTACAAGCAACATGATGTATTCGAGTGGAATGGCTATATCAAAGTTGTTCTTAATATTTTTTTCATTTTATGGAGTTATATGCGTGCGGTTATAAAGTTAAATTCATTTCCGATTACTAAAGCTTGCTTTATTTCATCCAACCCTACCTACTTACTCGTACCTTATTCAAATAGGTGGTAAGCTCCTAGTATGTCCATACTATAAATATATGGGAGCATTCAAGAAGAAAGCTTTCATCGAAAATTCACAATAATATAGCAACAATGTACAATGGTCAAATGATGGCAATGAAGGCTTCTGCAAAAATTTCAATTTTATTTTAATGTGTTTCGTTTATATGTATATGAGTCTGCACTTAAATTTATATGATGCTAGTAGGTTGTGACTCTTATTTACTGCCCATTGTTATACCTTATATGTGTTAAACTTTTGTGGATACTCTGTGCGACAGTCACTAGAATATCACATTTTCACCATTGAGTATCTTAATTCACTGCCAAATAAAGAAATATTACTGCTACTACAAAGGACTGAGAGAACATCTTCCACCATTACAGTGAGAACAATCATAAACTATAGTGATACACACTAGAAGTAAGGTCACTGTATACTGTTACTCATATTTTATGCTATAAAATTAAAAGTAATGTATGTTTTTGGAACAATTTTTTATATTATATATTTTATATATTTTATGTTTTATATATAATATTTTATATATTTAATATTTTATATATAATATTGTACACAAAAAAGTAAATATTCATTCAAAATGTCCGCCTTTGGCTTTCACACACGCTTTAAGTCGAACTGACGGGTACGACGCTTGAAAGCCCCAAGTCCTAAGTCTTTTTTAAATATTCGGCTCATGATATTTTGCGAGACAATCATCTCCCAGTTTTTACCATCTTCAGTCCCCTCAAACAGTGTTATTTACACAAAATACTGCTTTCTATGGGGAGATTAAGGGTTAATCTTAAAGAACATATCGTTTTTACTCCTTTAGTTTTAGAGTTAGCTTCACACCTCAAAAGAGAAAGTTTTGTGATTTTTTAAAGGATTTAAATTTTTATGATAGCAAAATTTTGATTAGAGTGGTAAAATCTAGGAACTAAATATGATTTTTAGCGGCTCATCCAATTTCAAAGCAAAGAATTTACAGCCCTCACTGAGACCATTTCAACAAGCTATTATTAAAAAAAATCAGACAATTAACAATTGAGCTATGATAAAAAAAACTATTTTGGTGGTTCTAAAGGGTTAAGAGAAAAATATTTTTCTCTTGTTTCGAGAACCTTTCAACATAATCTTTCAAATTAGGGGTGAAATTTTGAAACTTATTTTTAGTGATCTACCCTAATGTAAACGACTCGCTGAATTGAATAGAATATGTGAATATGTATTAAAAGCACCAAAATATGTTTATTGCAGTATATGTTTTGGTCCTTTTCATTGCATTAAATGCTTTTGTGTTAGACAAAAGGATTTAATGTGTTAGAAACTCTGTTACGGAATTTCGAAGCTATTGCTTTCATTGGTTAATACTAAATATATTTCTCCACATATTAATTGTTCTAACTGGGGACGGTTTTTCATTTATTCCATAGACCGATGGTTGATCCAATAATTTTCGTTCAGTCTATTCGAACTTTAATCTGTCAGCTGAAGCAAATCAGATTTTTTAAGTATGATTTCTTAAATTCTTTGATTTGATATATTAAATATATTTATATTTGAAATATTAGCAAATATTCCATCATTCATATGCCCTTCAATTGTACTTTATTTTTACAATGTCATATAATTAAATGACACAGATTACACCCTTCAGCGAATTAGTGCCATAAACACAACAAAACATTCACATATATATTGTATATATGCAGACGGCGAATTAATATCTACCATCGAAAATACTATTATCAAGTTTGTACAAATTAATGGTATTAAAGGATTTTCTATAAAGGAAATTTCCTTCAAAAGACAATACCACAAAAAAAGTAAATCTGAACAAATAAATAATTTGCAATATAAATTGAATTTTATTGATGAATTAATTTCTTTTTTTATTTTACACCGCTTCATCAAGGACTGGTAGAATGCATTAGATTTTATTATTGTTGCTCTCCGTCTTCCGTCGATACATTTTAGTAATTTATACAACAAAAATTTTAAGCTTATATTAAGTTTTGGTTAGTATCGTTCAATACGTGCCAAGTAAGTTAAATTAATAAGTTCACCTGCCAGTACTACTTGCATATATTGTTAGGAATTTACACATATGAAAGCACTTACTTAGATGTATGCGTACGTTTGATACCCAGAAGGAATATGTTTTGATGTTGAATCTTCATTTGAATAATCTCTGTATAATGTAAGTCAAATTATTCTTGAATATTTGTTTTTAAATTCACGTAAGTACAGCTGAATTTTGTTTTCTTTATAACATTATACGAGGACCGTTAAAGTTTCATAAGAAAATGTGAATTCAACATTGTCAGATCCATGAGTTATTGAAAATTTACTATGGGAATAAGTAATTTCCTAAAAAATGGAAAGATTATAATACTTCATTACCCATATAGAAATTATAGAAATTAATAAGTTTTAAACTGAAAATTATAGTTTCAGTCCCTAGTTGTTGCTTGAGATTATTTGGTTATATGATAAAAGTTTCAATCCATAAAGAAATGCCTCTGGAAGGTTCTAACAAACAGAAATACGACCGCATCATAATAAAAGCCACATCTACACCAAGTCTTCGACTTCCTAGCGAAGGCCGGTAATTACTTCTAGCTTTACCTACTGGTCATAATCATCATATTTTTACATATGCACGATGAATTGTCGTATTCTGAGAAATAGAATTTTATACATTTAGTACAAGTATATCTTGTACATAATATAGATGCCTGCGTGCTTAGCTTAAATACAATATAATATAATGCAAGTAACAACGTGTTCTATGCCTGTGCTTTCTCAGCTAATAGAAAGAAGAATAACAATTGCGATTTTACTTTTTTTCTTCTTATAAAATGTCGTCTTACGCTCGTTTATATAAGTATAAGCATGTGTGCCTACATATTTACCTACGTGCGTTCGAGTTTTAGTAAATCTGTTAGGCTTTGTTAATAATACAATACATACACACACACACACACACACACACACACACACACACACACACACACACTCACTCACATTTGCATCACATTTTCTTATACATACGTAATACTACAAAAATTGCAAATGCATGTTAATCCTTTAAGTGTGCCACACAAAAGTTTCATCTCTGTGCGCGTGTGTGAACGGCTTAGTGAAGGAAAATGCGGCTAATTGAAATTGTTTATCTTCTGTTATGATGAAATATGAAAAGGTGTGATAAGGTAGGTATAGATATAAAGTTTTGGCAAAAATAATGTGATGCATGTGAAATTAAATCAAGAAAAATTTCACTTCACTTGTGGAGGTATGCTAAAAATAGAGATTGGGACATTGTGTGAAATTTGTAGCAATGCCAAACTTCTTCAAACACATCAAATGAAATAATACTTTAATTTCAATACTTATCGTTGAGTTAAGAAATATAGCGCTTTAATTTATATACTCAATCTGATAGGAATAGTCATTTCTTCTTGGGTTGTTACGAACTGAAGCACGTACTCAATATTAACTCTTGCAGAGTAGAATATAAGTATTCGGACTTTGTCATCTTCTAATAAAAGTGATTTATTCAAACAATGTAAATGTTTTTTAACAGGGCGTAAACAAATAAAAAGTTTTTCTAAGTATGCTCATTTATCAGCTTCATAGACTTGCTGTAATTAAATGCTTTCATGTGCATAGGTATGGATAAAATGATGTACCTATCTACTTATTTTAAATTAAAACGCGGCTGACAATGACTTTGGTTTATTTTGTTTTGTGTATTATACAAGTATGTTATATTGCAAATATACGCATGTAATATACTTACAAAAAGTCATTCCCAGTCATACAAACTGACTTAATAATTATCTGCACCCACTGCTCTTTTAAATGTAGTACGTGAAAATGTTTCTGAATGTAAAATATGTACATAGATATACGAGTAAATATATAAAATACTTTGTCACATTCGAGCAAACTGAAATAAAAACGCACTAGAGTGTTATTATACACAACGCACCTCTACGCATACTCATACGAGTATAACGTAAATAAATGTCTTTTTATACCCTGCACTCAAGTGCGAGGGTATATTCATTTTCAGCAGATATTTTTAAGAATTTTTAGAATTCATATAGTATCAATTATTTCGTATAATACTTGTATGTATAGGGATATTACAAAGTGCTCCGTACTAATTTGTTAAGCAGATAGTGGTGGCCTTTACTTCACAAAGAAAAGCGTGGTCCATTCATTTTATATGTATTTCTAATACGCTCTCTACATACATATACATAGTATACATAAGTTGGCTTGTGCCAACTATAAGGCCAATTTTTCTTATTATGATTGTTGTATGTACATAACATACATATGTATGTAGTTATCACACCAGTCATTGCGATTTTTGTACTCCTTACGCACAACTGAACACACACACATATTTATTTCTTGTATTTATTTGTGATTGTACAAATACAACGTACACAATAAAAATTAATATAAATAAAATGCTTAATTTCATCTAATGTATATGTTTACCCAGATGCCATAGTCGTCCATATATGTCGTTATTTACCTCAGGGGCCACACAAAACAACAAAACCCAGCAAACATTTCAGCTGGCATTGAAATTGAATCAAACTTGAATTGCAGGCCAAGCATAGACTGTTATGCTTTTGAATAGCACTTAAATTTAGTACTTAAAGAGAGATTCTTTATGAAATAATATTCACGCATCTCTTATAACAGATTTTATAGAATTTTATGAATGCTCTTCTTCTCTTAAGGAAAATATTCGTATCAGCATTTCGAAATTAATTTTTTCCTTTTTACACTTTTCAGTCTTAAATAGTAACCTTAAAAATAAGAAATAGGAAGGATTCCGTGAAAAACTTCAAAACTCTCAATTGTCAGTTTGACGCTTGTGTTGTGGTAGTGGAAAGACTAGTGATTCATATAAGATATATATATGTAAAAACATTTCCTCCTCCGCTTAAACGTATTTAATAAACAAAACTCACAATTGGCAACCATTGAAATATCCTCAATGAACGCCTATGTTATTATACCTACTACTACTACTTTCATGTTTTGTTTGCCTGTCTGTCTGACTGTTTGTCTGTCTATGTTTGAACTGTTATTGTTACAACTGAAATGTTTCCTTTCGCATTTCCGCTTCATTTTATTTTGAACCTTCTTATGCTCAAACACATATATACATATATGGTATCGTATGTATAATATGTGTATGCGTATGCTAATGCTTGTGTTCGCCTGTATGTGTGCCATTTATTAAATCTCATATTTAGGCATAAAAACATGCAAGCTCACACATCCATATACATAAATAGCTACACAATTACATTGCATACGACTATTGTACGACTACTATGTGCCCATCCATACATTTATACACATCATTCAGAGGCACATTTAAATGAAAATGTAACAATTTTGGTTTTGGCGCGTTTACATAGCAGCACATGTATATATATGTTTGTATTATGCATATTTAACTACCTACATACAATTCATACATTCTCGTATTTGTATTTGTTTTTCTCTGTGCTTTAACTTTTGCTTTTGTATTTCATTGTTATTAGCATGTTTTAAATGAAAATTTGTTATCATCACGCTGAAAATGCTGTTTACACAGCACTGAGAGAGATAAGCAGATATACACATGCAACTACATTACTAATATACATATATTCAAGACATAATACGATTGTCAGTATATACTAGAGAGCTGCATGAATGCGTGTGCTTTTCACCTTCAAGATAGACTATTGACATTAGAATAGTAATTCTCTTTCGTTCTCCTTTAGCAAATATGAATTAGAATGCTCCAGTAGAGAAATAAAATAAAAAGAATTGAATGTCTCTTTTTCATAGAAAATTACCACTGTCAACATTTGCAAATGGAAGTAATGTATTTGAGAATACTCCAAATATTCATTTTGATTGCCGCTGAACTATATTAGAATATTTAAATGAATTATTTGCTATTGAAATTTCAATTATTATAAATTAGTTCTATTTTAAAAGGATGTGGGTGCCGTAGCTCAGTGGTTAGTGTGTTCGCCTTCTGATCTGTAGGTCGTGGTTCAATCCCCGGCTGATTCATAACAAATTTAATATCGATAAGATTTTTCTTTCGAACGGTACCCACCTGTCGGCAAGCAATTGGCAATTCTTCCGAAGTAACAACTTACCATGAAAAAGCTTCTTAAAGAACTCTGTGACAAAGCTCAGAAAAAGTGATGTCACAAGTGTTCTGCCGTTCGGAACCGGCTAAAATAAGTAGGTCCCTTCTAATATTGTCAAAAATTTAAGACGCACAACAGTAATGGAAGAGAAGCTCGGCCAATGAGCCCTTTGGGGCTTTATGTGCCACATATTTATTTATTATTTATTTTAAAAGGATTACAAATATATGCACAATTACATTATACATTATAATTAAATTAATCCTAATAGCTACTATGATAAAACAACTGAAACACGGCACTTAGTACAAGAAGGCTGCGTTACGAAATGCAGTAATACATAACTTCAAATGCTTTGTGAAGTAAACCATTAAAAATTATAACGTAAAATATTCGTAACTCATTTTCAAATAACCTGCCGAATATTTGCACATTTGAAGAGATAAATATAAAACAGATAACATCGAAACTAATATGACAAATATGCCAAAGGAATATTCTATTTGCATAATATTTTACTCTCACTGATTTCAAATCTCTTTAGCAATTCCTTGCAAATATTCTACATGTTTTGAGAGTGAAGAGAATGATCGATCCAAATCCAAATGCATTCATGTAGTTCTTTAGTATATACGATACATACGTATATGTAGATATGTATGTATTGCATTGCGTAATAACAGAGAGCTGAACGATGAGGAGGAGTAAAAACATTGAAATGTGTAATCCTTTTTTTTTGTTCTTCTGCATCGCTTCTTGGCTTTATTAACATTATAAATAGTACTTATATCACATGTATATGTACAATATTATATTATCTGTAAGAGTGCCAAATGTGTGCACGTTTATATGTATATACACATGCATATAAATATATTTATAAACACCAGCGTGTTAGGGCATCCTTTAATGTACATTCATGTTTGTTGGTAGATTTTTAAATAGCTAATAACGGATATCTATGGGTACATCTATAACTATACGTATACATATTTCTTCTGGAGCATGAATTTTAAGACTTTAAATATTTTGAGCTGGTAAACTGTGTCAAGTGTAGAAAATGCATCAAATAAATAACCACATTAATTTAATGGCAAATAAAATGCTGCCCTTTCTATGATATGCAATAGTAATTATTAGTTCTCCAATTTCCCTTATTAAAATAATGTTGCTAACCATTTTACCCAAAATTGTTGGATATTTTTTGGGAAGACATAAGTAATTTTGAATACTTATATAGTCAATAATGAAGAAAAATGGAATTGGTAAAATTCCATTTTTCTTCAAGGCCACAACTACTTTCACACAATAATTTTCAATAACAACAAATTGTTCTGCTTCCATTCATATACATTCGCAACGAATTTGTACATTTAAATAATTATTTGAATCATAATTTCAATAAAAGGAAATATGTATGAAATTTATTTATAATATCTATAATGGGTTAATTATAATATGATTTAATAATATTTAACAGTATTTATCAGATATATGTTGTAAATTAATAATTAAGCTTACAATTAATACCTCCAATATTATAATAGCAAAAACATGCAAGCATTATTGCTTGTCTATATAGATATTACGAATATGCAGGAATGCTATTTCAGCAGAACAGCAATTATTATGATTACTTAATATGTTTTCAAAGAGAATAATAGCAATTAATCCTGTGTGTGTAATGTTCATTTAGTTTCCATTCAATACTCGTACATTGTTGGATATTGTTTAAATTATTAACACTACATATAATAAACTAAAGTCATTTACTCATTTACAGGTTCAGAATAATATGTTAAAGGTCTGTGTTAAATTTACAAAATCGTATCATATCATATATGTATATGAATGTAGCAATGAAAAGCAAAAGCATTGTTGAAATTAATTTTAAACATTATTAATATTGTTGACCTATTTGTGTAATATAATGATAATGAAATAGCAATAACGTTATAAATGAAAATAATGAAATGACAAGAAATATTCCACTATTACTGCTGAACATGTCTCTTAATTAATTTTTGCATTTTCACTTTACCACGCAAACACAAATACAAATAAGTTTATAGATAAGAACATAAATGAATGTAAGCATGAAATATTATTAAAAATGCATTCATATGCAGCGCATACAAAAACAACGACATTTTCAGCTTCCGGTCATACTGTTTCTCCTGCCGATACTGAATGCACTACACCATAGAGTCAATTAAATGCCTACTATTGCTGTGTTAGCAATCAGTAGGATGAAATATCAACAACTATGCAGAGCATTAATTGCCAAAAGGCTTCGTTTACTGCAAATGAGCTAAGTAAAATTGACCATCAATTCTACGAATTCTGTCGGCATGCAAAGTATGTATTAACCAATCAACTTACAAACAACTGTAAATGTGAATTACGATGTGTATAAATTAAAACAGGTTAAAACAAATGGAGATAAATGCTTGAGGCACTTTTATTGATCTGATGTATTGTAAATATTCTCATAGGCAGATATGTACTACCTACAGACATAATTATTAAATTTATGATGTCAGTTGGTGGTTGTCCAAAAAGTTGACTTGACTCGTTCCCCAAAATTGTCGACAAGCGCAATAGCGTTTTTGTATATTTTTTGTATATTATTCAACAAAGAAGAGAAAGGTGGTCTGGTGGTGTTTTCGCAAGGTAACGTGTCTAACTGCCTCAACCAGGTGGGGCTAGCGCAATCCTTGTTGAACTCATCGCAAGTCAACTCACTGGCTGTCATGTAGTTTGATCTGAGCGCTATGTGATGATACCTTTATTTGTTAATGAGGGGTAATCATATAGCTTGCTCTGCTTACTCTGTGATGGCGCTTTCATTATTATTAATGGGGGCCCTCCATGTGGCGACCACCGGGCAACGTCTTCCTGGCACCCGCTGGGAGGCGGCTGAAGTGAGTGGCGAAAATCTCCTCGGTTAGAGGTTGTGCGTTGGGTTTGGGACCCGCCACATAAAAAACCCCCCCAATGAAAAAAACAAATATGCCTCGGAGAAGGACTACCGTTTTTGTTGATGACCCCCGCAAACGAAAAAAGGACCACGATTTACGGATATGCACCTGGAATGTCCGATCCCTTTATAGGGAGGGTGCCTCTATCCAGCTGGTTGATGTCCTCGAAAAATACAGAGCTGACATCACCGCTCTCCAGGAAATGCGATGGACAGGACAGGGCTGCTCCAAAAGAGCGTCCTGTGACATCTACTACAGTTGCCATGCTGAAAGGCACGAATTAGGATGTGGATTTTTGGTCAGCAAGAGACTACGACATCTTGTCTCGCAGTTCACGCCTGTGAATGAACGGCTGGCCACAATCCGCATCAAGGCAAAATTTTTCAACATCAGCCTTATATGTGCCCACGCTCCGACGGATGAGAAGGACAATGTGACCAAGGAGAGCTTCTTTCAGCGCCTCGAAGAAGCTTATGACCGCTGCCCCCGCCACGATATCAAAATCGTGCTTGGCGACTTTAATGCCAGGGTGGGCAAGGAAGGTACCTTTGGTCCAACTGTCGGAAAATTCAGCCTCCACCAAAACACCTCCGATAACGGAATAAGGCTGATCGACTTCGCCGCAGCACGAAACATGGTAATTGGTGGTACCAGATTCCAGCATCTCGACATCCACAAAGCGACATGGCTGTCTCCAGATCATCGTACAAGAAACCAAATTGATCATGTGGTGATTGACGGAAGGCATGCTTCCAGTGTGATGGACGTGAAATCGATCCGTGGTGCCAACATCGACTCGGATCACTACCTTGTTGCAGCTAAGGTGCGCACACGCTTATGTGTCGCAAATAACAAGAGAAGTCCCACACAGAGAAAGCTCGACGTCAGTAAGCTGCAATCACCAGAGACAGCAGATGCATTTTCCACTCGACTATCGGATCTGCTTATGCAGAACACTCCCCCACTTGATGATACATGCGCACGGTGGACACATATATCCCACTCCATGACTACTGCTGCCGAGGAGGTAATCGGTTACTACCGGCCTCTGAGGAATGAGTGGTATGATCAGGAGTGTCGCGACGCTACCGCAGAGAAAGACGCCGCCTACAGAAAAACCCTGCGTGCAGGCGTAACGCGAGCTGTTAAGGAGCGGTATAGAGAGAAAAGGAGTGCAGAGAGACGTCTTTTCAGGCGCAAGAAGAGGGAGTTGGAAAGACGCGAGTGTGAGGAGATAGAGATGTGTACCGACAAGAATGAGACTCGAAAATTCTTCGAAAAGATCAAGCGCCTGAGTGGAGGTTTAAATCCCGGAGCCTCTTCTTGTCGTGATGGAAATGGGAATCTGGTTACGGATGTCCAGAGTGTACTGAGCCTATGGAGGGAACACTTCTCCACGTTATTGAATGGCGATGCTACGAACAATTCCGCCAGTGGAGGAGAATGCCCGATAACCCCAATTACAGATGATGGTGTTGATGTTCCACCACCCGACTATGACGAGGTTGAAACGGCCATTTTAAGGCTGAAGAACAACAAAGCTGCAGGTGCTGATGGCCTGCCTGCCGAGTTGTTTAAGACCGGAGGCGATGAGCTGCTCACCCGCATGCACCAGCTCATAAGCAGAATATGGTCGGATGAAAGCATGCCTGATGATTGGAGGCTCAGTGTTCTCTGTCCTGTACATAAAAAAGGAGACCCCACAATTTGCGCCAACTACCGTGGAATAAGTCTCCTGAGCATCGCGTACAAGGTTCTATCGAGCGTACTCTGTGAAAGATTGAAGCCTATGCTCAGCAACCTGATTGGACCTTATCAGTGTGGCTTCAGACCTGGTAAATCCACCATCGACCAGATTTTCACACTGCGCCAAATCCTGGAGAAGACCCAAGAAAAACAGATCGACACACACCACCTATTTGTTGATTATAAAGCCGCTTTCGACAGTCCGGTAAGGGATTACCTCTACGCAACAATGTCTGAGTTCGGTATTCCTGCAAAGCTCATTCGACTTTGTAGAATGACACTGCATAACTCCCGTTGTGCAGTGAAAATTGGGAAGGACCTCTCCGCACCGTTTAATACCGAACGGGGTTTCAGACAAGGTGATTCGTTATCGTGCGACTTCTTCAATCTTATTATGGAGAAAATAATACGAGCTGCTGATCTACGACATAATGGCACTATCTTCAACAAAAGTGTCATGCTGTTAGCGTATGCCGACGATATTGACATAATCGGCATGAACACGCGAGCAGTCAGTGCAGCATTCTCAGAGTTGGAAAGAGAGTCGCGTCGGATGGGTCTCACGGTGAACGAGGGCAAGACGAAGTATCTAGTGTCAACAAACAAAGAGTCCCGGCGTCTTGGACAGCACGTCACTGTTGACAACTACGCTTTTGAAGTAGTAAGGGACTTTGTCTATCTTGGAACCAGCATTAACAGCAGTAATGACGTCAGCTTGGAGATCATGCGTAGGATAACTCTTGCTAACAGGTGTTACTTTGGGCTGAGTAAGCAATTGAGAAGTCGAGCCCTCTCTCGAAGAACGAAAACTACACTCTACAAGTCTCTCATCATGCCTGTCCTAACATATGGCGCTGAAGCCTGGACAATTTCCACCTCGGATGAGCGAATACTTGGAGTTTTCGAGAGAAAAGTCCTACGCAAGATCTTTGGACCTATTTGCGTTGGTGGCGAGTACCGAATAAGGTACAACCATGAGCTGTACGAGCTGTATGCCGATATTGACATAGTAAAGCGCATCAAAATCCAGCGGCTGCTCTGGCTAGGTCATGTCGAGCGAATGGAAGAACACGCTCCAGCTAAGAAGGTGTTATATTCGGAACCCGCTGGAGGACGACGCAAAAGAGGAAGACCAAACCTCCGGTGGAAAGACCAAGTACTGGAGAACCTGACGGCGCTTGGAATTTCTAACTGGCGCCAGCTAGCGAAGAACAGAGATGGCTGGCGAAGCATGTTATTTTCGGCCTAAATCGATATTCGGTTGTTATGGCCACATAAGTAAGTAAGTAAGTAGTAGAAGAGAAAGAAATATAACAGACGATTGTGAAATTTTTAGATTATATTCCATTGTAGCTTAAATTGACCCACACGATAAACATTATATATTGGACAAAATAATATAAATCCATAAATATTAAAATGCAGTCTACGTTAGACAAATTTCATTACATTTCCTGACGTGTGTACTTACGAGCGTAACAAGAGATAAATATGTACGTACATAAATATAAATGCAAAAAAAAAAATATCGAAATTATTATTCACATTCCAACACAAAATTCAAATCAACCAATACGAAAATGGTTGAAACAAAACCAAAAAATAAAATGAAATAATAAAATAATAAAATAAATAATGTAAAGAAAAATATGATTTCTTTTTTTTTTTCGTTTAATACTAATTGGATAGGAAGAGCAAACACAAGCAATCGGACAAGCAACCAAACGAACGACCACGCAAAACAAATTAAGTAAATACATAGTGTGTATGTATGTGTGTATATACGTAGTCATACAATAGAAATCGTGTCCTCAAATTGGTGGCTGTTTAAAAATATGTTGTGATTGTTGTTTGAGTTTCCTTCATTTATTTTAATTTTTCCCTTATTTTTATTTTATTTTTTTTTCACTTACTTATAATACCTACCAACCAACTTATTGTTTTGTGTTGGTTTCTTTTTCTGTTACACGTGTCGCAAGCTTTATGATTGGAATTAAAAAAAATTAATAAAACTTTTTTCACTAGCCTAGCAAAACCTGAAATTAATTAATTACAAATTATGCATATAAATATGTAATTAATATAGGTATTTTGTATGTGTGAGTACATAGGAATTTATTTTGTAATTAAGCAAAAAGCACTTTTGACAAATGAAAGGCAATTTAATAATTTTTTAAACATTGAAGTTCGTAGCTTTCGTAATATGTACAAACAAATGTGTACTTTGTGATAGGAGAAAATGGGAAGAAATCTCATTTGCTTGGTATGAAGTTGAGGACAAGACGCAAAACTGTCAGCCGTCAGGCTAGTTTCATTTAAAAAATCCATGCTCTATTAAAAATAGAAATTTTCAATATTTTACGTTTGGAATACAATTTCTTTCGAACGGCTCCCTCTACTGATTTTTTATTATAATTGTTTAAAACACAATATTATTTCTTATTCTATAAATCTATCGAAATTCGTACATATTATATTGAATATTATTATTAATTGTTATTGGTTCCTCATAACTCTCATTTTTCATTCATTTCAGTTAAATATTATATGTATTATATGATGTGAAGCCATTAATATACGATATTACACGCATGTACTTTTGAAAATTACAATTAATTTGCTACACATTAAATGAATTAAAGCAAATTTATTATTATTACAATTATTATTATATCAGAATAATATTTGCTTTAATACACGCATAGTGCAGTTCAATATAATATGTATATGCACTCCATTTTCAACATTATTATATACAGGGTGATTTTTTAAGAGTTTTCGTGTTTAGAACGATCTATATAATTCAATGGTCAATTGGTTCATACGCTGCGTGCAATTTTGGCATACTCTCCCCAACATATCGGCCAGTATCTTAGGCATAAATTCTTCAATATTAGCTTCCAGCGCGTCAACCGTAGCGGGCTCGTCACTGTAGACATGAGCCATAACATAACCCCACAAAAAATAGTATAAAGGCGTTAAATCGCACGATCTAGGTGGCCAATTGACCGGTCCCAAACGTGAAATAAACTATTCACCGAACTCGCCTCTCAATTAGGCCATTGTTTCGCTTGCTGTGTGGCATGTGGCATCGTCTTGTTGAAATCACATGTCAGCCAAGTCCAGCTCGTCAATTTTGGGGAAAAAAAGGTTTGTAATCATCGTACGGTAGCGTTCGCCATTTTTAGTAACGATCCTGCCTTCGTCGTTTTTGAAAAAGTACGGTCCAATGATGCCACCGGCCCATAATCTACACCAAACAGTGCATTTTTCGGGATGGATTGGCAGTTCTTGCAATGCTTCTGGCTGCTCTTCACACCGAATACAGCAATTTTGCTTGTTCACGTATCCATTCAACCAGAAATGAGCTTTGTCGCTGAATAGAAGAAGTTCACGGTGCACCGAACATTAATTTTGATAATAAAATTCAATAATCTGCAAGTGTTGTTCGTTTGTACATAAGTCGATTCATGGTTAAATTATAGACCAAACTGAACATGATTGACAGTACTATGTTACATGAAAACAGCTGAGTTGCCAAAAACAGTGTTGCCAAAACATCACCCTTTAGTAGGTACATGTATGGCGAGTGTTTGATTTTAACAAAATATTTAGCAAGCGCAAATTCAGTTGATATTATCAATAGCGTTTACCTTGTCTACATATTGTGTACCGACAAATGTATATACAGTAGCATATGAATGAATATATTAGTCGGATTATGTAAAGGCATGATTGTTACAAATGCAAATGATTTAAGGTAATTGTATGTATGTGTGTATATTAGGACAGGTAAATTGTTTTTTTTTTTTTTTTGCCCACAAATTATATACCAAAGCAAAAAGAATATATTAGTAGTTCTAAGCAAATTTGCCCTTAATTCAAAATCAATTTTGGACTCTATCGCAGATCAACAAATGAAATATTGCTAGTAATAATATTTGTTGATTTAGAAAAAGGCTAAAAAATATTAGGAAATTTTTTGTACTAAAAAACCATAATTCTAGTGGCGACCTCATATAATTATTGTTTTCCAATAAAAATACAAATCCAAAGTTTAGTTATTTGTTTAATTAGACTCACATTAATGTGCATACAACAAAGAGGCGACATTTGCAATATGTACAATTTGTACAAATTAATGTAAATTTCATCGTCTCAATTAAAGCATATGCAATATTATTACATACATATGGAATACACAAACATCTATTGTAAATACTATATACGAGTGTTCAAAGTCACTGCTACCTTGAAGCGATGAACGAGTAGCTATATGTATATATGTGTATATCAGATAGGTTAAATATCCCATATAGTGGCATTCATAAGTAAGTATGATGTTGCACTAAGTACATTATGTGAAGATTACAACTAAATTGTTGCATACCACTTGGCATACGTTAAGCTTTTCCTCCTCGTATGTCATCATATTTCATATACATGGCTTTGCAACAGTAAGCACAGTATAATATGTGTACTGATACTTATACATACATTTTTGCTACTTACCTACATTTATGCATAATCACAATATTCATAATGATTGTGTAATACTTATACACTTACACACATTTAAACTCTCATTCACCTATTTACATATAAACAAGTGTATGAATATATGTGTATGCGCATTTGTGTGTAGTGTCAAAGTGTTAAGTTACGGCATGTCGGAGATATGTTAGTTATGTACTCACTTATGCAATATTTTCACTCGTATGTACGAGTATATTACATACACTTGCAAGAGTACTTTGTTCTATTTATACTATCTGTTTATACTCATAAGCAATTAATATTATTAAATAGAGCGTATACTCATATATAATATGAGATCGAATATGCATTTACATATTTTAAGATTGATATTTGTATTGGTTTGAAAGTATAGTACAAGAAAAATTGTATAGCGCCGTCTCCTGAAGCAGTTTAGATGTGTAAACAAATGTGGAAATATTTCGAAGAGGTGAATAATACCTCAGCGTTTCCCAACATACAACGAACTTTATTGTTCTGTAGCACAATGGAATAAATTCTTGAGCATTTACAAGCACGCGTAACGTTTAATGCAATTGCCAATATATTTTTATTTATTTGCCAATATACAGAGTTTCATAATTTAATAAAATATTTTGAAAAGTAAAAAAATCCCCCCAAAAAAATTTAGAACATGAGCATATCAATATAAATTTTTCGAACGCATGTTCGCAATACAAATGATTTATATAAATATTAGTGTGGAGATATGAAGTAAATGTGTATATTTAATCGCTTTAGAGGGGATTTCTGTTAAGTTGGATGATTTACAGATTGAGAACGAGGCTAAGAAAATATTGAGGAGAAAAAACCAATTAGGGTATGTTATACATTTCACTGCTCTTGGGCCAATTCATGTGCAACTATTGTCGATTTTCAATTGTTTTCAAAATCATTTTGTATGGGAGTTACTTAAGTGCATAGGAGGTTCCTATAATTGGAAGCAACGTTTAGGAGGAAAAGTGCCTGGAGGTTGGTTATATAGTCATATGGGCACATCATAGCAGGACTTCTGTACAAGATTTATATATATAACAGATGTTAAAACTAAAATGTAGAGACGAAATGAAAGAGAGTATTCAAATTTTTAACCTTCGCTTAGCCAAGCCGATTAAAAATCTGACACGCCTTAACCGCTTAATCGACATATGTACATATGGTCATGTACTTCTGAACAACAGTAATCATGATCATGATAAAGTTGTTTATGTATCATTGCGATTATCAAATGAATGGTACAAATAAAACCAATAACAACTATAAAAAAATAATACATATACATATATACGGAATAGGGGAAAATGAAAAAAAGCTATGTACCTAGTACATAATAACAGCAACATTTGTTATACATGGAAATTGATTATTAAGCAAATTTTCCTAATCAGCAGATTGTTGATGATTTTTTTTTTTGCACATCTATAAAGTACATACGCACGCACATTCGTTTTTATACAAAATAAGAATGACAAAATGGGGGAATTACTAATGCTTTGACTGCTAAACAAGTCATTTAGACGCTTATCACGCATAATCAATCGCACGTGAGATATTTTGACTATGATATCATCATAAAATATGTATTGGATAGGAATGAACAATGGAACAGTATCTCTACAACAACAACAAAAACAACAAGAATAGCATCGAACCCAAGCTTAAATGAAATTGCAATGTTGTACAAATATAGAATAATGCCAAAGGATATATGTAGCCGTATATAAGCTAAAGCTATTCTTGTTATTATTTTAGCTACTTGCAGAACGTAAATATGAACAACACTAAGAGCATGAGAAAGTTGACACGAATAGTGTTAAAAAAAAACAAAAACAACATCTAAAAGGCGAGTAATCACTTTGAATGTGGAAAGTAATCAATTTGACAAAATTGTTTTGGTGTCTGCATTTGGCATATCGCGTATGTTCTATGAATAGTTTTTTAAACGCGGTTCATATAAAGTGCTGATTTTATAAAGAACATATTGAGAAGAAGACACCCAAGTTATTGATGAATGTGAATCAATGAAATATACCCTACTACTGAGGTGATTGAAATTTCAATAGAATGATTATATGCAAAATCTTTACAACTACTTGCATTTGTGTCAAATATCTGGTAGAGTTAAAAGTATTTGTCATTTCAATGGAACGAATGAACGTTTGTAACTCAAAAGGTGAAGGGAACTTACTATCAAGTGTTGTATTAGTTCATTAGCGTATATGATTTGCTTAAAAATATATAGTTTGTAAAGTTGAGATATAAAATCTTAACTTTTTTATGTACATATTGCACTCTCTCTTAAATTCATAATCACACAGATTTCATATGCTATTTAATTATATTACTCATACAACATTGTGTTCATCTATATGAGAATGTACACATTCAAACATAAAAACTAGTTAATGTCGACGTGAATATAGTCTTGTAAAATCGTTCTTAAATTTCAACGTATATAAAAGACTTACTTGTGCATTTCCTCCTTAAGCCCTATGAGTGAAAACTCGTTTAACACACACACATATCCTCTGAAAAACCTCTTACACGTGCTTACACTTTCATGCGTATGTATATGGTGGGGTAGCAGCATAAGAGTGTAAATGGTTCTATCTATTCCCTCACGTATGAATTTGCTACATTCAATCATTGCACAAGTGACATATCAGAATTCAGACAGCACGCACGTTCGCACACATGTATGAAAGCATGTATGACTATACATATCTATATATAGTTTTAAGATTATACAATGTCGCCATTTTTTTTTTTTTTGTATTGTTTTTCTTGTGTTGTTGATCGACATAAACTACCCATGTGAAAATAACACACATGTACTTGTAAATATGTTCATACTTACATACTTACAGTATATGGATCTTAATATCAATGAACGGCATACTTTTAATGTATACAGTGAGCTGAGAATATGCAAATATGCTTTAAAATAGTCCAATCATATATGTATGTATGTACGTTAGGTACGATACATGCAGTTGTGCCACTTGACACAACAACACAATACAAATGCAAAATGTAGGCAGGTATTGCACTATGTGGAATTTCAACCAAGCAATTGCATTGTGTTTTCATTGTTAGTGTTGTTATTGTTATTTGCTATTGTTACAGACACGTATATGCATTTGCGTGAAAATGTGTTTATACAATTGTGTTTAACCGCAGGTTGTATGTAGGGATATATACCTTCAATACATACGTACATATGGTTTAGTTAGTCTGTGCGTTTGTATTTGATGTGTATGTGTGTGTTGTATTAAATTCAGGTTAACGCAAAACTTTTACTTTTTTCTTTCTCATTCTCATCTCTTTTATTTCTTTATTTGTTTTATAAGTGAGCGTGTGTGAAGTTGAAGGTTGTTGGTGGTACGTTTACTTATAACATATATGTATGTGATCATTGTTGCTGTAACAATTGTTGATTTTTTCATTGCTACTACAGCTGCTGCATTCTATGCATTATTCACAAATCAACCTAAGTGTATGTAGCAATAAATGCAATGATGCACATCCATACTCGTACATACAACACACTCTCACGTTCTCTCCTTCATCATATAAACTTTTTATTTGAGGTTGCCTTTATTGTTGTTGTTGTTTGATATATTTGCAACACATAGTACAAAGTATATTGCATTTGTAAATCGTAAATATTAGCAAATATTATAATCGTTCATAAAAATAGAATGTATTCGTTGTATAAATAAAACTGCAAGCTTTCTTCTGTAGCCCGATCGATAATAGTTTCATACATTTTTAAAGATAGTCATTAGACGCGGAATAGTAATAGTCGCATTACTTTGTTAGATTTTATTTTAGCTGTTTTTGGGTACAAGGTATATTTGGTAGCATGACTTCATAAAAAATATTTTGTCATAACCTCATAAGAAATGTTGAAGCATATTAGTTTTTATTAGCATATAATTTGGCTCATCTTCATGGACCTTTGTGAATCTCAAAAGTATATATTTGTGACTCTTATAAATATCACAGAAATATTAATCTACTTAATTAATGATATTCCATCCAATTTTCATTTTCTTCGTTTTTTAATTTGTTTAAACAAAATTCAAGAAACATGAAAGACATCATTATTTTTCAATTCGTTATTCTGAAGCTTTGATTACTTCGCTTGTTCACCAAAATAATTTTTCGAACAACATTTGAAGTCATAACCTCTTTAAAATGCTTTTATTAGCTTTACTTCACATGTAATGATACTTCTTAGCAGCCAAATATATTCTATATTTTATACTTGATCACGCTTTAATGAGAGATAGAACTAAAAGTACAAAAATAACGTTTAATATAAGTGTAAAATAATTAGTAGAAACAAATCGATATCATTTCGTACTATATTCTTATAGTAAATCTACTTTTGAAGAATGGTATTAAAGGTTTTTCAATCTATTAGTTTTTTAAACTCTTATTTATTAACAATTCATTTCGAGCACCGCACACTTTTTGAAAATTATTTATCTACTTCTTGGTTCTATCTGCCATTAAAGCGTGTTTTATAGTTTTTTAAACGAACATTTTTAAATAGCTAAAGCAACCGTACAAATTGTTCATATTTTAATACAGAAATCAACAAACCAGTACGGAAGGTTTCTTAATTTTTGCTAGACATCATTTTGAAATTTCCTTAACCTTACTATTCCATGATAACTACATTATTCATATACTATTAAAGAAAGTTTAGTCTCCATTCAAAATTCTTATTTATTACTTTTAAGTCAAAATCTTCAAATTTTATATAGGTACTTATTAGAATAAATCCTGAAGTGATGAAGAAACTTACACTAACAAGCATGTTAGCAAAATGTTGAAAACCAAGAAAGTTAAAGTGGTTAATTTCAATTTCTAAATATCTAAATTTCAATGATTTGAATTTAGCAAATTAATGCAAATACAAATTTGTATGCATTCAATTTGGCAAATGAATGCAAATTCAAAAAAATATTATAATATATTCCTATTTTTACAGATATGTAATACATGATAATATTTCAAAGAAATTTAATTTACTCAATTCAGAAATATGCATATATACATTTACTAAATAGTAATTAAAATTTTATGAAATGAGTAAAATATTTAATTACATTTACTAACACAAATACAATACCACATTATGCTGATGCACACAAAAACAACAAGAGCTTCATCATGAAGATAAGAAACAACAGCCGCAACAGTATCAGCAATGTACAATAACAATCATACAGTTACAGTTGCATATACATATGTATACTTCATATAAAACCACAATGTGCATAAATAACAGAGATCGTTTATTACATCAGCTGATATGAAACAGCAGCATCACAGCAGCAACTATTAATGCATAAGTAAAAGTGCACTCTATAAGAGCATTGTAATGTTTTAAGAACTTTTCAGGCAATTTCTATACATGCGTACATTCTATAAGGTAAATATAATAATTTTCATTTAAACTTAAATTTCCTGTTGTTCTTCTCATAATGAGTTCTTTTGCTGTTATTGTTGATGTTGTTAATGCAAACAAACAAACAAAAAAAATAAATAAATAACCACATGTCAACAGTTGAGTGTGAGAACAAAAGTATACCTGTCACAAATTCGCCATAACTTCTGTCACACTTTTCTTATTTTAATTTTTTTTTTTTTTTTGGATTTGTTTAATTTATAAACAACACGCAAAAGTATCACACACACACATAACTCAATACACAATGAAATATCATCCCCAAAGGTATGAGCTTAAAAGTATGTTAAGTAAAAAGTGAGTATGCAAGTATTTTAAATACCTATATGCAGGTGAGAAATGAATGAAGGTAGGAATGAAAATGGAAAAAAAATTATTTTTCTTATTTTTTTTTTGTTTGCTTTCATTCTTGTTTTTTTCACTTCTCATACATACCATACAACGAAACGAAATGAGAAAAGTTTTTGTTTTTTAGTCTTATTCATGATTTTTGCCCGTTCCACTGTCAACATTGCTTACCGCCTTCACTTCTAACAAACAACACAAACAGCGTCTAAGTAATTTTTGTTTGCGGTTTAATGTGCATACATATTATGGTTTCATTTAGTATTTAGTTAAGGTTGAGCATTTGAAGTGTTTGACGATGATTACGATTTATGCAAATTCGTAATAAATCACGTAAGCAAGTTAAATCGCATTTACGTATATATGATTTTTTCTTTGTTTTAATTTCATGTGGTATCTGATGCTTATGATTCTTTCACAAGAAATTCTCACAAATTTCTTAAATACTTTAGTAGGTACTTGCTCTTTTTCTAATTAAAGTTATACCTGCGGCCACCAAGCCTAACATACAGCGCGAATGAGCACGAAGATGATGTGGTGATAAAGTTAAAATGCTTATTAAAATATGTATGATGTGTTGGCATTTAAGCTGCTTATCGCATGAATTACTGACTGACATACATAACAATCTACAATGTAATAAATATGTATTGCTTGGCAGACTCCTACACAGACAGGCATTTCGCAAATTAGTTGTAATTGTCGAAAGCTACTCAAATAAGAAGGCATATCAAAAATGGAGTGTAATAAATCAAATAGAATAATCAAATTAATAATAGTAGGAAATTAAATGATAAAAATAGATATCTATTATTTAATGAATAATTTGACAACACTGATGAACACGATATGGACGTTAATGTTCATAATAATAACACTAAAGGCACTTATTTATTAAAGACTTACATTTTCATTTCTTTCGCTAATAGGTATTACTTAATTACTTTTGACAATTAATTTCATTTGTTCATTCTATTTACACATGAGCATTTGAATTTTACATATATGTGAAGCACACATACCCACATACTCACAGCGAGGAGGTTAAAGTTCAGCGTTATATTATGTCAATATATCATTGTGTTATAAATAAGTTTTTCATGTTGTAACCACCATGGCATTACCGCAAGCCAACGTACATGTGCTTTTACATAATGTCAAGCCACTAGAAGTTCATAGCACTTTATAGAATAAGTTTATGTGTGTATGGGTGTGTATGGTTGGAATGGTCTTGAATTAGAATCCATATATAGGTACAAAGAACACACTGAAGAAAGGTTAATAAATTGAATATAAAAACGGTCGATGATCCTGCAAAGGTAGAATGACACGTACATTTCCATTACCGCCTGAATTTGGCTTAATGAAAAATAAGCAGTATGCTAATCTCTATCAGCTTAGTCTTTATAGCTGTAGAAGATAAATTTATAAAGCATTATGGATCAGAAACTTAACGAAGAGCGCAACACATAACCTAAGTACAGTATTTATGACATAGTTGATATGGAATCTCTATGCATTATACGCATTCATAATTTAGTTGATTGATAAGATAATTGATTCAATTGCACCATATAATATTCTTTAAGAAATTAACAGATCGTTAGATAATTTTGAATTGTACACAATCTGAACTCGAAGGCATTATTTTTGAGCAAACAAAAATTGGTAGTGAAAAGATGAATTAAAAAAGGAAATATTATGTGATTTATTTTTGAAAAAAATTCTATATCGAATTATTATTATTAGCTTCGTTTATTAATGATCAGAAATGAATGATGATATCTAACTACTAATATTTAAATAAATACAATCACATTATTACATTTGTATTCCATTGGAAGTGTTAGACAAGTTGAAAAGTTGTTCACAAAAAAAATGATTTGGAACAAAATCTGTGGCTCCCTTGGTATTTTATAAGTACAAATAGTTTGAAAAAATCTCTGGTTGAATCTAGTCGCTAGTCATTTTAATATTAAACAATATTTTCTCAGGTACTTGAAACGAATTATCGGAATTTATTATTTTTGTACTATGTTTTATATTTAGTTTTTTATTTGACAAGACTTAGCAATTGTTTGTCTTATTTCTAGTTTGAAAAGCACGCACAAATGTCTTCATTGAAATAATCAAATAAAGTTGCAACTTTTCACAGATATTTATTAATATTTTATTTAAAAAATTACTTTTAAAATTTCATAGATTCCGTCTAAACCATATAACATCAATTTTCTATAATCAAAAAGTAAAACTTCCCTCATAACTTTTTTTTACTGTACATAAAGGGTATTCTGAGAGATTTGTATTTGTTCGTATTTGGTTTGATATTTTGTCATGTCTCATGTATATTCAATTGCTAGCATTATAGAGCAAATGATGTCAATACGTAGAATTGTTTGTATGTTTATATCAATTTAAAATTACGACACTCTAAAAAAGCACCCTTTACACACGTATCTACTTATAGCATTTGTAATATATCGCCCTTCTGTAATATTCGAAGCTATTTTTAAGTATAAGTATATAAGATGATTTGAAAACTTTTATAATTGTTTTCTTTTTCTTGTTTAAATATTTATTTCAAGTGTACGTGTATATTTGTACGTTCTATGCATATGACTATATTCAGCTTTTTAGCTACAATGTCAATTTCTAAATATATGTACGTATATATTGGAGTGGCCCTTGCTCATGCAAAATCTGATATCGGGGTGGCTGATGACAACTAATACACTAAGAAACTGAAAATAAATTTTTGCTAACTTTATACAATTTATATTTTTTTTTCTTCCATTAGAAAAATAATACATTTTTATTAAGTTCATTGGTTAATACGTTTTGATAATAATTGAATGCGCTTCGTGAAACATAAAAATGCAGTTCAAAATGTTTTCATGCACTTCCGCCATTTGAATGATCTCTTGCAAAATTCCAAGCGAATCGTCAAGTGATAGTTAAATTTTATATGAGAATAAATAAGGAGACTGTATGCATAATTGTCTGCAGTAACTGTATGGTAACAGCTACAGCAGCCATAGTTTTCTGCGTTCTAACTGAAGAATCTCAATGCTCAGGCCACGCTGGGCCAAAAATTTTCACGAACCTGACTATGACAGCACGTCATGTACGCACTTTTCGTAGTAACCTCGTGATATACAAAAATTAAAAAAAAAAATCTCCTTACAGTCGGCTGGGGCCGACCAAATTATACCCTGCATATGTAGAGGTATATATAAAAAGTTTGCTCGTATATCCATCCTTTTCTTTCACTACTTCGTATAGGACCTACATTAAGAAGCAGGCGTACCTCACCAATTTTGGAGGATCAATTTCTGCCTATAATACTAAACTACATAGGTGGCAATGGGTTGACCTAGGCGTATTAATTAGTAAGTTATGGGTGTTTTAATGTTTAAGATAAATCCGAGACTTTGTACGGAAGCTATATAAAAAGTAGGCGTGACGTATCTCTTTCTGGTATATCTAATTAATTTTTCAATATCAATCCACACCTTAAATTGGGTTGTCCTACGCTAAATGGTTTGTAAGTTATGGAGCTTAAAAGTTTTAGTTTAATTCCCTCGACTTTGTATGGGAGACCTATGAAGGAGTGGGCGTGGCACACTGATTTTTTGCCAGATTATTTCTTACTACGATATTAATCTAAGTGTCAGTTATGGTTATTTTAGGCAGCAGATTGCCGAAGTTACAGCTGTTTAAATTTAAAAGAATTTCAGTCATTTTGTATGGGGGCTGCAATAAACAGTGGGCATGGCCCGCCCATTTCCTATGAACCTAGTTGCTCGTACAATGCTTATCCATACCTTAAATCTCGTTGTCCTACGCTAAATGGTTTGTAAGTTATGGAGCTTAAAAGTTTTAGTTTAATTCCCTTGACTTTGTATGGGAGACTCATGAAGGAGTGGGCGTGGCACACTGATTTTCTGCCAGATTTTTGCCGACTACCATATTAATTTAAGTGTCAATTATGGTTATTCTAGGCAGAAGATTACCGAAGTTACAGCTGTTTAAATTTAAAAGAATTTCAGTCATTTTGTATGGGGGCTGCAATAAACAGTGGGCATGGCGCGCCCATTTCCTATGAGCCTAGTTGCTCGTACAATGCTTATCCATACCTTAAATCTCGTTGTCCTACGCTAAATGGTTTGTAAGTTATGGAGCTTAAAAGTTTTAGTTTAATTCCCTTGACTTTGTATGGGAGACTCATGAAGGAGTGGGCGTGGTACACTGATTTTCTGCCAGATTTTTGCCGACTACCATATTAATTTAAGTGTTAATTATGGTTATTCTAGGCAGAAGATTGCCGAAGTTACAGCTGTTTAAATTTAAAAGAATTTCAGTCATTTTGTATGGGGGCTACAATAAACAGTGGGCGTAGTTCGCCCATTTTCTGTGAGCCTAGTTGCTCGTACAATACTAATCCACACCTTAAATCTCGTTATTTTACGCTGAATAGTTTGTAAGTTATAACCGGTAACATTTTTTTTAATTTCCGCAACTTTGTATGGGAGACCCAAAAAGGAGTGGGCGTGGCACACTGATTTTCTGCCATATTATTTCCGACTAAATGTCAATTATGGTTATTCTGGACAGAAGATTGTAGAAGTTACAGGTGTTTCAATTTAAAAGAAGTACAGACACTTTGTATGAGAGCTACATCGTTAAATCGAAAATTTAATCGACGCTGATCACGAATATATATCCATGTCTATATCTCCGGAGATTCCTTCAAGTGGACACAAACATCTGACCGAAATGAATATACCATG